>CAMZMU010000055.1:32066141-32380631 GCA_947311845.1 Poa pratensis
TACACATTGAAACCCGTCTACATACATGTGACTAAAAAAGATAAACCATCTCAATGATCTAGAACTGAGGGAGTACTTTTTTATCAAATGATACTCAGGTCTCCGCTAGCATTCCATAGGAGCTTGTTGCCATAACAATATAACATATATGAGGGCCGATTTTGGCTCCCTAGTTGCAGTGATCTTTTTATTTAAGAAATTCAAAGCTAAATTTACAAGTTCTAAATTCTGAAAGGAAATCCTGGGTGTACTCAAAGATGCATCCTCAAGGAATGCAAAATCACAATGAAAACTTATTAAAATTATGGCTACACAAAAAAATCTTATATTTTTTGGACATTTGAAAATGTGTTTTAGTAAGATCTAAATTTTGTCATTTTTGTGTACCTTAGAATATAAAGTATTTCAAACTGATATTTTACAGGGATATATAATTGACAAAATGCAGATTTTTGATTTTTAAAAACTTCTAAATAATATATTTGATTATTTTATACAAAGTGACCGCTCGAGGTCGGGAGAAACAAACTTCCACTCATACGAGGGCACTCTAATAGCTTGTTGGTAAAAATTGTCACGTCATTAGTTAACAACTTATTTTGCAACTACTCTAATAGGATGTATATGGTTTGTTTAATAGAAGGTGAGAGAATGTAGATACATATACATAATGTATGTTTTTATGTTCCGAGTAAGGATTTTCTGAGTTTTACTATTCTTATCTCTTAATTTACTAGACAATAAACTTAGAATATTTTTTATCCTCAAGCACTGACATGATTTTTCTAAACGAAGGCAGGAGGTTTGCACCATCTCATTAATTAAGAAGAAGAGAATTATCCAGTTAGTTTGCAGAAAACTGAGTTGAAACTGTCATAAACACCCTCACTGATCGTCGTGGAACACGAAAACCTCGAGGGCACATACACCCAACCTAGGTACACAAGCTGCACACACACCGCCGAAAAGAGTTGTCGTCGAGGTTGTCCACATGTGTCATCATCATCAATCCTCCACGAGACAGGCTCCGACTTCACCGAAGAAAACCTCATTGTTGCAGGCCTCGTGAAACCCACGCCGACCCATCCCAATTCCCAAACAGTCGACCCTTCGCATAGAGAACCTGTAGCTCCGACTCTAAAGACGAGATCCAAAGGGAAATGGGAAAGACTCGGACCGATGAAGACCTTCACGTCTGAACCCCCCCCCCCCCCCCCCCCCCCCCCCCCCCCGCCGACGCGGGGCACTGGCGGTGATGTATCACGTGCTTTTAGATATCTGATACATCAATACCGAATCTTTTCCATTCCCTTTGGATCTGATATTCGATATTTTGAACCTTTCCCTAATTCAAGAGAATTTTCTACTTTATATATAAATGAAGGGGGTTAAGTCTCCCATCGAGCCACCACCAAGAGAAGTGACTTATATTCTAAGCTACCATTTGGAAATGAGCGTTCTCCAAGTTTGTGAAGTCTAAATCCACTATATAGTCTCCTTCAATCTGTATTTTACCAGTAAAATATTGATGTACAAGAGACTCTAGTGCTCATTAAAGAAGAACGTGTTGTATCCACATGCGCCGGTCGGAAATGCTGTCGGAGGAGGAGCTAGCCGGGAGGTCAAGGGAGACTCCCAACAAGGCGGAACAAAGGTAAGGGAGAGGAGAACAAAAGAGTCTATTTATGTAGGGCTGGACTAACGAGCTGCTCGGATCGTTAAGGCTCGGCTCGTTATGACTCGTGATCGTTAAGGCTCGGATCGTTAAGCTCGTTAAGGATAACGAGCTAAATTTAAAGACTGGCTCGGTTCGTTATATGTTCACGAGCGCTCGCGAGCAACTCGTTAAAGCTTGTTAAGAAGATGTATCAGGGTATTTAGCTAATTAAGCAAGCTATCAAGCAAGCATCAGGAGTAACAAAAAAATTTCATCAATATAGAGAAGATTTTTTGGTTCTCCTAATGCGCTATTTGCATATTAACGTTAGATGAGCTATACTATAAGGCCAGCCATGCAGATTTGCAGTCACAGCCTGTTGTGACGATGTTAACGAGCTTAACAAGTAGCTCGTGAAACTCGTTAGATTGATTGTTTAACCCGTTAGTGTTAACAAGCTAAAATTGCTGCTTAGCTCGGTTCATTAAGAAAACGAGCCGAGCTCAAACGAGTCGAGCTACCGAGCGCTCATTAAGCTCGTCGAGCTTCGAGCTTTATGTCCAGACCTATATTTATGTACTTTGTGTTGTTTGACAGCGAAAGACCATTTTAATCCCTAAGTGTTTTTATGTTGAGGACAACGGAATTAGTGGACTAATTGTGTGATTATATTATATAGCTATTTTCGACATAAACACAAGATGATTCGATGCCCCGCAATTTGATAAAAGAGATGGGTGTTTCAAAGGCTTTTTATTAATCCTTGGTGTATTAGCAACACCGTACTATCAACGGGGACCCTGATGAGGGCATCGTCGACATTGTGTTGGTTGGTTGACACGATAGGATATATTTAAATGATATGTAAAATTCTAAGGTAGTGTTAACTAGGCATGCGTGCTAAATCTAAGGCCGAACCCGCCATGGATCGGTTTGTATCAGTCAGAGTCCAATTAGGTTTAGGAGTTCGAGTCGGTTAAGGTTTAGTTCGGTGACCCCTACCTCTTTGTCCTTTATAAACAAAGGGGTGTCACAATATTAGGGGAGTTCAAAATTATGTAAAACTAAAAGTTCAAGGTTGCCACCGTCCCTAGGGGATTGGCGTGTAAGATGGCGTCTCGGACGCTCGTCAGTTTATCCAATAAATCGAGGCACGAAGGGTCTTGAGTTTGTCAAGAATTATAGTGCGTTTGCGAGAAGGTCCTTGAATCTGTCAAGGGTTGTCGAGCTTGGCGTGAGGCGTGGTGTTCATCACCTCGTTGCTTGCTGTGGGATTCGTTCTCTAGATTCTTAAGGTTGCGTGGATTGCTCCCGTGATTGGAAGGATAGTTATCCGGTGGTTCTTGCGGTGAAAGATCGGGCAAACAATCTACATCATCTGGTATCAGAGCGCCAGGTTGATCACCGCGAGGAGGTTCGTCCAGTTGAAGATCGATCTGTAGCTTTGCAAAGATTGGCAGATTTGTTTTTGCTAGAATTGTTTGGAGGAAGGATGGCGAGTTGGCACGATGTTGCATCTCGTCGAGTTGGAGTTTGTGCAGTCGGCGAGTTTCGGTTCCTTTCAGATCGAAGTTGTTCTTTTTCGCTCAATAACTTGGACCGTGAGTTTCGCGTTGGAGATCGTCTCGTCCAAACGAGAAAAGAAAGGAAAGTTTGTTACTGCGTGAGACCAGGAAAGGAATGAGGAGATCGGATGAGTTGGCCACGTTGATTTTCATCGTATAGGTATTGGAGATCGTATTGGATCGGCCTGGCCAGTACTGATCGTATTTGGTGTTTCCATACGTGGCTGCTCGGTTAAAAAAAGGAAGGATCGGAGGAAAGAAAAAAAACAGCTAATTGTTACGCACAATTGTTTTTTTGAAAAAAAATTACCACCATATATTAGGTCAACAACCCGACTCATTAAAAACCCAACCAGTCCCGCTAGGTACCCTGGCAGGGAAAAGAGTGCGTTAGAAACTTGCTGCCTTTAAGCATCCACAAGAGTTACATCGTTGATTACAAAAGAAAGAAGAAAATCGGGGGGTCACCCTCCCAACTAAAACAATCCTTTGTTTGATAGACATGCTTCGCCAAATTATGCGCAACCTGATTTGCATCCCGCAAGCAGTGTTGGAACACAACCTCGTCCATCATACTTGCCTTCATAAAACTTTCTGCTAGTATTGCTGCATTCGGAGTCCAAATTTCAATCTTCCCATTACATGCTTGGATTAAGTCCAAAGAGTCTGACTCGATGATTGCCTTGGAGCATCCTATCTTCTCCAGAAACTGCAGACCCCTCAACAAAGCTGCCACCTCGGCTGCTGCAGCATCAAGGACGTGCTCGATCAGGCTTGCCGTTCCCACCATAACTTCACCACGGTCATTTCATAAAATAGCTCCCACCGAACCAGTTCCATTGATATGGAAAGATGCATCAATACTCAGTTTGGTTTTCCCAACTCCATGCTTTGACCATACTACCTTCTTCGGTTGGACGGATGCTTTTTGTACCGCTTCAAAATTTGCTGTCAAAGCATGTATAGCAAAAGCTGTTCTATTCGATGGTGCGACCTGGCCACCGTTCACAGCCTCCCGTCGCTGCCACCAAGTATACCAACACGCCACTGCAATAGACTCATGTAGACTAATTGTATTCAACACCAGTGACTTCCCCTGCTTGCTGCGTAGGATGTCCTCTAGTACAACCGAGCACGAGCGGTCTAGAGTAGCCGCCTGATCAATGAACTGTCGGAGACCTCCTTCCAGACCTTCCTAGCTCGTACGCAAGTGAAAAGCAGGTGTCTGATATCTTCCGCCCCTTGCTCACATACTGGACAATGCGCTTGTACTTTCACATGCCTTGATGCCAAGATCGCCATGCCTAGTACAACACCATGTAAAGCTTTCCATAAGAAAATTCTTACCTTGCTTGGAACCCTTAATTTCCACAGGTTATCCCAGACCGGGTTGATATTGGAATTCCCTTTTCCATCTCTTCTTCTCGTCTTCGCCCCAAACTGATGTTCCCACTCGGCGTAGTAAGCTGACCATACTGAAAATGTATGTGTCTTTGTCAATTGCCAGGCCACAAAATCCTCTGTCAAGTGTTCACTAAGTGGAATCCTGAGAATTCTTTCCACATCGATTGGCAAGAAATTCTCCCGTAGTATCCCAAGAATTTGTAACCGGGTCAATGAGATCATCTACTGTCTTCAACAGAATGCGCCCACGTTTTGTAAATACTTTTCGTGTTGGGCTACTAGGAAGCCAATGGTCTTCCCAGATGTTCACTTGAGACCCCGATCCAATCCTCCAAATGTGACCACGCTTGAAAGATTGCAAGCCCGCCACTATACTCTGCCAAGTGAAAGATGAGTTCTTTTTGGGTCCAGCTTTTAGTAGATCACCATCCGGATAGTACTTAGCCCTAAGGACCTGGGCACATAAACTACCCGGATTTGAGATTAATCGCCAGCTTTGTTTTGCAAGCATTGCTAAGTTAAAAGAATGGAGGTCACGAAAGCCCATGCCTCCAATTTGTTTCGAAATACACATCCTCCACCAAGTAAACCAGTGCATTTTCTTCTTCTCTTCAGTATCACCCCACCAAAAACTTGACATGGCATCATTTATCTCTTTGCAAAGTTGCTTCAGAATCTTAAACACTCCCATTGCGAAGACCGGAATAGACTGTATAATTGCTTTAAGTAACACTTCTCCCCCCCCCCCCCTGTGATAAGAATTTCTCCTTCCAACCTTTCAGTCTTTCAATTATTCTTTCAAGGAGGTAGACGAAGTTATCAGTACGGTCTAGACCAACCATAGCCGGCAACCCAAGATATCTGTCAGACATAGCTTCGGTCATGATATTCCTGGCTGCACAAATTTCAGCTTTCTCCTCCACCTTGACACATGGACTGAAGAACACGCTGCACTTGGCTTCACTTACCATCTGGCCTGAGCTTGCGCAGTATTCCTGTAGAACTCTTCTCAATGAGGTTGCATTAGTTAAATTTGCTTTCATAAGTATTAGGGAATCATCAGCAAAAAGTAAATGAGAAACCGATGGTGCATTTCTGCACACCCGAACACCTTCAATGCCACGAACCTCCTCTTCATGAGCTAGAGCACTAGACAAGCCTTCTGCACAAATAAGAAACAAATAAGGCGAGATAGGATCCCCTGGCGTAAACCCCTACTCGGGGTAAAGCCCTCTGTCTCTTGATCATTATACCGAACTTTGTATTTAACTGAACTGACACACGCCATCAACAGCTCCACGAAATCAGCATGAAATCCAAGCCTCCTTAACATCTGTTCCAAAAAGACCCATTCCACCCTATCATACGCTTTATGCATATCCAGTTTCACCGCACAATAGCCTTCCTTCCCCTTCTTCTTATTTTTTATTGTGTGCATACTTTCATAGGAAAATAGGATGTTATCTGTGATCAGCCTCCCCGGGACAAAAGCACTCTGTACCTGGGAGATCACCTCATCTAAGATGACTTTCAGTCTTTTTGCTACCATTTTAGATATAACCTTGTAGAGAACATTACACAAACTGATTGGCCTATATTGAGAAATTGTTTCAGGAGTTTCTACCTTTGGGATTAAGACAATTACCGTATCATTCCACCCCGTTGGTATTTCCCTTCTCTGTATCGCCTCAAGCACTTCCTTAGTCAGAACATCACCAAGAATACCCCAACATTTCTTAAAAAAGAGAGCATGCAAACCATCTGCACCAGGAGCTTTCATATCACCTATGGAGAACAGTGCACGTTTCACATCTTCCGATGTGTATGGTTTCGTCAACTCATCATTCATAGCTGTTGTCACCCTTGGAGTCACTTTGTTAATTAACTGTGGGTTCGGTTCAGGCAATTCCGTAGAAAACAACCCTGCAAAAAAGCCTGAGACCATCGGATTGAGGTCAGTTACTCCTTCCTTCGAACTGCCATCTTCATCCTTCAACCTCTTAATGCGATTTCTTTGACGACGAGCTATTGCAGAATTGTGAAAATACCCCGTGTTCCTATCCCCAAATTGCAACCAATTTACTCGGCTTCGCTGGGCCCAATGTATTTCCTCTTGCTCTAATAATTTCTCAATTTCAGCTGTGAGCTCCTTTTCTCTTGCAACATTCGCATCAGAAAGCTCCATTCTCAACACCTCTTTGAGTTCCTTTTTAACTGATCTAATCTTGCGTGTGGGGCCCTTCAAAACAGATCTATCCCAACAATGTAAACTATCATGAACCTTTGCTAATCTTCCCGCCGAACAATTATTTTGAACCTGGAAATTTGAAGCTTCCCAGGCCCCTTCTACAATTCCATGGAAGTCGGCCTCTTTAAGCCATCTGGCCTCAAACCGCAGGAAAGCAGGCCCCTTAGCCTGTTGGGCTGGCTCATTTCAAAAGATAGCAGAATCGGCCTGTGATCCGATCTGCCATAATCCAGGTTCTGAATCATCGCATCTTGGAACTTCTCCCTCCATGCATCACTTGCTAATCCACGATCCAGACGTTCTCGGATCCCTCCTCTATGCCATGTGAACTTGTCCCCTGAGTACCCAAGATCAGACAGCCCACACTCAGCAATGACATCGTGAAACGCCTCCATGAACTGAGCTGGTCTTGGATTTCCTCCTTCTTTCTCAAAAGGGTAAAGTATTTCATTCATGTCGCCCATAAGGAGCCACGGCATGGTGTTTACTGCTTTGAGCTCACGAATTCTATCCCATGATAAATATTTTTCAGACCACCGCGGTGCACCATAGAACCCCGTAAACCGCCAAATATTTTCCTGTCCACATCCGATAAAGACATCAATGTAATTATCAGTCTTAAATCGAAGTGACAACACTACCTCCTTCTTCCAGAATAACAAGTGTCCTCCTTTTCTGCCATCACTTCTGACTACTTCCTTATAATCCATCATCAACCTTTTACGCAAACACTCAGCCGGCCATTCGTCTAGATGAGTCTTCATTAAGAAGATCACATCCAGGTCATGACGATTCTGTATCCCTACCAGCGCCGTGACCGCCGTAGCCTTCTGGAGGCGACGGCCGTTGTAACTTAGGAGTTTCATTGCATCCGATCAACCTTCTCATCGAAGGTTGCCGATATCATGTTTTCATTGTTGTTCTCCTCGTCCATAACCTTAGTCCTTTTGGGCCGTTGTACCTTCTCAGGTGTAGAGTTAGGGCTTTGCACCTGATCAGCCACCCCCTTCCTTCTCCGTCACCACCATAGCTAAATTGTTCAGGTTGTCTTTTACACCCTTCCCCGTAGTGGGTTCGTCCCCAGGCTCATAGGTGAGTCTCTTCCTAGTTCCATTATCCTTCTCCGAGTCTTTCTCATTCTCCTGATAATCCTTCTCCGACCTAGACCTGAACTCCTCACCCGGCACTGAGCATGAGTTGAACGGACCTGATCTTCCCCGTCCTCTTCCCATCGAAGGGCATGTCTGGCTGTGTTATCACGGCCTGGTTCTCGTCTGCCTCCCCAACCACTACCACCATCTACCAAGATGAAACTTCCCCATTCGAGCTTATCAAGACCATGCTCACCCGTCCCACACTCCTGGTACCAATGCCCTAGGAGGCCACAATGTCCACAAAACGTCGGAAGCTTTTCAAACTGAATTTGATAGAACTCCTTCTTCTGGTTCTTGGTGATAGATATGAAGCGAGACAATTTCTTATTAACATCAATGCGAACTTTTATCCGACAAATTCACCAACAAACCCAACCGGTAGGGTTATTTGAACCTCCTTGACCTCCCCAACTGTTCTACACATGCCTTTGATTATTTGCTCCTTGAGATAATTGTCAGGTAACTTCAATACTAGAGCCCAGACTTCCAATCTATCTAGGATCACTCCCTTAGGGTTCTCAAACCCATCATATTCTTCAATCAGTAAAGCTTGCCCCCTAAACAACCATGGACCTCGTTTCATCGCCATATTCCAATCAGCCAGGCAACCAAACTGAACTGTGAACAAATTATTCTCGATCTTTCTCCACTTTACTTCTTTTGTCGGGTTCCAGGCTGACCTCATATCCGCATACGGAGCACTAGGGCTAAAGCCTTTAGGTGTATGAACCCTAGCCATCGCTAGCCACTTTGCCGCCACATGTTCTGAAAGGACAAGGATGTCGCCTAGAGGGGGTGAATAGGCGATTAAAACTTTTCCGGTTTAGACTTAATAATTGCGGAATAAAATTAGGTGTTTAAATTAACAAGCCAACAACCTAAATATACTAGGCTCACCTATGTGCACCAACAACTTATGCTAAGCAAGACAAGCAACAAAGTGATAGCAAAATAGAATATTTCAAGCACGAAGGCTATCACAATGTAAAGTGCATAAGTAAAGAGCTCGGGTATAGAAATAACCGAGGCACATGGAGACGAGGATGTATTCCTGAGTTCCTCCTTTTTAGGGGAGTACGTCTCATTGGAGAGGTGTGAGATACCACAAAGGTCAACTCAACAGCCACAAAGGCTTCACCTTCTTCTCCGATGAACCGCACCACAAAGGTTTGGTTCACCTTCCACTATCGGAATCCTTCAAGGCGGAATCCGGAGCCTTTACAACAACAATCTGAGGCACAACCCACAACATGATTGGGGCTCCCGAACGGCTACAAGTGACCACAAAGGTCTCAACCACCACAAAGTCGTCTAGGGTCCAAAGACCCAAGAGTAACAAGCTCACAAACTTTCAACTTCCATGAATCCTCGTGGAGGGCACAAACCGATGCACAAAGCAATGGCAAGAGCACAAGTGCTCAAATCCTTCACTCTCAAATCCCACCAAAAGCAACTAATGCTTATGGGGGAGAAGAGAGGAAGAACAAAGTAGGAGAAACACCAAGAACTCCAAGATCAAGATCTACTAGTTTCCCCTCACTTAGAGGAGAGATGGATTGATGGAATTATAGATCTACATCTCCTCTCACTTTTTCTTCAAAGATATGCAAGAATCATGGAGGAATTGAGAAGGGGCAAGCTTTTCCAAGGTCAACAATGGAGGAGAGAGAGGGGAAAAACGTGCTTGCTGCAAGAGGAAGAAGGGGAGGGGTATTTATAGCCCCTCCCGAAATAGAGCCGTTGCAGCCACTAAAGTCGGAAAATCCGGTGCCAGACCCGGTGCCAGATCCGGTACCAGACCCGGTGCCAGATCCGGAATTAAGACCGGATTTATGAAAATGCTACTGGAGTCGCCCGAAAGCGCCCGGTGCTTACCCGGAATTATTTCCGGACTAACCCGGTGCCAGACCCAGTGTAAATTCCGGAATGACCCGAAATAACAGGTTTTGGACGGAAATAGCAAAACGAAAACTGCGATAACTTTTTCATCCGGACTCCGATTTCGATGATTTTGGGCTCGTTGGAATCGCAACGAAGAGCTCTTCAAGATCATGTAGAGAAACATCATAGTCCATCATGTGAGGAGGGAGCCACAAGGAGAGAGTTTGACCTCTATTAGAAAAAGCAAACCGGCAAAACCTTCAACATCGAAAACGCAACAAGATATGCATATGAAATCCATTTTTGATGAACTGGAGCTTGGTATGGAGATGAACAGAAGCTCTAAATTCTCACATGAATAAAAGTCAAATAAGAACCAAGAATGATGATATGCCAAGTATGCAAAGGTTTGAGCTCTCCACAAAGATGTGATCAAGTTACTAACTTGAGAGCCCCTCTTGATAGTACGCCGTCTATCCTATAACCCCGTCTCCCACTAACACCATGAGACCGGTAAAATAGAAATCCTATCAAGATCATACCTTTGCCTTGCACATTCCACTTGAGCTAGATGATGACGATCTTGACTCTCTCAAGTTGGAACACCTTTCTTGATTGTGCTTGCTAGCACATGCTTGATGAAGACTTCTCCAAATACTCCCCCATACACCATTATGGGAGAGCCTTGCTAAGCTCCGTCTTCATGAATCCACTTGCACTTTATCTTCTTCTCTTATATAGATGATGGCTTGGAGATAAACATAAATGTTCACTCAATCTTCTTTTCCAAGCCATGCTTACAATAAGCTCAACTCTCGATGACCATTCTTCATATAAACCTTTGGATAGAACCTTGGTCAATATATAATCTTCTAGAGTCCAACGCATGAACTCCAATCTTCTTCATGGACAAGATCTATAAAGATATCTCAATGCAAACATTAGTCCATAGAGATTGTCATTAATTACCAAAACCACACATGAGGGCACATGCACTTTCAATCTCCCCCATTTTGGTAATTGATGACAATCTCTTTTGAGAGGGTTTATAATATGGAAATTAACGAAGAAGAACCAATTGTACTAACATCAAATGCTACAAAAGGATGTGATGTTAGTCCAACACCATATATAGAGCAAACTCCCCCACAATCTATGCATGTGTGTATGAACATGAATTCATTGCATATATTGTCAACTATTACCAGTGGTGGAGTTTCCACTATATACAAAACCAAGCAACGAATGCAAAGGCTAGAAAGGCAAATACATAAGAACCAAGCAAAGTACAAAGCTGAATTCCATAAACCCTTCAAAACTTCTCCCCCATTGGCAACAATTGCCAAAATGGGCACAAGATTCGGAAGGCCAACATAGTGAGAGTTTCTCCCCAAGTTTAACTTTTCTCATAAAATGAGTAGAATCAAATGGAAATTTCCATTGATCAATAATAGGAGGAAATCAAATTATATTGAGAATTCAAAGATTGCAACTAAATAGCAAAGGGAGAGATACCTCAACAAAAGAGGCAAGCAATCAAAGGATCTGAAACATCATTTGGAGACAAGAAGATATTATGATAAGATCAACCAAGTGTTCTAAAAATCAAGAGAGAGCTCCCCAAGGTACGTGCACAATGTAGGATTTGCATTTCAATATGGTGTGCACAACATGGAATCCTCACTCCCTTCTAGATAATTTTGAACACAAATAAGTGCAAGAAAGCATAGATGGAAATTGAAGCAAATCAACTAGGTCCACAAGCTTATTAAGATGCAAAAAGGGATATCAAATGAAAACCAAAGCTTGTGCATTTTAGGAACCACCAAAGAATCAAAAGCAATAAAAGGTGGTCACTAACAAAATAGAATACCAAATAAAGATGTAACTACTCTCATGTGTATAAGTTTCTAAGTAGACATCAATCATAAAGATATAAGTCCACAAAGAAACATGCACACACAAAATAGATACTATGGTGAAAAACATGATATCCAAGTGGAAGTCATATATACACACAAAGCTCAATTTTATCTTAGAAGAATATAGATGAACTTCCACACAATCTCATCATAGCATCAAAAATATCCACAAGGGAAAAAAGATAGATGGGATGCTCCGAGAAAGATAACAAGTATCACAAAGGGCAAATGAATTTGCAAATTCATCAATATTGCATATGAGAGACTTTGAGAAGAAATGCTAGATTAACATATTTGGGATTGGTGAATCAATAAAATGATTATGTATATTCCCCTTGATATGTAATCATCCCGGCTTGCTCACATTTGCAATAAAGATGTTTGATAAAGGCTTTGCAAGAACATATCAATTGCGACTAAAGGGATTCATGCCAAGATACAACCTACACAAGGTTGAAAGCTAGTAAAGTATGCATGAGGTAGATACTTGTTACCGAGATAGCATTGGTGATGTAGAAGATAAGAGTTCACGATCATCCGAGCTTGGCTCCAATAAGCACATGGTGATAACACCTTCCTTGTAAATGAGACAAGCTTCCAATGCATCTCCAATGTACCTAAAACAAATTCAAGTACAAAATGGTACCCAAACTCATTGGGTCCAAAGTAGTTAGAGCAACTACAATACATAGGACAAACTCCACATAAATATGTGCATATTGATATGAAATTGAATTTCATGCACATCTTAGCCATTTAGGATTTGATGGAGTTTATCCTATATATTGGATCAACGAAAGTAAGCATGCCATAAGATATACATATAGTAAATATGCATGCACAAGACTTTCAAGAACCAAACGGATACAATTTGGACAAAACACCAATTAAACCAAGAAAGCACACACAAGTGTGACAAGAAAAAGAATTGTCCAAATTATATCAAAAACTCAAATCAACACATGATTGAAGATACCACTTTGAAAAGATACCAAATGAAAGTAAGATACCAATATGAAAATACCATCAAGGAATAAACCAAACCCTCTACACTTCATGATGGCACAAAGTACCAAGACGAGAAATGTTTGTCTTCCAAAGAGACACGTCATCGGGATCAAATGTCAATTGAAGACAACTAATGTTCAAAACATATAGGATAGCTCCCCCAAGATTTGTGCATTATTTATGATCTTGCATTTGAATACAAAATGCACACAAATGGGATCATCACTCTCCATATATTATTCAAACACTAGTCATGTTCAAGGAAAGCAATAAGATACAATACCAATTTAAAGAACGGTGTTCTACTCAATAGGATAGCTTCCCAAGAATAGTGCATTATCTAGAAGTATGACTTTGAATGCAAATGCACAAGAATGGGATCATTGCTTTTCCTAAAACAAGAAGCAAAAAAATTTTGAGTAGAGCAAAAGGATCCAAAAGATACAAGGAAGACAAGAGAGTTAGATAAACAAATCCTTGGCAATAAAAAAGGCAATTCAAAGCAAGAGCCAAAGTGAAGATGGTCCACAAATTTCACCACAATATGAGTATCACTTGTCATGGACAAGGAGTATATAGAGATATTTCTCGGTGGTATATAGGAATGATATTGAAGACCAATTTCACAACAAATAAGCATATGGCAAAAGATAAGATTTAAAGGCCAAAGCTTAAATAGATAGATATTCTTGATAGCTTCAAGTATTCACGCGATCATGCAAAGCACTACAAAGAGTAGCTTGAAGCAATCGATTTCCCAAAAGGATATGCGAACATATTTGGGGAAAACCGTACCAAGAATGTCCATCACAAACAAGATCCAAAAGAGTGAAAAAAAACATTTAAGCCAAAAGGAACTTGTTTGAGAACATGCCACATAGGAATAAGATAATGAAGAATATCAATTCTAGGTGGCAATACCTCACATGTTCACATTTTCTAGGCTTGTAATATGCACATAGCTTATTACTCCCCCATAATGTGATAATCCAAAAAATTAACAAGAGGCAAACAAAACCAACTAGAGATAATTAATGGACATTATAGAATTTGAATTTCTCATGAGAATGACATACCACATAGAGAGAGATAATATTGATATATCAACACTAAGTGGTATTCCTCATGTATACACATTTTAGGATTGTGAAGTGCACGAAGCATATCACTCCCCCAAAATGGATAGTCCATTAATCTCTCAAAAGAGAGCCAACAAGATAAGATATCAAATAAAAGCAATAAGGCTCAACACAAGTAAATGGTGTGCAAACCAACATACACATACTTGATTACTCAAGATAAGTAAGTAGAGAGCACAACACATACAAACACTAGCAAGGTACAAAACCTAACACATGCAAGGGTGCAAGCAACTTTCAATGTATATATGATTTAAATAAAAGTTACCGCAAGGAGGAACATTGGATATGAGATAGAACAATATAATCCAAATGACTTGGCTTGAGATAATATAATTGATGAAGATCCCTTAATTCTTCATGATGTAGCCAAGTCTCCAATGCCCTCCAACAACACCTATTGATCAAGTTTTAGCTTGTTGGTCCCCAACCAAGTTGGGTCCTAAGAGGTTAGTCACAATAGGCTTGGCAACCCAAATGGTTCTTTTCTTGACACCACTTTGAGTACCAACATATTTGGCAAACACATTGCCAACCTTATCCTTCCGAAGAGAATAAACATCAATATAATGGGGTTGGATAAGGTACCATTTGTGCATGAAGAAGCAAGTGACCCTTCTCACGGCATAGGTAGCAACATCTACTTCCTCCTCTCTTCTTAGTTGGAGTCTTGACTTGAGGAGGGTAGCTTGATTCTTCTTGGGAAGAGGCCGTTCTTCAACTTGAGGAACTTGAGTTTGAACTTGAGGCTTCTTCCCTTGTTGCTTCTCACTAAGAGCCTTCTTCTTCAAAGGGCAAGATCTAACATGGTGCCCTTCAACTTTGCACTTGAAGCAAACAATCTTGGCCGAATCTTTAACTTGTTCTTGGCCCTTGTTCTTCTTGATAGACTTGTTCTTGTTATTGGAGTTGAATCCAAGTCCACTCTTGTCATTGGGGCGTCTTTGAACACTCAACATATTGTCAAGTGTGAATCCCAACATGACGCTTTTCCAAGTCTTTCTTCAAAGAAGTGACTTGGGCCTTGAGCTCATTTAATTCCTCTACATGGTTAGTATCAACAAAACACTAGAGGAAGTAGAAGCTTCATTGTTAGAGCAACAAGGCAATGAAAGTAATTCATCACAAGATTAGCAATGTGAGAGGATGAATCACTAGGACTAGCACATGGCAATAAAGCATTGTGAGAAGTTGTGCCATTGTCCACATGAGGCTCACAAGATGTTACCTTTGACATAATAGCCTCATGAGCTAACTTTAGCTTAGCATAGGATGCTAGAAGATCATCATTAGAGCTAGATAGCTTTTCATGACTTTCTTCCAATTTCCTATACTTGCTAGTTAGCAACTCAAGTTGAGCCCTTAGCTCAACATTCTCCTTCAAAATAGATGCTTCACAAGAAGTGGAGTTAGTAGCACAAGCATCATCAATATTAGAAATGGAAGAAGACAACTTGGCAAGCTCATCATTTTAGATAGTTGAGTTTGGAGTTGATCATGAGACTTGATAAGGAGAGAGTGTTCACTTTCTAAAGCCTTGTGAGCTTTGTCAAGTCTCTCTATGTCCTCAATTAGTCTAGCATTGCCAACACCAAATTCAACTTTTTCCTTTTTAAGCACTTTATATTTAGCAAAGCATGATCTCTTTCCTTAATGATTTTAGCAATAATAAGATCATTAGACTCATCAAGAGACAAGTCTCTCTTCAAGAGAACCCTAAGCTCTTGCTCTTCCTCAAGAGCATTCTCTAAGGATGCTTTTCATAGCATCCTCTCTCTCAATTTTACATTTCTCATCAAATTGAGTTTCCAAACCTCAATGATTTCCCTACTCTTAATAGCATAAATGATTTCACATAGAGGAGGGATAGCTTTGCTACCTTTGGGGAGAGCACCAAATACCATCTCACCCTTCTTTGTTAAGGATTCAACATCCATATGTTCTCCATAAGAATCCTCATCCACATCATCACAAGATGTAGAGGGTTCCAAAGGTGGAGATACCTTTGAATCTCTAGCCATAAGGCAAAAGTGGGTAATGGACATTGATGATGAAGAATTACTTGAAGCACCATTGAGGCCCATGTCTTGTTCCAACAAATGTTGGGATTCCTCTACATTGTTAGCCACACAAATACTAGAGGATATGGAAGAATTATTTTCATGGCAACAAGACATAGGAAGCATATCATCATGAGATTTAGTTGAGCAACTATTACATGATATGCAAGGACTAGCAACACTAGCATGTAAAACATTTGGAGTGCTAGAAGTGTTTAAGTCCAAAGATAGATCATTGCAATGAGATAGAGATGAAGTATAGTCAATAGAATATTCACCATCAACAAAGCAATTTCTATCACCACTCACCATATCATTACCTTGTGACAAATAACATGTTGGTGAAGTGGAAGAAGTTGTGAACTCGTCACGGCCGGAGGTGGAGGGAGAACAATCATCCTCAATAATATTGGACACTTCATATTTATCTTGAAGCTTGGTCCAAAGCTCATGAGCGTTCCGAAAAGGCATGATTGATGCAAGAACTACATCGCTCAAAACACATATAAGACCATTAGATACAAGAGTATCGAGATAAGATTTTTCCTCATCCTCTAAAGATAACTTTTGGGAATCTTTGGAGGAGAAAAACCCATATCTACAATTCTCTTAAAATTTGGGTCTATGTCCCAAAGAAGGTTAAGCAAGCGAATTTTCCAAACATCATAATTTGTGCCATCGAATTTAAAAATGGGATTGTACACTAATTCTCTAAACGACATCTTTACTCTCTAGGTGGTAAAGCCCAAAAAAAAGAGTCGAGGCTCTGATAGGGGGTGAATAGGTGATTAAACATTTCCGGTTTAGACTTAATAATTGCGGAATAAAGCTAGGTGTTTAAATTAACAAGCCAACAACCTAAATATACTAGGCTCACCTATGTGCACAAACAACTTATGCTAAGCAAAACAAGCAACAAAGTGATAGCAAAATAGAATATTTCAAGCACGAAGGCTATCACAATGTAAAGTGCATAAGTAAAGAGCTCGGGTATAGAAATAACCGAGGCACGCGAAGACGAGGATGTATTCTCGAGTTCCTCCTTTTTAGGGGAGTATGTCTCATTGGAGAGGTGTGAGATACCACAAAGGTCAACTCAACAGCCACAAAGGCTTCACCTTCTTATCCGATGAACCGCACCACAAAGGTTTGGCTCACCTTCCACTATCGAAATCCTTCAAGGTGGAATCCGGAGCCTTTACAACAACAATCCGAGGCATAACCCACAACAGGATTGGGGGCTCCCGAACGGCTACAAATGACCACAAAGATCTCAACCACCACAAAGGCGTCTAGGGTCCAAAGACCCAAGAGTAACAAGCTCACAAACTTTCAACTTCCACGAATCCTCGTGGAGGGCACAAACCGATGCACAAAGCAATGGCCAGAGCATAAGTGCTCAAATCCTTCACTCTCAAATCCCACCAAAAGCAACTAATGCTTATGGGGGAGAAGAGAGGAAGAACAAAGTAGGAGAAACACAAAGAACTCCAAGATCAAGATCTACTAGTTTCCCCTCACTTAGAGGAGAGATGGATTGGTGGAATAGTAGATCTAGATCTCCTCTCACTTTTCCCTCAAAAATATGCAAGAATCATGGGAGGAATTGAGAAGGGGCAAGTTTTTCAAAGGTCAACAATGGAGGAGAGAGAGGGGAAAAACGTGCTTGCTGCAGGAGGAAGAAGGGGAGGGGTATTTATAGCCCCTCCCAAAATAGAGCCGTTGCAGCCACTAAAGTCGGAACATCCGATGCCAGATCCGGTACCAGACCCGGTGCCCGATCCGGTGCCAGATCCGTAATTAAGACCGGATTTAGGAAAATGCTATTGGAGACGCCCGAAAGCGCCCGGTGCTTACCCGGAAATATTTCCGGACTGACCTGGTGCCAGACCCGGTGTAAATTCCGGAATGACCCGGAATAACAGGTTTTGGACAGAAATAGCAAAACGAAAACTGCGATAACTTTTTATCCGGACTCCGATTTCAATGATCTTGGGCTCGTTGGAATCGCAACAAAGAGCTCTTCAAGATCATGTAGAGAAACATCATAGTCCATCATGTGAGGAGGGAGCCACAAGGAGAGAGTTTGACCTCTCTTGGAAAAAGCAAACCGGCAAAACCTCCAACATAAAAAACGCAACAAGATATGCATATGAAATCCGTTTTTGATGAATTAGAGCTTGGTATGGAGATGAACAGAAGCTCTAAATTCTCACATCAATAAAAGCCAAATAAGAACCAAGAAAGATGATATGCCAAGTATGCAAAGGTTTGAGCTCTCCACAAAGATGCGATCAAGTGATGCATGTAAAATGCATACATGAACTTTGCACTATATCACACATATTCCAATCATATTTGCATCATATAAGGGTTATATTACTGTTATTTAATGATTTTAGGAAATAAACCAATTGTTTCCTATTTTTATGGAATTAACCCTGCGCAGGCAGAAAACCCTATTTCTTTCCTTTTATGTTTCAGGGACCCAAACGTCGTCCAAAAATCATGGAAAAATACAGGCGTCAATATTTTGGAAGGAGGAAGACCTCGGAGCGAAGGAAGCAAGCAAACGGAGGCCAGAAGGCAGAAAGGGGGTGGCCCACGCGGCCAGGTACTGTGGCCGTGTGGGGCCCACTCGTTTGGCCCTTGTGGCTCCGCTGCCGTCGATCTTTCGTCCACCGACTCCGTCTTGACCTAAAAACGCCTATAAAAAAGTACCCTGGCGTTTCGCGAAGGGAGCGCAGCACAAACACAGAAACACCGAAATGGAGATCAGGAGCTGCAGATTGGAGGGGGAAAACTCCGGCGGGGCGCTGCCGGTGTGGTCTCCATCCTCTCCATCGACTTCTCCACCGTCTCCATGATGAAGAGGGAGTAGTCCACCTCTAAACTATGGGTTTGTGGAAGTAACTTATGTATCTCTCCTCTCATGAGCTTCACTAATTAGTACCGTATGAGCCGCTGAACATGATTACGGTCATATTTGTAATACCTATGTGGTGGATCTTTCTATGAGTTAATATATGTTTGAGATTGCAATGTTTGTTTCAGTTATGAGTATAGATGCATATTATGTACCCCGTTCTTGTCTACTTGTTATGATCAAGCATGTTTATGAGAGCGTGTGTGGGGGAACGTGTGCATTAGTTGGAGTAACGGGGAGTGGTGAGTGCGGTAAGCTGACAACTTAATATCGCGATCCACTTGGGTGTTTACCTTACTTTATTACCTCACTAGGGATAAACAAAAATACCATGCTGCAAGGGTTGAGGGTGACCAAGCTTCTTCCTGTGACTAGATCCAGCATGTTCTTATTTTCACTTCATGTCATGAAACTTATTGTTATACTCTGAGTCATCTTAATTACTGAGGTGTTATGATTTGGTTCGCATCTTGGTGGAGTATAAGAGAGACTAATAATCAAAAGGTCTCTATGTTAGGACGTGATGCCCATATATCTAAGTAACTTGTTATCAAACTTTGTGTTGCAATCTCATATGTTAATTCTGTGTGTGTTCCATTGTCTGCCACTTTATAAAGAGAGAGTGCATTTGTGAAACCATGAACCCCGGTCCATTTTTAATCATAAGAAACACATTTCTAACATCATATACCACTTTTCTATTTTCAGCCATCATTAAATCCGAAAATACAAAAATACTTTTCATCTTGCATACATCATTAAAAAACCCAAAAATATCATTTACCATTGCATCCACCACCACTGCATATTTATTTCCTGTTTGCATTACATAACTATCTTGATATCATTTTTACACCTTGTGCTTGACAACCACAGCTGAGGTTGAGGACCAAAACATTTAACTTTGTTTTGTAGGTAACCAAAAGAAGTATAAGAAGATATATCTTCACTACTGATTCTCCGAGAGTTCGATATTAAACTCTCGAGTCATCCCTCGTGGGGAAAACAAGTCTTCCACTACTACACACTCTGCACTTGGAGTCTCAACCTAACCCATTTACTTTTCACGCAGGTAACCACGCGAAGGGCTAGCAAGTGTTTTCTGGCGCCGTTGTGGGGTAACTACGTGAAGGGCCATCATCAAGTTACTCACTTGAGAGCCCCTCTTGATAGTACGCCGTCTATCCTATAACCCCGTCTCCCACTAACATCATGAGACCGGTAAAATAGAAACCATGTCAAGATCATACCTTTGCCTTGCACATTCCACTTGAGCTAGATGATGACGATCTTGACTCTCTCAAGTTGGAACACCTTTCTTGATTGTCCTTGCTAGCACATGCTTGATGTAGATTTCTCCAAATACTCCCCCATACACCATTATGGGAGAGCCTTACTAAGCTCCGTCTTCATGAATCCATTTGCACTTTATCTTCTTCTCTAGATATAGATGATGGCTTGGAGATAAACATGATCAATCTTCTTTTCCAAGCCATGCTTACAATAAGCTCAACTCTCGATGACCATTTTTCATATAAACCTTTGGATAGAACCTTGGTCATCATATAATTTTCTAGAGTCCAACGCATGAACTCCAATCTTCTTCATGGACAAGATCTCTAAAGATATCTCAATGCAAACATTAGTCCATAGAGATTGTCATTAATTACCAAAACAACACATGAGGGCACGTGCACTTTCAGGTTCCTCGACCACCTCCTCTTCCCAGATGAAATCATCCTACTCATCCTCGAGAAGGTTTAACCTTCCCAGAAGATCCTCCACCCGATCCGATCACGGCTTCGCCGACCTACTAGACTCGCCTTGATCGCTCATCCTTCCGCACGCGGGCGCGACCCAGGGCACAACGAGAGACTGCGAATGCCACAATCCCGGCGGGATCTGACGTGAAATCCACCGTACAACTCACGGGGGCGTGAACGCCGCCAGAGGACTGGCTAAACCCTAAAACGTGTTTAGGGGAAAATGAGCGTGCATAAATTAATTTCCACTTTAGTGATTAGCAGATGCAAGTGTTTGGAGGAAGGATGGCGAGTTGGCACAGATGTTGCATCTCGTCGAGTTGGAGTTTGTGCAGTCGGCGAGTTTCGGTTCCTTTCAGATCGAAGTTGTTCTTTTCCGCTCAATAACTTGGACCGTGAGTTTCGCGTTGGAGATCGTCTCGTCCAAACGAGAAAAGTAAGGAAAGTTTGTTGCTCCGTGAGACCAGGAAAGAAAAGAGGAGATCGGATCAGTTGGCCACGTTGATTTTCATCATATAGGTATTGGAGATCGTATTGGATCGGCCCGGCCAGTACCGATCGTATTTGGTGTTTCCATACGTGGCTGCTCGGTTTGAAAAAAAGAAGAAGGAAGGATCGGAGGAAAGAAAAAACAGTTAATTGTTACGCACAATTGTTAGAAGAGGATTCGGATCGGAAATAGAAAAGGAAGGAAAAACATAAAGGAATGGAAAACAAATTGGCTACAGATCCGAAATTTGTGATATTTGGGCTACGTGCCGGAAAGGAAAGGAAAGGTTGGCACGTTTTGCATGGAAAGAAATTAAGGCAGCGGATCAGGTCGGATTGGTATGATACGTGACTAGTCTGTCCGTGGACTTTTTGCGCAAGGTGAAGAAAAAAAAGAAGAAGGAGGAGGCACAGATTTGGAAGTTGCAGCCGCGGCGTATTCAGCATATTTGGATTCATGGTGTATAGGAGTTTGTCCTGCTGCATTTCGGGTGATTTGCGTGGTGCGTTTACATGTTGCAGTCCGAAGGTGTATGTCTCAATCAGGTTGGTGCTGCCAAACATGGAGGGCGCCAAGAACAAGTCTAGCTAGCCGAGATGGAGGATGTGGTGTGGCAGGCCGGCGAAGACTTGAGGTGGAAAAAGAAACGTGGCGACGTTGCAGATTTGACGTCACAAGCGCTGGAGAAGACCTTCCGGCGTTGAGGACAACGCCTTTCCAAGAAGGGGAGGATGATGAGGGCATCGTCGGCATTGTGTTGGTTGGTTGACACGCTAGGACATATTTAAATGACATGTAAAAGTCTAAGGTAGTGTTAACTAGTCCTGCGTGCCAAATCTAAGGCCGAACCCGCCATGGGTCGGTTTGTATCAGTCAGAGTCCAATTAGGTTTAGAAGTTCGAGTCGGTTAAGGTTTAGTTCGGTGACCCCTACCTCTTTGTCCTTTATAAACAAAGAGGGTGTCACAATATTAGGGGACTTAAAAATTATGTAGAACTAAAAGTTCAAGGTTGCCACCGTCCCTAGGGGATCAGCGTGTAAGACGGTGTCTCGGACGTTCGTCAGTTTATCCAATAAATCGAGGCACGAAGGGTGTTGAGTTTGTCAAGAATTATAGTGCGTTTGCGATAAGGTCCTTAAATGTGTCAAGGGTTGTCGACCTTGGTGTGAGGCGTGGTGTCCATCACCTCGTTGCTTGTTGTGGGATTCGTTCTCTAGATTCTTCAGGTTACGTGGATTGCTCCCGTGATTGGAAGGATAGTTATACCGTGGTTCTTGCGGTGAAAGATCGGGCAAATATTCTACATCAGACCCGCTATGGAGAGGTATGGAGGGATTTGTTTTCACAATCACAAACCAACTTGACCCCCGTAGCCAATCCAATCTTTCAAACATTGTGTGCCTTTCTCAGCATCTCTGGAGGGTTTGTTATCTTCATTGGCTCCTGGAGGGTTTAGGCACACGACCTCGATTTTCACGGATGAGCTGGTCACTTTCCTGTGGCAAGATATTGGGACGTGTGCTGCCATTATGGAAGATTTCGGTGACATTTCGGGTTTGCGCACTAAACTGGCCAAGTGAGCAGCACATTTGATCCGATGCTCCCTAAAGAACGATGAGATGGTGCGGCATGGATTATGTTGCGGTGTTCATGGGGTTTCCCGTCACTTACCTTGCCATCCACTTGGGCTACAAAATGTCACGGCCGCTCGGCATTCGAGTGCCCAGCTTATGAACCGGGGTGGGCGTGCAACGCTTTGTGCGTACCAACCTCGCAGCAATGTTGGTGTATCCTATGATGTCCCTTGATCTGCCATCAAAGACCCTCGACGCACTTGAGGGGATTATGTGTGGGTCCTTGTGGAAAGGAAGGAAAGACGTCAAAGGTGGACGTTGCCTTGTGGCATGGGACAAAGTGGCCTCTCTAAAATTCATGGGGGTGATTAGGGTGCCAAACCTAAAGTTGCTCAAATCTAGACCCGAGCAAGCCACGGGCAGAGATGAACGTAGTGTCACGTCAATCTATGGTCATCTTTGAGGCTATAAACATTGGCAATGGCAAGAACACCCTATTATGTACAGATCGGTTGCTGCACGGTCAAAGGATCAATGACATTGCACCAAACCTCACGGGGTCGTGGCCAAGCGAATTTCTCAACTCACAGTGAAAGAATGGAGAACGTGGATTTTTTTTATTTTTTTTTTGAGAGGGGAGAACGTGGATTAGAACTATGGACCCAGCCTATTGAGGCCGTTCGAGAGTTCCTCTCCATAAAGGAAGTGTGGCAGGGCACCTTGGTCTGGACAAGGTAAGTAGGTAACCCTCTGCACTCAAGTGGACGAGACCATCCACCGTCACACGAGGTTTGGGCTCTAGTTCTCGCCAATGGCAGAGGATGGATTGGATGCCCGACATCGACACCCAACTTGTGTATTGGTGTACGTTCAGTATGGTTTCTGTTAGGATTTAATTAACCATTTAATTAAAGGGATAATCCTCCCTCTGTAATTATGTATGTCGGTTGAACGGACGCGACCCATATTCGTGTCCCTTCCCCTTGTATAAATAGGCTGGACATCAATGGAATAAACGATAATTGAATCATTTGGTTGTCTCTCGTGTTGCCTCTCGATTCCCTCTAACAGGTTATCAGCACGCTCTACCGAAAGCGATTCGGGATCGAGCACAGAATCGCTGATTCTGGGAGAACAGAATAGGAGGAGAACAAGCAGCAGATGGCGGCTCCGGGTACCACCGTCGACTCCTCCGCCAGGAAAGGTTAGCCCATTCCCGGCGTCGCTCCGACGCTGCGCTTCCACCCCAGGCGGTGGCCCAACGCAGTGTTGCTCCCCGCGGCGGCCGGCGCCCTCGGCGCCCGTGTCCGCGGCCTCCGGCGCCACTTCCACGAAGAGTTCGCCTAAGGCGCTTCCAGCGAGGGGCACGCCTGCACGTCTGCACGCGGCCTTCCGGTGGCGTCGCCGACTAAGGCATGGCGCCGATGGACGGCCCCACGCGACGCCCGCGTTCGCACTTGCCTGGGCCGTGGCCATGCCCGCGGCGTCGCAGGGAACGCATCCTTGCGGTGCGCCCGCGACCCTCCGGTGCGGTGCTCTCCCCGCGGCCCCCCTGGAGGCCGGTCCGACCTCGACCCCCAGCGATCGAGCCGTGCGGCAACGCGCTCAAGAGCGACCGACGGCGCGGCCTCCCAGCCGTGGCCGCCTCAGGCGGAGTGGCGGCGATGGCCGGCCCCGCGCGAACCTCCACAACGCCCGCCCGCGTCCGTGCTTGCACTGGCTGTGGCGCAGCCCGCGGCATCGCTCGGCTCGCATCCTTGCGGTGCGCCGGCGCTATGCCCGGCCTGGACATCGACGACGAGGACGTGGCCGCGCCGCCGCCATCTCCGACCCCGCGGTCGTCGAGGTCGCAGCCGGTGACGTGGTCTCCGACGCCGTCGCGCTGCCGCGACCTCATCGTCAACTCCCGTTGTCGAGGACGACGTTGTGCTGTGCCGCCCGCGCACGGCCCGCTCGCCCACGGCCCCCCAGCAACGCCTCCGTCTTCACGGAGCACAGGCGCACGTCGCTGCCTCGTGGCCCTCGGCTTCCCGTGTCCAGCTCGCCGGCGGCCTCGCCATTGAGGAGCCGCGGTCGCAGTGCTGGCTCGTGGAGCCTGGCCGCGCTGGGCTGGCAAATGGCGTCGCGCTCGGGACGCAGCTTCCTGGGGGATCCTCTGACGAGCACGAGCGCGGCGGACACCGCTGGTGAGCTTCGCTGCAGCGGCACAGGAGGAGCCCCGCGTGGAGGTCGCCGCCCCGTCATGGTCGTGGGCTCGTGGTCTGGATTTGGGCATCGATTTGGCTTGGGTTGTATGGACTCTGCAGCTTTTTCTCT
The DNA here is from genome assembly GCA_947311845.1 of Poa pratensis. Classification (NCBI taxonomy): domain Eukaryota; kingdom Viridiplantae; phylum Streptophyta; class Magnoliopsida; order Poales; family Poaceae; genus Poa; species Poa pratensis. The sequence continues at coordinate 32,091,250 of CAMZMU010000055.1, forward strand.
CCTTATCCAGTTGCAGTCTACGATGGACTGCCTAATATGACCCGTGCGCATGCGGTCGAACGACACCGAGCCTCCTGCTATTTAACTTTTAGCAAATCGGTGTTAGAGAACTACTTGCTAGTTCCTAATTCTGTTAATTTCAGTACAACAATTTTAGTACTGTTCATCTGTTGAGTACTTTGTACTCCAGAACAAATGTGTGATGTAATAAATTTCCATGTGTGCACATGTTGAGATTTAATTACGTCCACTATTTGCAATCGAGATTTTCAATTTCTTGCAAATAAATCAATTCATCGTCTTAATTGAGTCTTTTTGACTCGATACGAGCACGAATTGGTATGCAAAATTCAAAGTGATTTCTTCAAATTGATGTTTTGGGACCACAAGGTAGTGTGTTGATCTACTGTTCTTACAGATTATCACCACTACTGTTTAAGCCTACATTTTGTCATATCGACATAATGATTGCTTAACAAGTGTTCTCCCATACATTTTATTAAGTTTTTGACATAAGGCACTCTACTTATCGAGTATCGAGTGCTGAGAGACGGACCCCGAATTTTCTTTTGGGGAGTATCTACAAAGTGTCAAACTTAACAATTTGAAGTTCACACTTATGATTTCGAGCCCACTTCTTGAAGTCATTATAAATTTTGCAACGTTCATTACAACATAACCATGATGGTTTACCCATATTGGTAACCGAAAGAAATTTCGATTCACTCGACCTCAATGGCCACGACTACCCTACCAGGGCTATGGACATCAAGATCACCCTTGCGTCCCATGGATTAGTGCGCGTCATCTAGACCCCGGAGGATCCTTCCGGCTAGAGTCACGCCGCTGAGAGAAAACCATAAATATGCCGCCTTATACATCATAAGGCAGGATATCCACCCGGATATTAAGTCTAAGTATTTGGAGGAGAAAATCCCATTTACTTTGTTTCAGGCCCTCACGCCGAGGTATGAACAGCAGAAAGGCAGTTGTCATACCTGAAGCACTTCATGAATGGACCCATCTTCGATTTCAGGACTTCAAGTCCGTCTAGGGGTACAATCATGAGGTTCATAAGATAAGTTCCAAACTGCGTTTTTGCGGGAAGGAACCTATAGATGCGAAAAAGATAGAAAAATACTCTATCTACTATGCTTCCATTTGAAAGGCTTCCCAGCAAAAGTACCGCGCTCGTGGCTACGAGGTCTATTCAGATCTTATTCATATCCTACTTCAGGCTGACTAGCATGATGAGCTACTCGCTAAGAATGGCTCTCAGCGCCCGGTTGGTTCCCAACCTTTACCTGAAGTTCATATGAATGTCGCGAACGAAAGAAAGTTTGATGGTGCCTTCAACGGCAAACCGTCGAACTTCAAGGGTAAGCGAAAGCGCAACCGGAACAGGAAGCCTAGAAACTCAGACCATGGGAATAGCACCGCCAAGCCTACGTTTGAGAAAACTAAGCTTTCTGACAAGTATGGATGCTACACGCACCCAACTAACAAGTGCAAGACCCCAAAGCATCTGGCAATTCTCTACCAGCAATCCCAAGGATGCAAATCACCTCAAGGGAAAGGTTTGAAGCCAATTTCTACCTTCATCCAGATGGCACCAATGGAGATAGTTGTTCACAAGTCGTTCCTCCTGGACCTTGCAACACCATGACACTCCAGCTGCCACAGGACCCTATGAGAACGGAGAACATGATGGTTGAACATTAATCAACCGACGTGTTTGGAGACTTCGAATAGTCCCACTATCTCCATAGTGATCATTTTATTCTTGTCCATTTATGTTGTTGTAATTGAACATACATATTGTATCACTCTGATACAAATAAGATTGTATTCTATATATTTGAGAAAAGTTTTCCATCGCGAAATTTTTTCAACTCGATATATAGATCTCTACGGGATTCAATCCGATGGATGAGGAACAAGTATTTGGAAAAATACCCTCTCTGTCGTCTGGACTGTACTATACGTACATCAAGGCCGTAGAACATGTTGCTTACAAGGTAATCTTCCAGAATGTTGAAGCATTCCAAACTTGGCATGACGCCTAGGCCATCCCGGCATCGGGATGATGAGGAAGATTACTAGCAATTCCATTGGTCACAATTTGCATGAGTCAAAATTTCCTCGGTCCTCAGACTTTGTGTGTATCATGTGCCACAGGGAAGCTAATTTTGAGGCCTTCGCACCTCAAAATACAAGCTAAACCACTTCAATTCCTTGAACGAATTCAAGGTGATATTTGTGGTCCTATCCAACCATTATCTGGACAATTCAGGTATTTCATGGTTCTGATTGACGCATCTACACGATGGTCACATGTGTGCCTTCTATCCACACGAAACCATGCATTTGCCAAGATAATGAGGGAAGTAATTAAGTTACAGGCCCATTATCCTGAAAGTCGAATTAAATCAATTCGCATGGACAATGCTGCAGAATTCTCTTCACGTGCCTTCAATGACTATTGCATGGCCTTGGGGATAGAAGTTCAACACTCTGTTCCATATGTCCACACTCAAAATAGTTTGGTTGAATCCCTAAATATGAGGTTCAAACTCATTTGCAAGACCTTTGTTACTGAATTGCAACTTACCAACTTTCACGTTGGAGTCATACAGTTTTACACGCTGCTTATTGACTAACTGCATATCGCAGTACTTCCCCTCTGCAATTGATACGTGGAAATCCTCCGAGCATTTCCCATCTGCGTAAGTTCGGAAGCGCTTCACGCGTACCGATCTCACCACCGCAACATACATCATTGGGCCCACAGATTAGGGATCTATGTGGGGTACAGATCTCCGTCGATCACAACGTACCTGGAACCCTTCATACGGGATCCATTCATAGCCCAGTATGTTGATTGCTATATTCAAGGATGGATTATTTCCGGGCATTAGGGGGAGATTTCAAGTACCACATGGAATGCCAGGAAATCAACTGGGACTCCACGTCCCACCACATATCCATGTATACAAGAATTTGAACTCTACGTTCAACATTCACAAATTTGCAACATATTGCAAATAACATGCCAGATCCATTTACTGATCTAAAGGTGTTACAAAGTCCTATAATCCGGCTAGAAATGCGCCCGAAAGAGTGGAGGTACCAACAAAAACCACTCAACTCCCCATTCCTGCGAAGAGGGGGAGTAGTAAGGCCTCTAACCAGGATCTAGCTTCACGCAAGCAACAAAGGAAATTGAGGAAAAATCCTCTAAGTCAGTAAATGCAAGTTAACCTAGCGTTAACAAACACCTGATGGGTAGTATACACCCAGTGGAAGGGAAACCTCCACAACCCAGCTTCAGCTTGCACACACTGGCTGGGACATCGGAACACTCAGACTCACGCGTATTGGGAAATCACGAAGAGTCATCATGGGTGGATGCGATTTCCTCCAACTATATCAATTCTGGAGAATCTTACAACAAAAGCCTACAACTGTCGACAAACATTTCTCTTGTCTGATTGCCAATAACCTTCACAATGATTCAGATCCAAATACCATGGCCATGGAAGAGTGTAAACCACTCACTCGGACTGAAACAATCGAAGGGTGCAATCCAAGAAGAAAATAGCCTCGCTCTTCCAAATGAATTCCCTATATGGGATTCAATATGTTTTCTTCTATAAACAGAATGAGAACAAGGTGGTGAGAAAGCAGGGCTTGTAGCATAAGGTCGGGTTTCCGCAGAGATCCGAGACCTACTCTCCAGACATGAGTGGAATCCTCATTTTCCGATACCTATATCATTGGCATTACAAAGTCATCTATCTATGCAGTTGATAGATGCAGTGACTACATAGCCATGTGGATCACTAGATTCGGACATGTATGGTTCCTGAAGGAATCTCCATCCGAATTGAAATACAAATGCAACATGATCGTGTAAAGTCAATGAGTCACTACGTGGCTTATTGTTGTCGGCATATTTTGGTACAACTGACGTAGTGAGTACCTTTTACACAAGGATCACTCCTACACTGATGATTGCCCATGCGTGTTTATCATGCTCAAGGATTACTCCTGCAATGACAAAGCACGTGATCATCTAAAAGACGGAATTTGAGATGAAGGATTTGGATAAAACCAATTAGTGCTTGTGACTAATACTCTAGCACCTTCACTCAAGAATTATGGTACACCAAGCTGTCTATGTCAGAAAATATTGGAAAAAATTAATAGGGACAAGTCATATCCATCTCCCATGACGGTTGTTCGATCTCTAGACGTAGAGAAAATTCACTCAACCACGGGAAGATGTAGAAGAGAAGTTGGAACTTAAAGTTCCATATCTCAACGCCATTGGACCCACCAACACAACTAGTTGGGAATCAAGAATATCTTTCGATATCTCCAAGGCACTAAATATCTTGACCTATTATTTTTGTTTTAGAGAAATCTGAACTCCAATAACATCAGGCACTAACACTGCTACATGTACGATCCCACAATGTGTACCTACAGGGTAGAGCTGTCACCCCATTGACGTCTTTCATACAGACTCTGGTGACTACACCTACCAATCATTCTAAAATGCAAAGCTGCATGTTAATACGTGTGGCTTCAAGGAATGATGAACCACATACATCAGTCATGTGGCATTGGTTCTCTTGAACCATAAACCATTATCTACACAGATAATGTTGCTTGTGTTGCATGGATGCAAACATGATACATAAAGAGCAATATCACTAAGCATATTGCCCTCAATTGTTTATCCCTATGAATTCTAGAAGAGTCGGGGAATAAACATCGCGCAAATCCAAATCATGCAAGAACCTTGCTGGTTTGTTCATGAAGTCTCTACCAACTTCAGTACTCCTGAAGGTGGTATACGATGGCTTCAAGATATGCAAGAGTCAGGGGGAGTATCTTCCTAAACTATTCATGTTCAAAGCATCATATTACACTCTTTTTCCCTTTATGAGTTTACTATCCAGGTTCTCATTAAGGTTTTTAATGAGGTAATATCAACACAAGATCATATGTCATACTATCCGTTTTCCCCACGGGTTTTTTTTAGGAAAGTATACACGACATATTTATTGATCTCTAATTTCTATGGATTAACTTCATATTGAGTTAAGAGAGACAATAATCATTATATGCTGTGTCATTTTCTCCTTATTTTCCCGCCGGGTTTGAAGGAGTTTTAACAGCATATACAACCATTATATGTTGCATCATTTTTTCCTTATTTTCCCACTGGGTTTAAAGGAGTTTTAGCAACATATCATACACACTACTCTCCTCATATTTTTCCCACAGGGTTTTTGGAGGAGATTATTCCCAAGATTATTCCAAAGATGTTCAATCACAAGGACGAGGAAGGATTAGGGGGTGTTAGGATTTAATTAACCATTTAATTAAAGGGATAATCCTCCCTCTGTAATTCTATATGTCAGTTGGTCTATCAACCGACTTTCCTCACACCCCTTCGATCGAACAGACACGACCCATATTCGAGTCCCTTCCCCTTGTATAAATAGGCTGGACATCAATGGAATAAACGATAGTTGAATCATTTGGTTGTCTCTCGTGTTGCCTCTCGATTCCCTCTAACAGTTTTGCAACATGGATCACGATGATGCTTTGGAGACATCATAATGATGTGGTCTTATTATTTGTTCAAGTTTATGTGTTGCTTAAATTGCAGTTCTTGTTAATCTTATCAAATAACATTGACTACTCAATCAATTTCGAAAAAAAACATTGACTACTCAGTCTCTAGGAGGATTCTTATGATTAATTTTTTGTCGGCCTAAAATCAAAAAAAAAATCTACATTTAATATTTCATTCATATAGTACTCTCATTTATTACAACTAAAAATATATCATGGGCGAAGGGAGTACTATTATTTTTTCTCAAAAATCAGGAGGACACTAGGAACATGGCAGGCAGCACCAGAAGACAAATACAAATTATGCTCTCCAGCCTTTAGAAATGGACACATTCACAACGTTGCAGCTAACATTGCAATTTCAAATATAAATTCAGATTCAAACAGCGCTAACACTTCCAAACGAAGTGCACAAAATACACAGCAAGTACAATATTACTGTAACACCACGTGAAACGACGTATCAAAATTAACTGGATACTCACATATTTGCACTAATAGTTTATAGTTCAAATCAAAGATCCCAATACAACTATAACTTCGTATAGTAATGACAAGCGAACACTAGTCTTATTCACAATAATAATTGCTATTCACTCCGTACCAATATGTAAGGCTAGTTTAGCTCATCAAAACGTCTTATATAATGGCGGAGGAAGTAGCATTTAGTTACAGATTGATTTCAGAGAAACCACTGTATTTACAGGTCTCATAAACAGGTCAAACACAAATGACACATAAAATGAAAACAAGAATGCATTTGACTAATAAATTGACGCAAAATGAGATGTTGGCTAGGATGCCCACCATAACCTGAAGAAGGCCAAAGAGCTCAGGCATCCTGGCAACTAATGATGTAGGCAACAGGGAAAAAGAGGAAACCAAACTATATGTTGGAAACCTCGGCAAAGTTGCCTCAAAACCCACATGAACACACTTAAGGTAACAAAAGGTGCTGCAGAGCACCATAAGTGCTCAAAGCTTGAAATCCCCTAGTAAATAAATGCTGGCAAGGACGCCTTCCATTAACCAAATAAGATCAATGAGCTCAGGCGACCACGACAAATGATATAGGCAACAGGGAAAAAGAGGAAACCAAACTGAATATTGGTAACCTCGGCAAAGTTGCCTCACAAAATTGCAATGACGAGATCTAGTAACAAACCACAAGAGGAACTCAAAATACGTAGGCAGAGTTTGGAACCATAACACACACTAGCAAGAAAACATATGTTGGCAAGTATGCATACCATGAACCTAAGAAGGTCAATGAGCTTGAGCAAAAAAATACCAAATACTATAGGCAACAGGGAAAAAGAGGAAACCAAACTATATCTTGGTAGCCTCGGCAAAGTTGCCCCACAAAACAATGATAATATGAGATTATGAGCAAAAAAACATTATTTGTAAATTTGTGAGGCGACTAATACAAAGTGTAATATATTTAGTTATTTCAGAAGTGTTGGCATGGATGCTCATCCATTAAACCATCAGGTTAATGGAACTGTTCAAACATCAAAAGCAAGCACAATATTGGCAACAGGGAAAAAGAGGGAACCAAATTAACTGTTGGTAACCTCGGCAAAGTTGCCCTCCTAACTACAAAAACCTTCATAAGCACCTCTTACAAAAAAACAACTCAAAATATCACTATTAGGGTATGCCACAAAGATAACTAGATAATAAACATTTAGATATCAAATCAAATTGCACATATCAACAAAACTAGCACATGTATGGAATAATACATTACAGGAAAACATTATCCTATAATATTATCATCCTTAATTGGCAAATAGCTAACTAAATTGTTCAATTAATTAATCAAATAAAAAAGACATTTAGGTGAATGAAAACTACAAGAAAAAGACAAGTTGATGTACCGATATCAGGTATTCAGGTGACAAGAAAAGTACAAAGATAAACAAGGGTTGTCAGGCCTAGAAAGGCTACTGCATAGAACCACTAACTAGAATTGAGAAAAATAGGTTTCTTATAGATACTATTCATCTGAACTAGCAATACTTCATACTGGATGCGCTTACGGATTATGGACAAGTTGACTTAGATCACATGAACAAGTTTGGTCTTGTAGCCTTGAAAGTCGTTTTAAGCTTCCTGGTTGGGGGCCGGACCTTCTGGTAGACCAGCGGGAACCTGATGTCTGACTTGTGAAACTGCTTTGTGTTATCACGCTTGCAGATGCTGAAGTGGACAGTGGCAGTCTTGATGATCTGAATGCAGGGGGATCTGACACGGTGGCGAGAAGCCATCTCTGTGTACATCTGCTCAACTGCACCATTGAGGGTGGTGTCACGGTACTCCTTGTACATGTTGTGGTATCCAGTTCTGCTTTGGTAACGCAACCAGATACCGAAGTTCTTGATTGTTGTGGGGTTCTTCTAAAAATCTACATGAACAACACGTAACACTATGAGCCAAATAGATACTAAACTGCAAGTAAACAGTAGAGTTCAGCATCAAATAAAATAGAAACCATCTCTTAAATGTCTGCAGTCACAACCTAAAATGTAATCCAATAAAGATGCATAATTAAGACATCAGAGCCTTTGAGCAGACAACAGCAATTCATCACAACTACTGATAGACTATGGCCATCACGTCCATACCAACTAAATCAAAGGGCCCAAATCATAACATGATAACTTACTAGTAACATATAAGCATCTTACTTGTGTTGAGAATGTATAGACATAAAACACATAGAGTTGACTATGATACATCTCCCAACCAAGTTCACGGTCCCAACAATCATTGATGGTATAGTATTATCCCAATAGTACATTCTTGTGAACGAGCAAACCAAAATGACTGAGAAGAAAGCTCACCTCGTTGAAGGCGAGGATCTGGCCATTGCTCTTCTTCACCTTCTTCAGCTTTCGGAGGAAGTATCTGCACATCAAAATAGACAAACTCCAATCAGCCACCTCCCAAGATCTAACGCAAGCTTCGAATCGTGTGGCATTCTCATTAGAATTCTGAATTCGAATACAATCCTCACCAGAACTTGGACTTGGCTCGGACCTCGTTGGTCGCCCAGAGCTTCATGCGGTAGATCTTGGGCTACTCCTCGGTCGGCGTCGGAAGGCCCCTCCCGACAACCTGGTACTGGTGGAACTGCAAAAGCGCAAACATCAAATGAACCGTCAGTTCAGATCCCACAGTTAGATATAAGCTCAATGGTAGCAGTGCACAAGTAAGGTGAGCTCACCCTGAACGCGACCATCCTCGCCGGAGTTGCCGAGACCGCTGTGCCGGGGGAGGCGGCCGGAATTGCTGCTGTGCGATGCTCTGGCGGCGGCGGCACGGGAAAGGATTAAGGGGTTAGGGGACTTTATAGATTTAGCAGTGTGTCATGAGGCCGATGATGATGTGTAAAACCCTAGAGGGCCGGGAACAGAATGGGCTAGGTTTATCACCGAAATCCCAAAAGGCCCATGTTGTGACTTTCCGTTCTATTATCCCGGCCTTTCACTTGATTAAATGGAAGTGATTAACAAGTTTCACCACAGCCCCGGCTTTGATTCAACTAAAAAAAACAGCCCTGGTTTTTTTAAACTGAAAGCAGCCCTGGTTTTGATTGATTTGATTGCAGTGTTGAAAACTTTGCATTCGGATTTTTTTTAGAGAATATGGCACATTATTAATCACACAACATAAATACAAAGACTCCATGTAGAAATTGAGGGCAAAGATAGGGCAATTCGGAATTGAGATTGAAACTGATGCCCAGTTAGTCATTCCCGCCGGGCACCTAACTTCTTTCTGGCGGCGGGGATTGAAGAACTGAAGATCCAATTCTGAACCTGGTTTTCTTACTGTACTGTCATTTCATGTAGGCGAGAAGCTAATCAGGTTGTCGATGAACTAGCTAAGATAGGATCTAATTTGATAGATCATAGATGAAGTCCCTCTTGATTGAGTGAATGTTTTGCCAGCGAGTACGGCACAGTTTGTTCAGTGCCATATGGCCAACGTCAATGAGTAATAATGCTATGCTTTACCGTTAAAAAAATTACACCGAACGCAAGCATCATGTTATCAAAAATTCAAGATAGGCAGACAGATACATTACATCAATAGAAGTACAGAGAAGCGTCAGGTTGTCCAGCTTCTGTGTTCAGTCAATTCCTAGTGGCGCCCTTCTCCCACAGCAAGCACATATCCTGAGTCGTCGATTGGCAGAATCAAAACAGCACTTTCTCCCTGTTGTTGGCTGCAATTGCGAAAGACACGGCCTATGCTGCCGCCAAAAAACACCAAACACGGTAGGAGCTTAATATGTGCCTCAAGCATTGATCTGGAGTTCTTCGCCTGTAAACCCGCAGGAAATGCTGGCGAAAAATTAATGCAGAGACTCCAGCTCAAGAACATATACAAGGAGTACATGAGATGGGACCCGTCGTCCTGGTAGCAAAAGTAGCACGTGTTCGGAGCTGCACGAGGGCAACAATCCAAATCTGTCCTAGCATAGTTTTTTTTTCAAATAGCAGATGCGCCATCTAATTACGCATAGAGACCTTGTAAATCCCTTCTTCCCATCTCCCAATTCTCCATCATCCTTGGAAGCTTAAATCTCTACACATGCACATCAATTCTCTCATCTTAAAGTAGCTGCTTAGCTAACCTGAAAATAACACAATTCACTTGGTGAGTTTATTCTATTACCAAGAACATCACAATGAACTGGTACAAAATTACTGCTCTGTGACTGATTGCAAGTTGCAACAGCTTCTAACAAGATAAAACAAAGGCTTGCTAGTTGCAACTGCTGAACTTTATAGAAGTAGAAAAAGTAGTTCTGTTGATCGTAAGGGGCTGTTTGTTTCCGCTGCTGCTTCAGCTTTTGAGGTCGAGAAGTGGAAGCGCAAACAAACAGCGAACAATAGGAAAGCGCTGGGCAAAAGCACGGTCGGAAAATGTACTACGTGCGCGAGCGAGAGGGAAAGCTAGCTCGGAGCTGCTTCCCGAGAGCTATCAGACCAAATTGCCCTCAACAGTTTGCAGTATTAACGAAAAATCTGCCACTCCATGCCAAAAGAAATCCTCAGTGCGAAACGGTGACCGACGCCCCCGACTCGTTTTCCTTTGTTTCCCGTCCCGGTCATGGCGGCCTAGGGCTAGGGATTCCGCCGCCGCCGCTGTCGTCCCCTCCCCCCCCCCCCCCCCCCCCCGCCGCCCCCGCCGACGCAGTCCCTCACCGCCGCCGTGCAAGGTCTTCTCCGCTCTGGGCCTCCACCAACTCGCGGCGTCGTCGCATGACGGGTCGACGTCCCCGTCGGCCGCCTAAGACAGGAGGGATTTGCGCCGCCTCACCCTGTCTCGTCCGCCGCCGTCCACATCCGTGCTGTTACCGACGGTTGGTCTGCGTCCTGCTCCGACCCCGCCAGCTCTTCTTCGCCGCCGACCACATCCGTGCTGCAGCAAGCGCCTCCAGCGGCAAGGTGAGGCCCATTCCCCTGTTGTTTTCTTTCTTTATGCAATTTCGATCTTGTATTTTGTGCTGTTTAGATGTGTGTATTAGACAGAATGCATGAAAACGACAGGGTATTGAATTGCTATGAACATGACATTATTTGTTTTGCTCTATTGAACTTCTAATGGAGGTTTATGGGTGTGATGTTTACATCTTTTTATGGACAGGCCTGTGTATCAGATTGTTGGTCTTATACTTTGCATAGATAGATTGATATCCATATAGTTCATGTCATGCATTGAGTTAAATATTTTATCTATGTAATTAGATGGAAGAAAAGACACCTAAGGCACATTGGGATGCATCATCTACTACAATCTTTTGTCAAATCTGCAAGGATAAAAAAGATGCAGGAAATAGGCCTACCGCTTTCCTTAGTCCGGAGGGGTACAAGTGTTTAGGTAGAGAGTTTGGTCGTAGGACAGGGAGAAATTACAGCAAGCCACAGTTCAAAAACAAATGGGATACAACCAAAGCATTGTACCAAGCATGGGTGTACTACAAAATCAAAGCTACTGGACTTGGTTGGGATCCGGTGAAGCAAACAATTACAGCAGATGAGGCACAGTGGGCTGAATTGATCAAGGTATGACATATGCCATGTTTATGTCATATTTACATTTCGAAATAGATGGATCAGATTATGGTTATTAACTTGTTATATCTTATGCAGGCCAACAAACTTATTGCGGGTTTCCGGAAAGGTCCTCCCGACAACTTGGAGTTGATGGAGGACATGTTTGAGGATGCCCATGTTGATGGGGCATCGGCGGTCATGCCGGGAGTGCCAAAAGAAGTGCCCGCTGATTTGATTGATCTTGTAGATGGTGAAGGGTCAGCGCCAACACCTCCTAGTGTGAATAGAAAGTGTGGTGCTGCTAGGATTGCATGTAGCCCGGGGAAGAAAAAGAAGAGTCCCATGCAGCAAGACTTCAAGCGTTGGGTTGACCATTGCATTGATGAAGATCGTGCAATATCATCTTCAATCCAAGTGGTTCAAGACATTGAAGCCATAATGGAACAAGTAGTGGCATGTGGAGCACTTGAGGGCAGTGTTGAGCATTACATAGCAACCAAAATATTTGGCAAACTTGAAAATCGAGCTTTCTTCAATACCATGAAAACTGCGGAGGGTCGGCTTTGTTGGTTGAAGATGCAATATGAGGATAGGAAGAGAAATTAGATATAATTTATTTGCATCTATGCCCATCTCGTACTGAGATTGTATCCTTGTGTTAGCATGTTATGTGAACTACTTTCTTATGTAACCAAATGACTTGGAATATTCCTCTATGTATGGACGTGTTACCTTTATCGATGGCTGCTCATATATGCTGCTGTTTATCATATATGATGCTGTTTTGGTGCTGGTTGCTCCTATATGCTGCTGTTTTATCATATATGATGCTGTTTTGGTGCTGGTTGCTCCTATATGCTGCTGTTTTATCATATATGATGCTGTTTTGGTGCTGGTTTATCATATATGCTGTTGTTTTATCATATATGATGTTGTTTTGGTGCTGGTTGCTCATATATGATGCTGTTTTATCATATTAGCTGCTGGTTTGGTGCTGGTTGCTCATATATGATGCTGTTTTATCATATATATGCTGCTGGTTTGCTGCTGGTTGCTCAATTATGCTGTTGTTTCGTGTTGTTTTCATCATACATATTGCTGATCACATGTATGTTGTTCTTTTTAGATGAGCTCAAGTCAGAGTAGTGACGGAAGTGACAGCGATGATGCCATTGAGTCTGCACTTATGAATTCAAGAAGGCGCCGTCGGCGACGGAATACACAAATGATGTATCATGTTCTTCAACACTCCGAGAAGCATCTAATGAAGAAAAAGAGGATAGAACCAAGATACACCGGACAACAATGGGTATTTGATAACTTGGGCAACTCGAAGGATTGTTATGACATGTTTAGAATGCATAGACCATGTTTTGATGCTTTGCATGACACTTTGGTTGACAAATATGGTCTAGAAGGGTCAACCCACATGTGTTCCGAGGAGGCACTTGGAATGTTTTTGTGGACTCTTGGTAGTCCACAATCTGTGACTCAAGTTCATAACCGATTCAAGAGATCCAAGGAGACAATCAATAGGAAGTTTGCCGAGGTGCTATATTGCGTGAATCTATTAGCGGGAGACATCATGAAGCCTATTGATCCATTGTTCCCAACATTGCACGAGAGGCTACGGGACTCTAGATTTACACCTCATTTCAATGGTGCAATTGGTGCAATTGATGGGACACACATACCAGTTATTGTGCCAGCTGCTCATATGGTCAACCATGTTGGTCGCCTTGGATATTCCACACAGAATGTTATGGCTGTTTGTGATTTCGACTTGCGGTTCACCTCCATAGTTGCAGGATGGTCCGGTTCCGTGCACGACACAAGGATATTCAAAGATACATTGCTTAAGTTTGAAGCAAATTTTCCTCATCCTCCTCCAGGTATATGTTAGGCTTGTGCATAGTTCATTTGGTGATATGGTGTCATATAAGCTATCACTAACTTGTGTTTCATTCAGGAAGATACTATCTAGTTGATTCAGGTTATCCCAATCAGGAGGGGTATCTTTCACCATATACAGGAACCAAGTATCATCTCCCTGAGTTCAGACTAGCTAGAGGACCTTCTGGGAAGCAAGAAATATTCAACCATGCCCACTCATCTTTGCGGAATGCTATTGAGAGAGCATTTGGGGTATTGAAGCAGAAATGGCGCATCTTGCATGGTATATCAAGTTACCCGATAGAGAAGCAGATGGAGATTATCATTGCATGTCTAGCACTCCATAACTTTATTCGCGATAGTCAGTTGTTCGATGTAGACTTCTATCGATGCGATCGTGATGAGGACTATATGCCTCCAGGGCATGTTGTTTCCACACAAGGAGGCAACAATGACAATGATTTGGGAGGGAAGCATGTTAACATGAGCACTATTCGTGACAACATAGCTGATGCTTTGTTCGCATCAAGAGGAGGTGACTTGTAGTATTGTAAATATGCCAAGTTCATAGTTCTTTTGGGTTCATATGGAGAAGCCTTGTAATATATTTGTTCGACAACCTTGCATGGTCTTTTGGATATATGTGATGTGTTATGGTTGTAGATATGCCAAGCTCGTAGTTCTTTTGGGTTCATATGGAGAAGCCTTGTAATATATTTGTTGGACAACCTCGCATGATCTTTTGGATATATGTGAAGTGTTATGGTCTTTCGGATATATGTAATGCTCTATGTTTGGATAAATATGTGTTTCAATTATTACATATAAATAGATAAACTGAGATGATTTAGCTATCTAAACATCGTAATAATGAATTAAATAAGTCAAAAACAATTGTTTCGCTTCAAATCGGCACTTATATAACATCTTCAGCACTTAGGGGCATTCCAGACATTTCACTCAGAAAACCAACAGCTACAGATGCTAACAGCACTCCTGCCAAACATCAAATCTCTGCTTCCAACAGTTGCTTCTCATAGCTGTTTTTCCACAGCTCAACAGCTACAACTGCTTCTCAAAAGCTGCAGCCCAAACAAACAGACCCTAAGAGGGTGTTCCGATGAGGGCTACATTTTTTTACCGAGTTTTGGTATTTCGTTCAAATTTAACTAAATACAAAGGCTCCTCAAAGCAATACCCCTCATCCTGATATCCCATGAATCTTAAAAAAAACTTGATCTGAAACGAGCAGAATTTCATATGCTTTATGAGCACTAGTTTGGAGCTACAAATTATACCTCCTTGACAAAGCTCATTGGCCATATCATTGTAAACTACATAAAATACTCTTGGTTCTCTAAAATACCAGTGCAATTACTTCCAGCAAAAATGATAAAATCGAATGAACATTTCGAATATGTTTGACATCCCAGGAAAGTTTCTACTAATAAATAAAGCATCACTCGAATGCCAAAACAGGTAGACCAACTTAGCTGAATAACAACTCGATTAGTATATCGATTAACAATGACATACTTTTAGATGTCAATCTAACTCGAGAAAAATAGAAGATGCAGCTTATCCTACATGTTCCTTAATTTGTTCTAAAAAAGTTACAGTTTATGTTATTTCACAAAATACTTCTACAGAAAGAAGACAGTGATACTTACGTTTCAAAATATGTTGTCTCCTCCGTGTCCGAGTGTTCCGTCGAGCAAAGCAAAAAACAAAAATACAAACAACAAGACCCAGTTCAATGACTGCAGCCATTCTTAATCCTGCAAACAGCAATTGAAATCACATCAAAATACATATCCTGTTCCAGAAACAGCTACAGATAAATATAGCATTCTGAAGAGAGAGTACCTCTTAGCTTCTGGATAAGATCTTCTATGTCTAGTGTATGTTTACTAGTAATTACATTTATATCATCTAAATGTGATACTGACAGCTCACTAACACCATTGTTCACCTCACCAGTATCATGGCTGTTTCTACATGTGTTCGGACAATGGACACCACTTTCATACTCATCGCTTCCATCACAACAATCTATGAACAAAGAAACACTGTCAATGTTTCTGCTGTTAACAAATGAAAGTCCAGTAAATAGTAAATGCAAAGTAGTATTTAAGGGCATGAAAACTATAGGTCTCCTAAAATTATCTTCATATAAGCATACCACATATGTTATCATTCACAAACGAAGAGAACAGGAGACGAGGATCATCTCCAATATTTATACAGTAAAATTTTCCTTCCGGACAAGCAGAAGTACCTGCATAATGCAAATAATGTGAATTGAAACACTAAATCAGTGAGTATCTTGGGCATTGTTGTTAGCATAAGTGAAAAGGGAAAAAAATGCTTGGCGGATTTGGTGCCTCCGATCTGGGGATTTCTATTACAGAATGTGGCTCATTGTGGCGTGAGCGACGTGACCGCTCTCCTCTATCTTCTTGGTTTGTTTAGCCCGAGAATAATTCCAACGTACGTTTCAATCCCCCATCACACGGTGCATATTATTTAAGAGGCAATTATAACATTCTCTAAGGATTAGTCTGACCCCAAAATTCCCTAAACTCTACCGATCTAGAGGGGCGCTGAAGTTGTGGGAAGACCGAGGTAGTTGCGACGATGTTGTTGCTCATTGGACACTGCAGGTGGCGCCCTGAAGGACGCTGGTACCTATGACGACCATCTTCTTCAAACACTGCACCAAACAGTCAAGGGACTTCGCATGGACTCCAGCGATGGCGACTCAAATCACTTGTGCGCCCCTAAACCCCTCTGTTAGTAATCAAATAGGTGTTCAAATTGCCTCAGCCTACGAGGTCTAATGAAGTACTCCCTCCGTTCTAAAATTCTTGTCTTCCATTTGTCCAAATTCGGATGTACTTAGACATATTTTTGTGTATAGGTACATCCAAATTTGGACAAATGGAAGACAAGTATTTTGGAACGGAGGGAGTACTGTGCAACAATTTCTGTTAGCACAAAAACAACGATATGGCAGCAAAACAAATAGTTTTCCTGTGCTTAATCGTGGCACTGGTTTAATGTATAAGCTCTGCTGAAGTGAAGAGGTTCAATAGCTAAAATCCCCTGCAGACGACCGTTAATTCACGCATTTCTCTCTTTCCCCAGTTCGGTGAATTACAGAACTTCAGCTGGTATAACTAAATCCGCAAGACAAAAGGTCAGCTATAGTATCCAACTGCGACATTTTTCCATCAGATCTCACATTAATTAAATATACCAGATCTACACAGTTCGGCACTCCACAGTTTTGTTCGGGCAGATATCCAAGAAAGATATGGGAAAACCTGGCTCGTCCGTTCCATCGGCGCAATCGCAGTACCCGTCGTTGAGCCGGCTCTTGGGGAAGGAGCCTGAGCCGTCCTTGCAGGCGATCACCTGCGGCGCGAAGTACGCCTCGTCTGCAGGAACGATTTGGTCATGATGAGAGGAGGAAAGACATGCGGGGTCGGGCGCATACACAATTTTCTCAGTTACCATGGGGAGAAACGCCGAGAAGCGGTGGCGCGGCGGCGGCGGCGCCGGCAAGGAGGAGAAGGAGGAGAGTGGCGGGAGCGGCCGAGCAGACCAGGAGACGACTTTGTTGTGGAGGAATCATCATCTGCCGTTGGATGCAACCGCTGCTGCGTTCGTTGGTCCGGATCTCAAGGAGATCGATTGGGCGCAGTTCAGCTGATCTTCTCTTTTTTTCTCTTCTTTTATTTCCCTGTTTCTTTTCATTCTCTGTTTTTCGATGTAGAAAATACGATTCTGTGAATCTTTTTTTTTTTTTTTGAGAACACAGTACAACACAGACGCTCACAAATACGCACATACACTCACCCCTATGAACGCACGCACGCACACCCTACCCCTATGAGCACCTCTGAAGGACTGAGCCGGCAGATCTTGAGGTTGACGAAGTCACCACAGGCGCCTCGCTGTTGACGGGCACGTCACCTACCACTGAAAGAATAGCGCCGGATAATCCTGGAATAAATCCAGGTAAATGCAAACGCCCATGCCAAGTCTAGGACTTGAACCTGGGTGGGCTGGTTCCACCACAGGGAACCCAACCATCAGAGCCAAGCTCCGTTTGCACGCTAGTAGCACATATTTAGATATTTTAAGCTAGACCCTTCCAAAATTGTCTATTTTTTTTTGCATGGTAATACGATTCTCATTCATAAATAAAAGACGAGATACAAAGTATGTATACACCGATCTTAAAGATCTGGAAAAAAAGGATAAACCTATGTGACAAACCAACGCCTATCCATCTTCTTCGGCACCACCGTAGCAGCCACCAAGAAAAAAATAGACAGATCACCTCTTCACCCGAGCTCGACGCGGCTCCATCGCTGATCATCAGCTTTTCGGACCTCCAAAGTAGTTTGCCATAAGACAAACCATTGCCGTTGAAAAAAACAGACCGGGGCAGCATGTCCCTGGACACGCCATCGAACTTCAGCACTGGCACCCACGCACGACGATGTCGGAGTAGGGAACCATGTCTATGATGGAAAAGGAGGAGCGTGTACTTGAAATCATTGTACTACTAACCCATTGTATTCTCCCACACGCTTGTAGAACCATAGCCGCATCCATTCTACGCTCTCCTTCGCCTCCATATGTAGCCCAAACAAAGAAGGCCGACATCCAGGAGGAACCAATTGGTCTAACGACAAGAGCGCGAGCCAAAACCAAGGTGAATTCGCTCCCGTCCATATATTACTTTGATCTCGTCGTGAATGGTTCGCTACCTTAATCTAATATGATATGTTTGATCAGGTACGAACCCCAACCCCACGAAGATACCCAAGGAGATCTATACGATGACCAAGAGAATGGACAAGATGACGGAGAAGAGGGAATCCTCGAGGGAGCGGTACTACCGTCAGGAAACTGGTTCTACCGCCCTGCCCCAGGTGCCCGAGCTGATAAAGGAGAAGGAGGACACACTCCAAGGCGCGGTAGTACGGCCCTGGTACTAATGCCAAGCTCCGACGGTACTACCGGCCCTACTGTTAGCCGTATTATCGGACCACACACAAACGCTACGGGTGTCCCCTGGATAAATCCAAAAGTAGGCCGATCCTATTGTAAATCCGTTACTACGGCCCTACGCGTGCCCTGATTTATGTACATCAACCCTTGGGCCGGTACTACCGCCCCTGCGCATCCATGTGTGCTGAAATTGCGCCCTTGAGCCATGTAATCTTATCCAGTTACTTACCCATTCTAACCTAGACTATAAATAGGCCTTTTTCATGCTCATGCATAGGGTTAGGTTAAGATTGGGCTTGAGTTGAGTTTTGCTCCCTTTCCAATGATGGGTTATCAACAAGACCTCATATAGAGATGATGTGTCCCTTGTAGTACCTACTCTTTCATATGTGATTCAAGTAGGGCTATCCAATTTTCCGTGCACAAGGTTCAATTGGTTCGGTGGACCGTTCGAGGTTTGGGAAAACTGTTTCATCAAGAGTAAGATTGGTTTGGTTCATGAGATCCGGAGACTTATCATTGGAAATTATTGTTGGATAATCGAGTTGCACATGTATAATTAAGCCCTACTAACTAAAATTGCACTTGTTAAACCCGTGGAACTTTAGCAAGATGTTTCTGCTTGTGTCTTTCTATTTTATAATATGGTGAGTTTGAGATGAGATGGTTAGATGTTGATGAGGAACCTTTAACAAGTGACCGAGATTTCGAGTAACTAGAAGTCCAAAACTCCAGATTTTGAATATTTTCATGTACATGCAGGGGCGGCGCCAGTAGGGTGTCGAGGATGGTCGGCCGACTTGGCTCAGATCGGGAGGAAAAGAAATCAGGTGCCAGGAAAAAAGAAAAGTCACCCCGATTCCCGACCTCAACCTGCCTTGCCCTGCCTATTCCCCTCCCTGCCTTGCCTCTTCCCCTCTGCCCGCCTGGCTCGATCTCCCCGCGCTGCCACCCCCTGCCGGGCCAGCCCGTGTCGCGCCCCCGCCGGCCACCATCACGCCCGCCCGGCCGGCCCACTGTCTCCCGCCGCGAAGCCCCACCCGCGCCGCACCTCATCTCCCGGCGGTGGGTGCCCCATCTGCTTGCCTGCACGCCCCGCTCTGATGGACGCCAACGAAGAGGCCGAATGGATACAGATACATGCCGAGAAGGGCGAAGCCGCAGCAGCGCTGGCTCTAGCTCAGCAAGAAGAAGAGGCAGCAACCTCCATAAATCTCAAGAGGGCACACCACGAGCAGGTTAATGTCCCCTTTGGATTTTAGATTTCAATTTTAATTTTGGTGTCTACTTGTCTATTGCAGAAATTGAGAGATGATGGATGGGAGCCTCTATTGCTTGCTCTTTTGTGGTAGAAGAAATATTATTGTATAGAATATGGATGATAACATTCCAGCTAGATAGGGGTTATCCAAGGAGCTCACGCAAGACGATTACTTGCTACCATCATTACAATGCACAACTCTTTAATGAGGTGCTTGATAGAAACATAGTGGAGATGAATCATAGATTTTCTGAAACGTCTACACGCCTATTTTTGTGCATTGCATGTTTTGATCCTAGAGACTCATTTAGCAGTTTTGATTATGATAAGCTAGTTGAGCTTGCAACTATGTCTCTATTGATTTCTCTTCACATGATTGTTGTCTCTTGGTTGACGAACTGGACATATATATTGATGTGATGAAGAGAAATCCTGAATTCATAACTTGTGATAGTCTGAGTGGTCTTGCTCTCAAGTTGGTTTAGAAGAGACAACATTTTACCTTTCCATTGGTCTATTGCCTAAATACACTTGCGTTGACATTTCCTGTGGCAACAACATCAGTTGAGAGAGTTTTCTTAGCCATAAATATTATAAAGTCAGATCTTCGAAACAGGATAGGGGTGATTGACTCAATGATTTGATGATTTGCTATGTTGAGAAAGAGATATTTTGCAAAAATTGACGACAAGAAGATTATGCTACGTTTCCATTCCTAGTAGAGGTCATCTTTCTTGATATTTTTGTCTTGCCAACATGGATTCAACTTAATGGTATGGTACTATCTTATAAAAATGTAGCACTATTTTGTATGTAGTTTTCTTGTTCTTTCTAGTCAGTTTGTAGTTGTGATTGATGAAATATGAAATTGAATATGCATGGACCTTTCTTGAAAAGCCTAATTTTTTTAGAACTTATTTGTTCGACCGACTCAGTTCAATTCATGTCTCCGCCAATTGTGTACATGCAAAATTAGCAATGGAAAAAAGTGGAACCGGGAAGAACACCCACTAGGTGAGAACAGCAGGAGTTCTCAAAATGAAAACATCGCCAGTTCATCATGACCGAGACTCTTTCTGAAGGTTCTACCGCCGGGGCCCGCGGCTGCACGACGCATTTTTTTTTGAACAGCAAAGATTTTATTACCTTAACAACACTTTACAGAGAGCAGCGTGCACATGGCAACGCTTTGGTCTGAGAAAACATCTGAAAATGAGCAAGCAGCATTTGCTTGAGAACTTGCCAAGCATCTAAAAAGGAAAGTTCTATTTTGAATCCTGAGAGCTAGCCTGGCATAGTGATCTGCCTTTACATTCAAACTCCTATAGATATGAAATATTCTATCAGATTTAAAGGAGCTGCTGTTGAATACATGAGCGAGATGCGGTCTGATTTCCCAATGGCCCGGGGCATCCTGTATATTGCGATCAGCTGCAGCTTTGGCAAGGGTAGAATTGTCGGTGAAGAAAGTAACTTGCTCAAGTCGAAGAAGGTCTGCTAGCTTCACTGCGAGTAGGAGTCCAAAGGCTTCAGCCTGTAACGCTGAAGATACCGGAGGCGAGATAGCCGAGATAAGGAGCTGGGAACACTTCTGCGCACCTTCCACCTGAATGCAAATTCCTAGCCCAGCCGGCTTAGGAGAATTTTCATGCTCCTCAACTTGTATCCAAGACGCATCTGTGAATATCTTGGTGCCTATTATGCTTGATGGATCAGCTACACCAGATCCTGGAATGTTGTTGAGTTGTACCTGATTGTGTTTTTCAGTGGAGCTTAAGACCTCCAACTTTGTTGCACTGATAATAGCATTAGCCGCTGCAAAAACCTGCGAAGGTCTACCAGTTTTCCTGCAAAACAGAGTGTCGTTTCGAGCCTTCCATAGACACCACAAAAAAGTATAGAGAGTTGTAGGATTTATGATTGGATGTCCAGATGCGAGCAAAGCATGAATCATATCAGGAATAGAGTTGTGATGAGCAGCAAGGGATTCAGTTTTAATGTACCAGGGAGAACAGAACCAGGCTGCTTTAGAGAAAGGGCATAAGAATAGCATATGCATTTCATCTTCTTTATTATCACATCTAGAGCAACCTTCTTTAATGTGTTTGGAGTACCTGCTTGCCCTCTTACCCATGGAAAGAGCCTTCCCGAGAAGTCTCCAAGCGAACGTTTGAATTCTTGGTGCCATTTCTTTATCCTGCCATACCTGGTTGAGAAGGGAGATGATCTGCGGAGAAACAGTTTTTGGACGCTGCCTTGGTGGAAGCTGGAGGTTGCTGAAGCAATGCTTGTACGCACTTTTGGGTGTGCAAGTACCTGCAGGGGTTAGTTTCCAAACTAGAGTATCTTGACCATCTGCATCAATTATAGGAGTTTGGACAATTGCATTAGCTGTTTCGGGGCTAAATAAAGAAGCAATTAAATTAGTATTCCAAAGCTTTTGACCTGGAATCCAGAGATCTTTAACCAAAGAAGGATATGTGAAGGGTTGCTGCTGTATTGTAAGATGATCATATATAGTTTCCCAACCCATAAACCAGGGAGCACTCCAGACCGAACTACTACCATCAACAATTTGGCATATTGAACCTGAAATTAATAGTGGTTTTACCTTGAGAATCGCGGACCAAAATGCTGACTTTGGGACGTTTGGGTTAGCTCTCCAAATGGATGTATCATGGTGATACTTAGCTTTGAGAATCTGTGCAACTAGACTTTGTGGTTCCTTCGCCAATCTCCAAGCCGCCGATAGCATTAGTCCTTGGTTTATTGCCTGCAAATTTCTAACACCAAGACCACCAAATTTTTTTTCAATGCAAATATCAGCCCAAGCTCTTAGACATAAGCTTTTAGTGATCCGATCATCTTTAACACCTGTCCACCAAAAATTCCTAATGATAGCCGTCAACTTTGCTAGGAATTTTTTTGAAAATAGGATGTTGGACATATAGTAGACAGGTATAGAAGAGAAAACAGATTTTATAAGAGTTAATCTTGCTGCGTGAGAGAGTCTATTTGCTTTATAAGCACTGAGCTTGGATTTAAATTTATCATACACAAAACTGTAAGCTGCTGATCTATCTTTGGAAGGCAAAACCAGAGGGTGACCTAGATGAACAAAAGATTTGTCAATGTCTGGTGCTGGAAAGATTGTTTTTATTTCCTGCTTAACCTGCAAAGGAACATTCTTGCTAAATAAAATTCCAGATTTTCTCCAGTTTGGAATTTGGCCCGATTCCTGACAGAATTGGTTTAAGAGATTGAGAATAGAGGTAACTTCCTGCATATTGGCTTTACCACAAACAATCAAGTCATCCGCAAACATCAAGGAGTGAATTGGAGGACAGTTTGGTCCAAGAGAAATTCCTGAGAGGTTGTTAGCTTGCAGAGAATTCTGAAGAGTGATAGATAGTTCATTCACAACAAGAACAAAAAGATATGGCGATAGAGGACAACCCTGTCTTATTCCTCTACTACTCTTGAACTTCGCAAAAGATTGACCATTGATAATGACAGAGAAAATCGGTGATGAAATGCAAGCATACACAAGTTTTATGAAATTATCATGAAGACCTTTACGAGTGAGAGCCGAAACAATAAAGTGCCACTCTAATCTATCGAAAGCCTTTGCAAGATCAATTTTGAGCATAAAGTCAAAGCTATTCCAGGAGGATAAACCGAAAGAGTGAACGATTTCCTGAGCAACAATAATATTATTGCTAATTCATCTACCTTCAATAAAAGCTTGTTGAGAAGGGTGAATGTAATCGGGTAAGTGCTCCTTCAATCTGTTGGCTAGCGATTTTGCAATTATTTTGTAGATGACATTGCACAAACTTATGGGTCTAAAATCAGAAGGCACATGGCAAGCTAGTTTCTTAGGGATGAGAGCAATGTGAGTATCATTGAGATGAGATGGTATAATACCTGTGGTGTAGAAGTTTCTTACCAGTGTGGTGACATCATCTCCTATCCAACTCCAATCCGAAAGGTAGAATCCTACATTGAATCCATCTGGTCCTGGAGAAGCATTCTTCTTCATTTCCTTGAGTATTTCCCAAATCTCCTTCTTCTCAGGGATCGAGTTGGTGAAATCACTTGAATCTTGCGGAGTTGTTGTCTCTAAGTTGATCCTGTTATTGTTAGTGGAGGAGGAGCGAAAAATAGTCTTGAAATAATTAACAAACTCCTTTGCAATATCATCCGGATCAAAAAGATTATTGCCATGAGCATCCTTAATAGAAACAATACGATTCCGAAGCTTACGCTTTTGAACAGCATTATGAAAGAAGGATGTGTTCCTGTCACCTTGGGTCGCCCAATGTTTCTTTGCACGCTGTCGATAAAATTCCGTGAGCTTGGTCAAATTTTCTTCATATTGGGCAGCTAATCTTTCCTGAAGGGAGTAGTCTTGCATCTGCAGCGGCTTCAACTGAATTTCGTTGATCTGATTTTGAATATTTTCAAGTTGCTGCTGTAAAGGTTTTTTCTTCTTGCACCACCTTTTTAAGTTTCCTGCAAGGTTAGTAGTTCTAGCATGGAAAGGTCTATTAACTGAAGAGGCCCAAGCATTTTTTGCAACACCTTGAAAGTCGTTTTCAAAAGTCCACCAATTTTCAAATTTAAAATGAAGCTTCGGTCTACAAAACTGGGAATCAGTGGTAACAAGAATAGGTGCATGATCGCTGAGAGAGTGAATTATTGGTAAATTGAACACATTAGTATTTGGATAGACACCACACCATTCTGCATTCGCAACACAACGATCAAGCCTTTCAAAGATGGGTTTAGAGGAGAAACGCATATTTGTCCAAGTGTAAGCCGGCCCACTAAAACCTAAATCAAACATACCACATTGCTTGATATAAGAAGTGAAAGCATGCATTCGGTTCCTATTCACATTAGTAGAAGTGGTTTCCAAATCACACATGATATCAATCAGATCACCGAGACAAACTACTGGTTTCCCAAAGTTTTCATTAACAAAACTGGAAACCTGATCCCATATGATTTTAGTTTGGCGGTGATGGGGATCACCATAAACACAAGCCAGAGCAAATTCTACATTAGCAGTTCTATCGACAACTAGAGCTAGAATCAAATATTGGTTAAAGAACTTGATCGAAACAAAAACGTCATTAGACCAAAGCAACCAGAGACCTCCAGATCGACCATTAGATGGAACCACAAAGCTATCAGAGATGTTAAAACGTGAGTTTAGATGTGCAGAACTGTACCTCGATGTTCTTATTTCTGAGACAAAAGTTATCTGCGCATTTGTGGATTTCATGAACCTGGCAAGGTACTCCAACTTGGTGGAGTTGTCCAGGTCCTTTCCCATACTTCGACAGTTCCAACCGATAAGTTTCATCTCTTCTGAGTTTAAGCCGCTAGCTCGAAGGTTGACCGAGTCTACAGTGGAAACGAGAGCAGGCAGCTTCAACCATGAAACGAAAAGCAGAGTGAATAGGAAGCGGCGGGCGACGGCGGACTATGGCTGTGGTGGTGGAGGGATGGTGGAGGAATTGCTGGCAGATTACAGAAACAAAGAAGAGATGGATCAGAGATGCAGAGGCTGACCCAACAAATTGGAGATTTTAGCAAAAGAATGGCAGAGGAATATGGGGATTGATGGAGCACGAATGATCTTGGAGACAGAGGATTAGAAGGAGATTGAAGGAATGATTCAGATCGGACCTGGAATTGATTGGAGAAGGAATCAATCAGATCAGAGAGAGTGGGAGTCGGCAAATCGCCAAGCTACGGCATGTCGCCAACCTCCATACAGAAGCGTCCGTTTTGTTGGGCCGCAGCCTCCCCTCGTTCCCGACGTCGTCTTCAACGGCGGCGGATGGCTGCTGCCTTGCCCTGCCGGCGTTCCCTCCGGTGTCGGTGGATGGTTCACGGTTGGTGTTCTGGAGGACTGCGGAGGGGTTTGGAGGCTGCTGCTGCGGGGGTTCGTGGTTTGCAGGTTGAAGATCTGGCCACCTCCGGTGAGGTGGTGTGGCGCTGGCCCCAGATCGAGGCGGAGGGAGCTTGGGGGACCCCCGGCCGATGGACCATCTTCGGCTTCAGATCCAGCTCGTCGTAGCTGATGGCTGTTGCGGCTCGTCAACGCCTTCGGGCTAGGAGTTCTTCCGTTCCCTTGGTGAGTGGTGCCGGCGGCTGGTTCTTGTGTCGTCTTTGACGGTGAAGGTCTTGTGTGCTCGGCGTCCTCGAGGTTGAAGATGGAGTGTTGCAGCAGTGTTGCTCTCTGTATCCTCTCTGTTTGTTCGCTGCTTGTATTTGGCTCTGTAATGTTTTCCTATCCGTTAATCCGTATGAATATAAGTTTTTAGCTTTCAAAAAAAAAAATCCCCTTTTCCCGACCGCCGCCGACGCGCCGGCGAGTTCGTCCCCAACGGCGGCACGCTCGCCCACCTCCCCCATCATGGCGGCAGCGGCGAGCTCGTCCCCAACGGTCCAGGCTTCCGCGGCTCGCACGGCCGCGGCCATCGCCTACCTGCACGACACGCGGCCGCCGCCCATCCTCCTCGGCGCCGACCTCCGCGCCAAGCTCGCCGATTTTTGCCTCTCCTACCTGCACGCCGGAGGGGGACGGCGAGCGGCGTCCGTGTGCGCGCGAGCTCGTAGCGGAGATAAGGAACGGGTCTGGGGCCATCTTCTCCGGCGGTAGCGGCGGCTCGGGGGGCGGAGGCAGGAGGACCGCGACGAGCTCTCCATTCGCCAATTCGAGCCTGTCTCTCATCTTCTCCGGTGGAAGCAGAGGCTCGGGGCTGGTGGCCGAGGCGGGAGCACCGCGACGAGTGCGCCGTTCGCCATTTCGCTCCTGAGGAGGGCAACATCTGAGCGTCCACCCACCGCGTCGTGGCTGCCGCGCCAAGGCCGGGCGCCATGGGTCGCCTGACGCTTGAGAACCGCGGGAAAGGACAGATGAGTCCGGGTGTCGGCCGGGCGCGCTGGTGGTGGTCGCCTTCTTCGTGGCGCAGCTCATCGCCATGCCTTCCTAATTGAGGCCGCCGCGATGGTGTGTGCTGTGAGGTTGCAAGGCTGCGCCGCTGAAGTTTTACCTCTACCTCGAGCTGTGTGGTTCCTGCTGTGAGGGCGGCCGTCATCGTCACTGTCGTCGTCTTCAAACGTACTAGTAATATTTAGTGCGGCGTCACGCCGCACCCCTGGTTTTTTTTTTTGCTTTTTTGCGTTATATATGTAAACAAAGGTGCAGAAAATATTAATTTGGAAATATCCATGTTTAAATTGTGCTCGAATTTGGATGAAATGAAATATAGAAAAGGGAAACATTTATAATTTTTTGATATTTGTGAATTGTTTGATTTGGAAAAACCTGGGAAATAGTGGTATTTGAAAGGAAGATGAAATTTAAAAATTTGAAGATCGCTATTCTGCAAATTAATATTCTCTGTTTGTAAACTTGCATGAATTTTTTTTTTCTGTGGGAATTTTAACTGTTGTGAAATTTTAAGTAATATTATTTTATTTTGAAACTTTATAGTAGAATTGAATGTAATTTAATTTGAATTTATCATATTATTTTACATATCGTTTTTGTGTAATTTAAATTTTGTAGGTGCGCAATAATTTGGAAGAGGGGCGAAAGTATTTGGAAATATTGTTGTGTTTTTTGTAAAAAAATTAAAGCTGGCCTTAATTGATGTGTTGTTGTATTTGGAAAGTTACAAAAAAAAATGAATAGTAGGGAAAAAAGGGGAAAAAACGTGCTGGGCCAGGCGCGCAAAAAGCGGCCCAGCCCAGCAGCGAGCCCAGGTCGCCCAGCCCAGCCCGTGCTTACGTCATGCTGACGTCAGGGGAGACGGGTGGAGACGGGCTCGGCCGCGGCGGTGGCAAGCACGCCGGCGGCGAACCAGCGAGAGCTGGGACGCGCGCGTCGGTCTGCCCGGGTGTGGCGGCGCCGTCTCAATTTAGTTGTCGGAGCACCGCCGGCGAGCACCAAACGTGGCGACGGATAGCGCGGACCGTGGCGGCGATTCCGGCGCCGGCGACGGCGAGGCGCATCGGCAGGCGTTTTTTTGGCGAGGGGAGAGAAGAGGCGACGTCTAATCCGTCCGTGGCCGTCGATTTGAGTGCGGATGAGCGGAGCGGCGGTGCGCCGCGTCGGCACTTGCTAGGAAATTTGTCAAATTCAATCCTTAATTAGAAGGGCCAAATATTTTTTGTGGGTTTCATTTGAGTTCGGAAGGAAAATATGGAATACATTTTGTATTGTGTGAAATTTCCAAGACTCCAAATAAGGTGGAGAAGATCACAAAGTATTTTAAATGTTTGTTTTTTTACGAATTACTTGAAGTTGGTTTGGAATTATTTAGAGGTGAATTTGGAAAGTTTTAAAAGTTTTAACAAAAAAAAAAGAAGGGGAAAAAGGAAGGAAGGCCGAGTGGGCCGCACAGTCGACAGCCCGGCCCAGCAGTCGGCCCGCCTAGCCAGCCCAGGCCTGCTGGGGCGTCACGACGACGTCAGTGGCGGCCGGGCGGAGCTGCCGCGGCGGCGTGGACACCGGCGGCGCAGGAGGGCGTCCCGGGACGCGCGCGCGGGCGCATCGGACGCGCCTCGACGCGCCGTGCCTGGACGTGGCGGCGCCGCTGAGTTTTCGTCGCCGGAGCGGCTTCGGCGGGCAGTGGACGCGGCGGCGGGAGGCGCGGAACGGCGGCGGGGATTCCGGCGCCACGCGGGCGTCCCGGGACGCGGCGGTCGAGAAGGAGGTGGAGGGCGGCGCGGCGGTGGCTCCCGTGGCGTCCGATTTGGCCGGAGAGGCGCGAGGCGGCGGCGCCAGGCGTCGGCGTCCGCGGCGAGCTCGGCGCGGCGTCGCGGGAGGGGAGAGGGGTTGGGTGGTCTGCGGCCGTTTTACGAAAAACATCCCAGACTTTCGCGTAATTGCAAAGAGGTCCCTGGAGCCGAATTTTCTATGAAGTCCGATAATAACTGCGAAGCCTGCCAAATCCCACCACGGGCACTGCCTCTGCTGGCTTTATTTCGCGGCTCGCTTTCCAACATTTTGCCTTCCTCCCCAAGAATTCAGGCCATGTGCTCTGCTTCGCGGCGTAGAAACTGCCCACGCGGTCCTCACTCCGTCAATGCTCGGCGAGAAAACCAGTGTGTCTTGCCGAGGAAGCCTTCACCGGGCTAAATAACACACCGGCGCGGGCGTACATAGCAAGCTGCCACACTCACCTCACCTGCATAAAGCGCATAGACGTCTCTCTCGCTCGGCGCCGACCACCTTGCCACGCCCACGCCCTCCTCCGCTGCCGCGCGCGCTCCACCTGTACGCCAGGGCGCGGGCATGGACCAGTACCTCCCCCTCGACGAGGACGACTCCCTCGACATGCTCCTCTTCGACGTACTCCGCGAGGCCTCCGCCATCGCCATGGCCGCCTCGCCCTCCTCCCCGTCTCCCCCGCTCAAGACGCAACAAAGGGCCGTCGTCGCGGCTGATCCCGCCACGAGCACTAGCGAGGCAGGCACGGCCGCAGCGGAGCGGCACTACCGCGGGGTGAGGCGGCGGCCGTGGGGGAAGTACGCGGCGGAGATCCGGGACCCGTCGAAGAACGGCGCGCGCCTGTGGCTCGGCACCTTCGGCACGGCCGAGGAGGCGGCCGCCGCGTACGACCAGGCCGCGTTCCGCTTGCGGGGCGCCAAGGCGCATCTCAACTTCGCCCCGGCCCTCGCCGCGGAAAGGCCCCGTGGCGGCGGCGGCGGCGCTGCGGCGAATTAGGCAGAGGCGTACACGCGCGGTGGGGGCGACTGGGCGAGGCGACTCGTGCGTCGCGCCATGCCATCCCGTGCGCGCGTTTGCTCGCCGACCGGTATTCCTTTCTTAGCTAGGCAATTGAGACATTGAATTCTGCAACCGTTCATGGTGGATCAATTTGCGTTTAGTGATAGTATCGTGCAAATGTGAGAGTTTCTCTTTTGGTGATTTCTGTGGATATCATCATCTGTACAGTATTCTTTCTAGACTAATGTTTCGTATCTACTCCTAAATTCACAAAGTCACTGGAAAACTCTTTGAACCGGAGTAACGATGAGACGGAATCTGTCGCTACGACCTTACGATATCAGCCAAACGTACATCAGATAGATGGATTCAAAGGTTTTGAATAGACCATTCAGCATTCATCTGAACTCCCGAATAATCGTGAAGAAATCGATGAAAATGGGCCTACGTCCACAGGACATGGCGATAAAATATTCCTATGTGCACATTTCGATATATTTTCCACGGAAGACTCGCCGTCTCGTGGCCCACAGTCCAGATGAGCCGAGTGAGCTCAGCCGTGACATTCATCCATGATTCCGTCGCCGCCCCCAGGATCCTCTACGGACAGAGTGTTTTTTAGCTGCTCTACGGACACAGCTGACGTAAAGCAGCAGACTACGTAGGATGCACTTCATCAGTTACAAACATCACGAAACCTTCCTAAAAATTGCAGCAGCAATG
Source organism: Poa pratensis (assembly GCA_947311845.1). Lineage (NCBI taxonomy): Eukaryota > Viridiplantae > Streptophyta > Magnoliopsida > Poales > Poaceae > Poa > Poa pratensis. Next base: position 32,121,629 of record CAMZMU010000055.1, read on the forward strand.
AAATTATCAACATGGCCAGATTTAAAATTGCAGAAGCTGAAGAAATACATGATAGATGACATATTATGTTGCTTGTTCCCCATCATTCTAGACATGGAAGAATTTCTTCTGCCAAACATTCAACCTGGATGACTACCCACCAGGTTCCAGTTTCTACGGTGATGGTGCGATGCTGACCTGACACCTGCAGCAGCTGAGCACTGAAAGTTTTACCTAAACGTTTGCTTTGCTCCTCCAATTGTGGACCAATCATAAATTGCAGCCAATAGAATCTGTCAAAAAACTACTCTTCAATGCAGACAATAGATGGAGAAGATGAATATGCATGCGACAGCGACCACCCTGCCAGATGAAACATTGATCCCCCATTGAAGTCCACTCAGTTCTGCACCATCCGTCCGTTTTTGTCCATATAAAGTACTGTTAGCGCTGCAATCGTGCTGGGGGAGTAGACATTTGATGATAATAAGCTCGAGCCGCCCACCTCCTTCACAAACAAATTACCCCGTTGCTTGGTTGGTTCGTACAGAAGCTGGAGCACTCGTTCAGCTGACCCAACTTGCAGCTGACGGACTTCGTCGTTAAAAATTACCTCGCTGACCAGCCAAAATGAAATAGCATATGATAAGGTCCAATTCAGAATGTAAAATGCCAAAACAGTATTGCTCAAAAAATCAAAACAAATATAGTACATCCTTGGGAAAAGCAACATAAACAAGTTTAGCAATAAACTAGCAGGGATGCCAAGCCAGATGAATTTATCATATTGCGGCACCTACCGTCTATTGATACTATCCTTGAATCAGGAGGCCAGAACGCTCTCAGCAAGTTCAGTAGCTCAAATAATCACTTAATTTGGGCTTAATTGAGAATATTTAACAAAACTAGAAGCTTCGATTGTACTATTGAAAAAAAAGGTATAGATTGGACATAAGTTACCTTAGTTTTGCAGCTAGTTTTTTATCTGTACAAGCTCGAAAAAGGATCTCAGGTACAATGGGAGAGTTCAAAAGAATGTTGGGCAGAGAAATAAAGTTTATCTTTTTTCTCAGGTGGATGAAACACTCGGTGATGAAATGAGCTTGGTAGGCCACCACACAAGGTAGCTTCGCTAGCATTAGTTCCATGACAGCAGTTCCCGAAGTACATAGTGCTGCTTTACTAGCCTGCCAGAAAAGAAGCAACACTTTCTTAGTTCACTCACAGAATACTGAATGTACAACCAAATTGGCCACAGGCCGGCGGCATCTAACGAGTAACTAGATCAACAACGAAGTCTCCTTTTGACTACTAGCACAATAAGACTTGGCTGCTTTAAGTTTCACATACTAACAATTAATCAGGATGATCCATTTTGCATTTAGCTCTCTTGGTTGGTACACTTTGCTACAAAAGGTGTAGTTGGCTTGAGATGTAACAGAGGAGCCTTAACAATTACCAGTCATAAATAAATGTTTTGTTTGTCTGGAAAACAAATAATGAACAACTAGGAAATCATTTTTGTGTATAACTAAACTGATAGTCGATAGATCACACAGAATCATTTCATAAATTTTCTACAAAGAACAGACAAGCATGCGTGGAATAGTGTGGGAGAATCCACTGGATAAAGTAATCAACGGTGCTCTAGATATCTCTATATAGAGATTTGATCCTATATAGCCCAAGGACAAGATGAAAATGCTAATGCTAACTTAACCAGTCATATTTTGGGGCTATGGGGCACAAGACAGCTATAAAGGAACACACTAACATGAACCTTTTTTCCTGCAAACATAAAACCATGAGTACTTTTGGAACAAATAGGAACGCATGCTTGACAATGGTGGACTGGGGATACATAACACTAGATACCTAAATGATGCCTTACGTATGAGATGGAGGTGGTATGAGAAGGTTGGAGAGCTACGTGCCTGGACTGGACTGCACTTCAAGTTATCACCTGAAGCTGAAAGTTTCTTCCAAGCTGCGTTGTGCTGCTCTGTTGGAGATGGAAACAAATTGATCTTCTGGACAGATAGGTGGATTGATGGAAGCAGCCCCAGCCAATTAGCCCCAGATTTGCTACAGTTTGTAAAAGCAAGAGGTGCAAAAAGAAGAACTGTTGCTGAGGCACTCTGTGATGGAAAATGGATACAGGACATTAGAGGCAACCTTTCTCTCGCTGCGATTGTCCAGTTTATGAACCTATGGTGCATCATACGTGAGAGAGATCCTCTCAGAGGAGCCTGATGTGGTCAAATGGCGGCTGACGACAAATGGAGAGTATTCGGCGATCTCTGCTTACAAAGCAAGGTTCCATGGCATGACCGAAGCAAGCTATGCAAAAACACTATGGAAAAGCAAAGCACCGCTGAAGGAGAAAATTTTCTGCTGGCTAGTTATGCGAAACCGGTGCTGGACTGCGGATCGTCTAGCCAAAAGAGGACTGCAGGGGCCTGCCATTTGCACTCTCTGTGACCAAGAACCGGAAACCATTGACCATCTCCTGCTTAACTGTTCCTTCTCCAAAACATTCTGGTTCAGACTTTGCAGGGATGCGAAGCATCTGAACATATCCCCTGGCAACCAAACACCGGTGCTCACATGGTGGAATAATACTCTGGCAAGTCAGAAGGGTAAGCAACAGAAGACCACCGCCACATTGATGATTGCAGGTATGCGGAGAATCTGGATTGAGCGCAATGCCCGCGTTTTCGAGGGGAAGGAAACAACCATGGATGTACTCGTCAGGAGAACTTGCGAAGAACTGGCGATGTGGGCAGAGGCGAGGAAGACAGCAGAACAGCGCGAGGAGTAGGCGTGTGTGGTGTTGGCGGACGGCGAGGCCGTATGTAATCAATCCTGTAACAAACTCTCTTCTTCCATGCTTAATGAAATGACCGCAACTCTTGGTTGCGTGTCCTTGAAAAAACATCCACCAAATGAGCGAAAACATTATCAGCATCCCAAAATGATGATATCAAAAGGGTGAATTTGGTGCATGAGAATTAGAGTCATTGAAAGTTAGAAGAGAGGTGAGCTTACACTGAATGCATCATATCTTTTTTCCAGGGACCCCCCAGGTATCAGTACCACTGGAAATGGCACTGATCGAACTACATTTTCAACATAGGTCTTCACGTCCCGATGTGGAGCAACTGGGATGACTAGTGACAGTTCATTTAGTGTATGACTTAGATGTTGCGCAGTTCGCAAGAAGATTGGAAGCATACGAGCTACTTCCTGCATCCTGCTTCCAGGCAGCATGGTTAAGATTGTGGCATCTATCAAAGGAGTATTTCTCATTAGGAAATAGACACATGCATTAATAGCACAACAGTCACATGCATATTAAGATTTTCCCTAGAGAGAAATCTTGGAGATGAATAAACTAGCAGCTTGTAAACCCGAACACAAAATCCAGATATGATGTATTGCTAGAATGGAATCCTTGCATTGCGTAAAACGAAATAAAATGTTGATCACGTAAGGATAGCAGAGTTGACCATATCATCATCTCCTAGTTCTATGTAGTTTCTTTTTAGCATTACCTATTTGTTCCAAATTGTAGGTCAAATTTTGAATGCCATCACAAGATAAGAATAGGTGCCAAGAGATTTGGCATTCCATTTGCTCTGCATCTCATGTAAAACAGATCTGACTATATAATGACTTAGCTGGCATTGGCAGTTGGTACTTAAGAATTGATAGTGCAAGTGTGCCAGCATTTCAACGTAAGTTAATATCTACCAAAGTGGTCTGTACATTTGAAGTTGCTCTACTGGCATACATGGATCTTTGCTGTTAGTTTTTGGTAAACAGTATGTGGTTCTTCGTTATTCCAAGATCCATAGAAAGAGCATGCTGTCCCAGAGGTTATATTGGCAACCGAATTGTAATAACTTTCATGTTGTATGCTTCATTGATGATAAGTCACAGGAATGCATCGATCGACATATTTTAATACCATGATTAAACAACTACAATAATCGACACATAAAATACAAAAAAATCTGATATATACAGGAAAACCACAACAACGAAGAAATGGTAGTCTTCATAACAATTCAAATCTAGTATCCTTCCTAACAATTCAATTCTAGTATCGTGTGACACGTTTAATTACCTGGGGACAGTCCATACTCCAGTCGAAAAGCTTCAGCACTTCGTTGATGCATGGACTTGTCAGAAGATAACTCCGGGTCCTAGATGATTTTGGCATAATGTATACAAAACTGAAATGATTAGTCTTAGTAATACATTTATGATCTACATGCTATTAGCAATTTAGGTAGATCGGATCAAAATGCTTAGTTTGAGAAATGGAACATTTAAGTCACTTGTAGAAGACAAGACAACCTTTAGTAGTTACTCCATGTCAACATCATTCTCGGCATAGCAATTGTTTATGCACAATCTCAAAAGAATGCAAGGGAACACCACTCTCTCACAACCCTCTCGAACCTTTTTCTCATATACATAATCTAGTGCTAAGCATGATCTAGCCTCTAGTCTACCCCTCTAGTGTGCCCCTAATTATTCTACCATGCTTTGAATGAGATTTTGGCTCCTTTGATTTATATGTCCACACTAAGATTTGTGGCCTCCATCCGTCCTCTACAAAAGTGAGTATGATCCCTGAGCAGGATTACTATAAGAATTCTTTCTCCCAGTCCTAATGAATGAGTCACCTTCTCGGCAAAGGGGATGGGCCTTATTATCCATCAATGACACTGCCAAGTGAACTTCGAAAATTTGATGAGATCCTACCTTGACATTACTCTATGAAGTGGTACTGGAAATTAAATAGCTGATAGATATCAGTTTGATACAGAGATGTTTGACCATGTTGTCATTCATATGAACTGTAGATGTATCATTCACTATAGTAGGTAGAAGGTCAATATGCAACAGATCTTAATGAGATATCTGGCGAGAAGACAAACATAAAGTAACATGTGTTTGTGTGCGTGGGTGGGTTGAGTTTTGGACAGAAAATCTTCAGTTCAGTATCAGGTTGATGGCGTTGATGTTAAAACAAAGCCACACAATTCAAACAACATTTTTTCTTTTAAGTAAGTCCCTACCACATTTAAGTCAGCAGCATCGTCCAATAAGGGATGACCAACATATGTAGCAGGCAACCCATTTAATCTGCAAATTTCCTCTTCAAATGGAAGGATACACAACATATGGTCCACAAAATTGCGCAACTTCGAGAGCCTGCTTTCACCACCTTTCCAGGCCCAGAATGATGGTGCAACATAATGGACATGTAGAGGGCTATCAACCTTCTTATCGTATCTACCTGGACAACAGAAATATTTACAATGTTTGCTCGTGAAAACTAAATGTAAATTTAGTTGTTTGAATGAAATCATAGTATGGTAAAAAAAATGCTTCCACTGAAAACCTTACATTTTAATTTCTGCAAAAGGCGAAACGAGAACCCCTTTGAATCAACGGTAACTACAGCATGAGGCCGAAATGATATAGCAGCATCTACAGTATCCGCGATCTTCCTCTGCAGAGCTAAAATGAGTATAATCTTCATTCAAGAGCATACAAACAGCAAGCAAAGCACGAGACACACCAGAGATGCACCTTGACATTATATATGTGTGGCAGCAGTTCCCACAAACCCATTATGGCAATTTCTTCCATTGGAAAAAGTGATTGCAAGCCTTCCTTGCACATTAATTCCCTGCATCGACAAAAATATGTTTATTGAGCAAGTAAATAACAATTAAGCTTAAAGCAAATGTCAGGGTTTGGCTCAAATCGTATATACGGATAAGTAAATGATGAAAAAACAGTGTTGAACTGATTAGCGCACGGATATTTTGAGCACATGAAAATTAACTCACTTTGTGTCCAAACAGATAGAACACAAAGAAACAGCTGGCTGCAAACATCAGCCCGATGGCATTTGACCAAGAAGTATGTGCAGACACCAACGAGATCAAACATAACTGTCTGACAGTGATAACTCCACAAGAATTGATCCTCCATTTTGTTTTCTTCTGATGAAGATAAAAAGAAGGATACAAAAATACAGCAACTCTGAAGTTATCACATGTATTGTTTCTTCTTCATTGCATTCTATTCTGAAGAGAAGAGAACTATTATGTTTTCTGTCTTCTCAAGTGTGTCAGACAGACATTTGTTCCCCAGTTTTCTTTCTTTGCTCTAAATCCTTTCCAATGTTGACATATCGCCTTGAAAACAGAAAGAGTGGGATAGCATCCTTAATTCTTACGGAACCGATTAATCAATTTCCTAAAGGAGAACCAGAAACGAGTATATATGAATTTAAAAGATATAATTCCCTGCCAGGCTGTCACTCGATTGTAATTGGAATCCTAACAAAATACTAACCGGAACTTTTCCCTCTTCCTCCCCGCAGACTTGATGTTTCAAGCGTGCACAGAACCGATGGAACCTAACCCTATGACCAGCACATAATCTGAACATATGAACACTTTTGGAAGGGAATAGATAAGTAATCCATAGCTAAATCCCCCTCCCAGTTTCGTGCAAGTCCAGTTACCTATTCTATGAATCATTTCTCACAAAACAGCTACCATAAAGTCCCTATTTGAAATGAAGATTTGTAACTGTACAATGCAGCAATGTACATTGGCATGGAAAACAACATAAAGCTCAGTGGTCTCACAGCTATTTATCAAATGTTCAATGGGATCAAAACGCAGTAACACTTTGCTAGCACAGAGAGCTGCAAAAAAAAGTAGGGAAGGGAGTTAAACCGGACCCGCCAACGCCGGCGAAACGGACGGGCACAGGGGAGAGCTCCCTGAGGGACGCCATGAGGCGCGAAGCGAGCGAATCGCCGGAGACCTCACCGGCGACAACGAACAGCCGAAGTTCGCCGTCCCGGACCGCTGCGTCGAACACCCTCCCGTGGGAATAAGCGCGTGAGCGTAGCCTGGGCAGCAGCCCTCTCTGGCGCCCGGCGGCAGGGATCCATCGTGACAGCATCAGCCAGAGAGGAGGAGAGCGGCGACGGCAGAAGGGAAACGGGGGAGGGCAAAGCCAGGTTGGGGCGTTTTGCGACCCGAGCTCCATGTAGCTCGTTTTTTTTTTATAAAAAAAACTGCATTTTAGTTTTCAAAATCCAAGAAAACAATTCAATTCGAAATTCACTCTATTTTAGAGTGGGTAAAAATGACAAATGAGTGGATCTGGGTGGTGAATAGTACATAGTTTGAAAAACTTGAAATTTTCCCGATTTATCTTTTTTGTGTAGCCTAGAATAATAGAACGAATGTTGGATTGAGAATTTGCACGCTTGTAGATATCGACATTATCTACGTGTAGGATTTTTGTTTCGAATTTTATGGAACTAATAAATGTCGATTTTGATTTTTTTTAAAGTCGATCTACATGGAGCTCGGACTCCATTTCCACTTTGCAAACCACCCCGGGGTTCAAGTAGACAGATGCCATGTTCAAATGTTGCAGACTTCTTGGAAAATTCAAAAAAAAACCGGCAGATTTGGAGCGGTGTTTTGGCTCATGAATTCTATCGATCTCGATATTTTTAACAAAATATAAAATGACATTTTGAAGTTTCAAAATAATTCTAAATAAAATTATATGGATACATACACATGTTATCTACAAATCTGTGCTAGATAATACCTTGTATTTAGGCTACACAGAAATCACAAAATTGTGGTTTTTTCTTCCAGCATTTATCTTTTTTTATGCAGATTGCATATGAAAAGATATTTCGATAGAAAGTTGTTGTACATACATTAAACATTTTGATTGAAATATAATTCTCTGAATTCAGAAAAAGGTAGTGACACATGTTCTTTTCTTAATCTTAATCAAGTATTAATAAGTAAACAAACATTAATTGGACAAACATAATTATTCATAATTTACCACGCAGCCAATTTTTTTCAGCAACTAAACCTAATCTGGGTGGCACAACATTTTGGAGCCATGGCGTGCCAGAGCAAGTAACCACACCTACACGGGCCCGTCAGCCCGTCAGAGACCCGACCAAAACCCTCGAGTGGCTTTGCTTGCGTCGACCTCTGCGGCGCGTGCTTCGACCTGACCGCGCAAAATCTCGCACCACCCCTCCGCCGCCGCCACGAACGCCATGGCCGCAGCGCTCCTGCTCCGCGGCCTCCGGTCGTCGGCGACCCGGGCACGCCGCGCCTTCCCCTCACCGGCCTCGACCCCGCCGCCGTTCGCCTCCTCCCTTTCCCACCGCCTCTACTCCTCCGCGGCTGCATCCGCGGCCACCTCGCCCGCTTTCTCGCTGGGAGGCGTCACGGACCCGTCCCGCATCCGCAACGTGGCGGTGATTGCCCACGTCGACCACGGGAAGACCACGCTCATGGACCGGCTCCTGCGGCAGTGCGGCGCCGACATCCCCCACGAGCGCGCCATGGACAACATCAGCCTCGAGCGCGAGCGCGGCATCACCATCTCCTCCAAGGTAACCCTCTCCTATTCGCATGGCTCGTGCCCGCGTGGCTAGTAAGAATTCATTCCTGCTGAGCGTTTCGTAGATCAATTTGCGTGCATCAGATGAGGGGATATAACACAGGCAGACAGACATAGGAGAAGGACTAAGATCTGGTTCAAAGGCCATTTCTCAGTTCGAGATTTTGCTCCATTTCGTGACTAAGACGTAGGCTGGCGACCGTGCATTCCTGAACGACACCTTGTGTGCATTTATCTATGAATTCGAATTAGTGGGAGGATCGATGTCACGTCATGTTCAACCACTGGCTAGAGCTCGTAGTCTGCTCAGTGACCCACTGATTACTCCCTGGCAGTCAGTTTCAAAAATTAGCTAGAGCTCATAGTCTGTGCTTAGTGACCCACTGATTACTCCCTGGCAGTTCTACGAACTTCTCATGCTTGCTGCAACTAGCAGAACTGCAGAAGTAGTATTTTAGCTCAATATCTTGTTCTCACTCTTACCTGTACATTTTTCTGCACCATTTTATCAAACATCGTTGGTGCATATTTTCAAGCAGTTTGTCTTTTTGTTGTGGGGACGAGGTTAACAACAGAGTTGGTCAGTTTTTTTGATTGATCTCTTTTCAGGAAGGCTACTTCTTGTCGGGTGTTGTGGACTACCAGCAGGGAGTCCAAACAGAGGGAGATAAGGAGTCCTTTATGCAATAGTATTGTATTAGGAAATCTTGGATGGAAGGAGTTTAATCCATTAATAGGCCGGGCCCTAACTCCTAAGCATCCATTATACAAGGATGACATGATCTATGTTTTAGGAAGCAAGAAAGAAACAATCCATTCTCTCTCTAGTTATTCTCTCGTCTCAACCTATGTGTACCCAGTCACTTGCAGCTACGCCCTGTCTCGCTCTCTCAGCCGCCACAACGCCCAGCCACACACATCCCACAAAGGCACCGCCGATCCGGCACCGTCCGCTAGCTCCCCGGTCGCCTGCCTGCCCACGCAGCTCGCTCTCCCAGCCTCCCGTACCAGCGCACTTCCGCAGAGCATCTCTTGCCTTGCCGCCGACGCCTCCCAGGCTCCCAAAGACCCTTCCGCACCTTCCCCGCGTAGCCTGCCGTGCTGGACGCCGCCGCTCTCTCCTCTGCGTGTAGCCGCCGCCGACATCTTCCTGGGCTTCCCATGCATATGGCAGACCTGGCAGCCTCATTCGCCACCGGCCACTTCTCGCCTGCCGCATCACTATTCGGGCAAATCGGGAAAACCCGAACCCAAATTTTCGGGTACCCAATTTATTGGGTTTTGATTTTTTAAGGAAAATTTCGGGTGTCAAATCTAAAAAACTGATTTTTGGAAAACCCAACCTGAAATTTCGGGTAAACCCAAACGCCCACCCTGACACATACTAACAAGGTGCATCTTTTATCCCGGAAACTCGTCTTTGTAGAACCTCTCTGTTAAGCCTTCTTGGTAGGGAGCAATATTGGGATAGGTGACCTCTTGAGAAGTTTGTGCGGGTGCGCATGAGTGAGGACAAGGTGCGCATGGGTGACCTCTCGACACCGAAAAGACTGGTGCAATCTATGGGGCTAGTCGAAAGATCCTAGAGAGCTCCTACGAGTAACTACGTGTTGTCCGGGAGTAGCTGGGTGTTAGGGGGGTGAGGGGTTGGGTGATGAGGCCATGGTGAGCCAACAGATGGCTTGCCAGTTTGTCGTTAAGTGATTGCAATATGCCATTTATTAGGGGTATGTATGGTTATTTCTTATCCGTCTTTTTTTTATAGGGTTAACTGGATAAATGCCACTGCAATTCATGCCAAATCGAGAAACGCCACTGTAATTTTCAACTTTTCAAAAATACCACTCCAATTTTTGAATACATCTACATATGCCACTGCACGCATTTTAGCTCACTTTTGGTCAAAAAATTGTCAAATATTCTTCGTGTTTTCTTAATTTTTGACCAAAAGTTGGGTGAGGGGTTGGGTGACGAGGCCATGGTGAGCCAACAGATGGCTTGCCAATTGGCCGTTAAGTGATTGCAATATGCCATTTATTAGGGGTATGTATGGTTATTTCTTATCTATCTTTTCTTTATAGGGTTAATTGGATAAATGCCACTGCAATTCATGCCAAATCGAGAAACACCACTGTAATTTTCAACTTTTCAAAAATGGCACTCCAATTTTTGAATACATCTAGAGATGCCACTGCAGGCATTTTAGCTCACTTTTGGTCAGTGGCGGATCCACGTTGAAGCTGTGGGGTCAGCTGACCCCACAGCTTTTCATCAAATCCCTCATATTCACGTGTATTTTCATACTAAGAAATCTAAAAACTACATATTGTTTTTTATAATTTTGGCTCTGACCCCACAGGGTTGGCGTCCTGGCTCCGCCGCTGCTTTTGGTCCAAAATTTGTCAAATATTCTTCAAGATTTCTTAATTTTTGACCAAAAGTTGGAAATTGCAGTGGAATTTTTTCAAAAAATTGCCAAACTTTTGACCAAAAGTGAGCTAAAATGGCTGCAGTGGCATGTAGATGTATTAAAAAATTGGAGTGGCATTTTTCAGAAGTTGAAAATTGCAGTGGCGTTTTTCGATTTGGCATGAATTGTAGTGGCATAATGGCATTTATCCAATTAACCCTTCTTTATATGTAGTGTTTCCTTGGTCTATGGGTGCAGTGATCTACATACATATATAACAAGTGATGGAGTATTCTCTTGGTACTATGCCCATGCAATAAATTACTGATTTTGATAGCTGAATTTAGACTTCTGATTACCATTTTATTCTATCGCATTTTGATTACCATGCTTGTAGAGCTAAAAACCGTTCGCATAAGTTGGGATATGTTGTCTGCAATTTTCTTCCAAACTACAGTTAGAAGGGCCCTATAACAGCAACATATGTGACAATTTTTTGTTTCCTTTTGGCTATATGTTTAGGTCACTTCTATCCCTTGGAAAGAGAATGAACTCAACATGGTCGATACGCCTGGTCACGCTGATTTTGGTGGTGAAGTAAGCACTTTTGGTGTAATTTTATGCATATATGACTTAATTGACGATTTTGAGGTGGTGTTTGAGACGGCCATTGCTTTTCTATAGGTTGAGCGAGTTGTTGGAATGGTGGAAGGGGCGGTCTTGGTTGTTGATGCTGGGGAGGGACCTTTAGCACAAACCAAATTTGTGCTTTCGAAGGCTTTGAAGTATGGCTTGCGCCCAATCCTCCTCCTCAACAAGGTTGATAGGCCTTCAGGTCTGCTCGTTATCAGAAGTTCTGCCCATTAAACAGTACTACTCTACTCGTGAGTGCAGTGGATGAGTTTGGACATAACAACAAAAGTAATCGATTTATTTATAGTGAGAAGAACTGTTGGGATCTTCAGCATATTAGGCTGTACTAGTTTGTCCGATTAAAATAGGAGGTTACTGTATGAACATGTCTATAGGTTGATTTGACATAATTCAGATAAATGCATACTAAGTGCATGCAAAGTCAGTTTAGAGTGGCTATAATTTACTGAAGGCAAAGGGGACGAGAACTACAGAGATATATACTGTAAAATGAGGATACTAAACCATGACTTTTCCTATGTTAACTCAACATCATTGGAATCTAAAAGATTCAGTCACAAGTTTTTCATACAACTAGAAAGCTGGCATGTTTTTAATCCTTTTTGTCCTGCTAGCAAAGTATTTTTCTCCATATGCCAATTGCAGATGGGGTACACATGCATTATTTTTTGGCATATACATGTTCCTTGTATTTTATCTCTTGTGACTTCGTAATGCCACTCCAACAGTTTCTGAAGAAACCTGCGACGAAGTTCAGAGCTTGGTGTTTGATCTTTTTGCAAATCTGGGTGCTACAGGTGCATTTCTAGTAATTCAAGTTGGTTTGCCCAAAATCTTTCTTTTCTTTTTTAGTGACATTGTTTTTTTTGCATGTTACAGAAGAACAATTAGATTTCCCAGTTCTTTACGCATCAGCTAAAGAAGGGTGGGCTTCCTTGGAATTCACCAAGTGCCCTCCTGATAGTGCAAAAAATATGTCTGCATTGCTTGATTCCATTGTACAACATGTTCGTCCCCCGAATGCTGACCTTGAGGCTCCATTCCAAATGTTGGTTAGTATACTGAGCAAAACCAGAACAAGTTTTTTTGCTGAGATGATGGCACATTTTATATTTCCTTGTCATTCCTCAATCCATGTTTTTTTTAAGGTGTCTGATGGAATGACAGACTGAAGGGGGTTGCATTTATTCTTCATATGAAAGTTCCACTTGAATTAGCAACTACAACATGATTTATACCTTCATGTTTGGATAATGTATAGTTTTAGCTTTGAAAAACTAGCATAACTTGGTTTGCCCTACTAAATAGGCAGAAGTCTGTGTTTATGTGGTTTATACTTAATCAGTTCTGGCTTCCCATGACAGTCACATGACTTTGGTGCCACATGCAAGGCATAGTTCTTGGCATGACTCGTACAGATTTTTTTTTATGATTGTTTATTTATTTTAGTTGTACCATGTTGGAAAGTAGTTGTGCATTTAATTAGACCCAAGCAAGATCAGACCAAGCTAAGTTATAGTACATCTTGAAAAGATCCAAACTAGATATAGTCTCCCACTCAGTTCGGACCAATACACCTGGTTAATCAAGGCAAGCCTGGCTGAATAAGCTAATTATGGTTTGCCAGCCCGTCTGGTACAGCCTTGAAAAGTGCTTATTTCTTGAGTCAGCTGTGCATGGGGTGATGCAGGTTAGCCCGTAAGCTAACCTCGACATGGCTCAGGTAAAATCACAAGGAATGCTGTAGCAACCATGATAAGGTTGATATGCACATTCACCTTCCTCTCAGCAACCATGATAATGAAGATGTGCACATTCACCATTTCTGTAAAATTACAAGAGGGTTATCCCCTAATGTTTCTTGCTTATAAGAATGAATATGCTGAAGACATCAATACAAAAGATGGTGCTTGATATGTACTTGTTTATTTCTTTTCTATTTGATCCTTGCTTTGTTCAAGTACCCAAAAAAAACTTGGACGAAAGGACTGTTGAGTAGTGGTTGAAATGGGGGATTTAACTTATCGTCCATGCTTCATGTTTGATAGTTTTGTGTCTCTTACTGTCTCTTAAGATGGTGTATGGATTTAGTCATTGTTGAGGAACAGGCATCAATTTGTTTCACTACTTTTTTGCAGTAAAATATCGACTTTTAGTCTTTCACATGTTCATATTTTGGATTTCTACATATCTTGTTATTTCTTTTGCCCAGTTCATATTTTCACGGGTACTTGTCGAGGTTCCACGTTCATAATAGCATGGCTCAGGCTGTCATGTATGCTATTTCATCTTCTTCTTTAATATACATATTTGCAGCGGTAGCCATGATAAAACCACGCATAATGGTAGATGTATGGTTAGCTGTGCATGTAGTAGGTATGTACTCCGTAGGTGTTACTAATGTTCTGCTGTTGCTTTGTGCATGTATATGCTTAGCCTACTGGAATAACTAAGAGTCCATTTCTTTACACATAACACAATGATAATTTCTGGCAACGCAAAGTCTGTCTGGAAGAGCACTATGCTGCCAGTGTGTATACCAGATACAAAACACTGTCCTAACTTCTAACTATCCTAGTTGCTTGCATACTCTGTGACATCAGTAAATTGCCAACAATTAAACTATTTGCCACAGCTCTCAATGAAAATGCATATGTACTGTTGTCTGAGAAGTAGGCAAGTATTTTATACATAATTCTAGTAGTTGTTCCTTTCTCTTAGCCATTGGTAAGGCATTTCCACAAATTTAAGTCAGCCATATGAATCTTTTCTTATTTCAAATATGTCATTTTACGTTTTACAGACAATTCGCTTATCCTTACAGCAGTTAGTTTTCTATAATGCGCCACTGGGCATGTATCTCCCTTCTTTTGAAACAGAGGGATTTAAATAGGATTTTCCCACCAAGCATTTATCTCTGTTTTGAAATTTAAAGGCTCAAATAAGTTTATAATAGTCACTCTGAAGCAGAGGTATTCATGGTCTTCTACAGGTTTCCATGATGGAGCGTGATTTTTACCTAGGAAGAATACTCACAGGGCGTGTAACCTCTGGAGTTATCCGTGTTGGCGACAAAGTTCATGGTCTGCAAAACACAGATGAAGGGGTTCAGAAGATTGAGGATGGAAAGGTTTGTTGGAACTTGTTGCACCTTTTCTCTTTGGCGCCAAACCCATTCTATGTGTTAGCTACTGGATTTGTTGAAAGCCTTGCAAAATTGATTTAGGTTGTCAAGCTCATGAAAAAGAAAGGCACAAGCATGGCAATAATAGAGGCTGCAGGAGCTGGTGATATAATCTCAATGGCTGGATTGTCTGGTCCAGCAATCGGACACACCGTGGCAAATCCGGAGGTAGTGATAACTCGGCTTTGGTTGGGCTACTTGTTGCTGAAACTGAACGCATTTTCCTTTTCAATTGTCAGCAATTTCTTAATTTTAGTATGTGAATGTGATTGTTGTTTGTAGGTTTTGACTGCTCTGCCTGCAGTTGAGTTGGACCCTCCCACAATATCTATGACTTTCGGTGTGAATGATTCACCACTGGCTGGGCGTGATGGCACTCATGTAAGTACTCAATAACTGGTATTTACATCAGTAAATGAGTTCCTCTTGATCCTCTTTTCTTTCTGAGCAAACCTGAGCGACTCTTCTATTTCACTGAGCAGAACAAAAAAAGAGTGGTACCAGATCAGAAATAAACCTGACTGGCTCTTTCGACATTAGTAAATGAGTTCCTCTTGGCCTCTTTCATTCTGAGCAAATCAGAGTGACTCTTTCTATTTGACATGTCACATCATGGTATTTGGATGAAAATAAACCATATTTGAAAATTTTGTATGGCACATGCGCTAATATTATAAAATGGCAACATGACATAATAATTGATGATGTGAAATATATTGTGCCTGAACATGTACAGTTAGTTGTTGGGCTTGTAATTATATATAGAGTCCAGAAATCCCTTAAAAGCTGTTAATTGTCATGGAACCATGATGGTGTACTGTATGCGTTACACACCTATTTTGCTCTGGAGGTGGATTTCATATGCAGATTTCTGAAATAAATATCAAGATATTTCTGGTTGTATTCATTTGATTGGTATATATACATATTGATACCTATACACAGATAGACACAAGTTTTCTTTTCCAATCATAACAAACATACAGAAACACCCTTTTATGTCATCATGTGTAATTTCACGAGGACTTGATGATCTCATTGTTGAACCATTAGCATCAGTTGCGACAACCTCATTCGTTAAATGACATAGATCCAATATTACTTCTGTATATCAGCTTCATATGTTGCTGGTGCTGTGACTAAAATGAACTGGAGGGAGCATAATCTATCAATTTCTAGGGTGACATCTTAATTTATAATTTGCACATTTTGAGCTAGGCATATTAATGTGTACCCAATAATTTTGGACATCAGTAACTGCTCACTCGGCTTGAGTTTTAAAACTTTGTAGGTAACTGGAGCAAAAATTGGGAACCGTTTGACGGCAGAGGCGGAAACAAACTTGGCAATTAATGTTCTTCCTGGACCATTGTCAGAATCTTTTGAAGTTCAAGGAAGAGGAGAACTTCAGTTAGGTGTGAAAAATTGGTGAAATCCCTCCTGTTCTTTTGGAAGATACCGTCTATATCCAATTCATTTGAACGTGCCCCATCTCAATCTTCTATGTGATGTAATGAGAAATTTAGTCATCGGTATCATATAATGATCTGTGTCGCTTCCAGGAATCTTAATTGAGAACATGCGCCGTGAAGGATTTGAGCTTTCAGTTTCACCCCCAAGAGTGATGTGAGTTCCGTTTATTCACACAAATTATATCTCGTTTTGCATGCAAACTCTTTTTTTGCCAGCTAACTGTCTCTACTCTTTATCTAGATGTCTATTATCTTATTTGTACTTAAGCGGGTTCACTCTTTCCTTTCTAAGACGTGGAACTCATCGAGCAATTTGACTGTACTGTGTCCACTTTGAGATTGACCGGTTTTCTTCATGGAAATTAGGTATAAAACAGAGCGTGGGGAAAGGCTAGAGCCTATTGAAGAAGTAACTATTGAGGTAGTAACCAGGAAAGCTATGTTTGAGCTTCTTTATCGTCACATGTTCTAATTTATATTTTCATTTTGTGATTCGGATATTGTAATCGTCACATGTTCTAATTTATATTTTCATTTTGTGTTGGATATTGTAGGTGGACGAGGAGCATGTTGGATTTGTGATGCAAACCCTAAACAACAGGAAGGGTGAAGTGTTGGACATGGGCCCTGTTCCTGGGACAGATGGAAGAACTCGGATCTTCCTGAGCTGTCCATCTAGGTCAGTGGGGCCCTCTGTTCTGCTGATTATTAATTATTTAATTGCATCACTTGTTACCTTGAAAAACATGTAATATTTGATGATTGGGAACCCATTTATACCATAATATAATACCTTTACAGTTCACCTTTTACTTTTATACTCTCAGCCGATTGTGTTTGTCTTTGTATATTGCCTATTTACCTCATATATCTGCCCCGGTAGGATTTACTATAAAGTTAAATGAACCTGGCCAATTTGGAATCTACTGATTCCTTTGACTGATGTAATATGCATTTTCTTGTTTTTGTTCTGATAATATCAAATGATTTGTTGTGGACGCAGGGGTTTGGTTGGTCTTAAAGGAGTTTTCAACAGCCATACACGTGGAACTGGATTTATGCATCGTGCTTTTCAGGGTATGATGCTAATTATAGGGCTAGTAAACCGCATAGTTAGGTCATGGATTCCTAGACTTGAAGTGCATAGATAGTGGTTAAAAAGTGAATTCTTGTCTTCCCTGAGCGGAGGAAAATTATGAAGCGACCGCATAGTTAGGTCATGGATTCCTAGACTTGAAGTGCATAGATAATGGTTAAAGCGTGAATTCTTGTCTTCCCTGAGCGGAGGAAAATTATGAAGCGATATGAGCAGACTTTGCTCGACTTGTAGGTTCCAAATATATGTCAGTGCTGTTAGAATTGATGTTCAGTGAATTGCATAAGATAAATGATCACAGCCAGTTCTGAAAGTGTTATTACCACCTCGTGCTGTTTACCTTAGCTAGATGTTAATAATCTCCTATTTTTAGGCTATGGATGTGCACACGTTTGCCACTGACCATTTTGTCAAGTTTCATGCACTAGCTAACGCAACCGAAAGTCCGTACTAATGGAAAGGGACTTTTGGTTGCGTTGGCTGGTGCATGAAACTTGACATGGTATCAGAGTCGTGAGTTCTTGGGTTTCAAGTCTGGGTTTCGCAATTTCTTAAAAAATTGCTGCGCAATTCTACTGGTTGCTGCTTTGGCCCTCTCTGTCCACGTATAGTCCTCTTGAGTCATATGTAGATTCCTCTTCCTCTATGCACATGTTGGCCTCCCAACTCACACGTGAGAGGGGGTGTTACATTATGTGTGGATTGCCTAGCCCTTTCCATAAGCTCGGACTTTTGGTTGTGTTGGCTAGTGCATGAAACTTGACACCTTTGACCTATGATTACCCATGACACTAGAGAAAATAAGTGTTTGTTATCCTTGCATGCCTAACTAGATTTCATAATATTTGACCTATGATTACCCAATGAATGCAGCATATGATGAATACACATAACTAGACTTCATTGTTATTTGACCGATGGTTTCTCTGTGAATGCAGCATATGCTAAATACAAAGGTCCACTAGGAAATGTTAGAAAAGGAGTTCTGGTAAATCCAATTTCACCACCTTCATAATCTTTATATTCGTATGTAAGTACTTATTTGTAAAATATATCACCGATGTTAGGAAAGTTCTGGTAAATACAATGGTCTTATTTGCTTATTTGTAAAATATATTTTACATTATATCAGATACTATAACTGACATCGGTTTTATCAAGAAGTAAACATACTTCAATTAAAATGGATTATTTTAAATAGAATTAAGACTTATAAACAGAAGCTATGTGGTGCTTAACTCTACTTGCAAAAGTTAATTGTTTCCGTGTTCATATATAGGTATCTGTTGGCAAGGGATCTATCACTTCACATGCACTAGTGAGTTTAGAAGCTCGTGGTACTCTTTTTGTCTCTCCTGGGATGGAGGTAGTCACATCACTTAATTTTCTTATAGTGCCTTCTAGGTGTGGGAGATTACTTTAACCCTTTTTTATTTCTTGTTGAAAGACATATGAAGGCATGATAGTTGGCGAGCATTCACGCGATAGTGATCTTGAGGTAAGTTGCCTATTTACTATGCACGAATCAGTTTCCGTCTTGTAATACATGAAAACAATGTTGTTGTGCAGATCAATCCTGTGAGAACTAAAGAACTTACAAACATCCGAGCCCCAAGCAAGGATGAAAATATCCGTCTGTCTCCACCTCGCTTGGTATGTCCTTTGCTCATTTATCAAAGAAATCATGAGACATCTGCACTATTTTATGTATAGGACCTAATTGACAACCATCAACGACCCATCTTCGACCTAGAACATTATGGACGTACTTTCCCTTGGTTTAGAGCCGGGGACAGATACCTTTAGATAGACCTTGTTTATAGAAAAAGTTTAGCATTCCTTCCTTATTTGGACTCTTGAAATGCTCATCGAACCAAAAACCACGATTCTTAGCTATTATATAATGTTAATGGAAGGTGTTTACCATGCAGATGACATTGGAAGAGGCAATTGGATATGTTGCTGCAGATGAGCTGATCGAGGCAAGTTTTGTGTTCTGAAGTTTTTCAAACATTAATTTAGTGCAAAATTTCCTTGTTTCTGTCTTGTGAGGATTGAGGAATGCGGCCAATGGAGATAAACAAATGATTCTTCTAGATTCTAAATCATTATTCCAATTCCTATATCATTGAAGTTCGAAAAATACCTGATTATATTGGGTTGAAGGATTAAATGAGGACTTAGGTCAAAATAAAATGTCGATACTTCTGAGACAACTCTAGAGTATGACACAAACAATGATCCTGCTGGCTGATGGTATGGGATGTTACTTCTGTCAGATAAAAGTAAAGCCATCAGTCATGTGGAAAGTGCTAATGGAGTCCGAGCTCCATGTAGCTCGTTTTTTAATTCTAAATCGGCATTTTTGAGTTTCAAAAAATTCGAAAAAAAATCTTAAATGTAGATTTTCGATCCAAAATTCATATTATTCTAGGCTACACAAAAAAGACAAATCTGGCAAAATTTCAAGTTTTTGAAACCGTGTACTGTTCACGACACAGATCCACCCGTCATTTTTTCCCTGCCTAAAATACAACGAATAAAATTTGCACACTTGTAGATCATATCACTATCAACATCTGGGATTTTTTCTGATTTTTTTGAAACTTGAAAATGCAATTTTTGGATTTTTGAAAAACGAGCTACATGTATTTCGGGCTCCAAAACGCCTCTCTCATCAGTCATGTTACATTTATAAACGATAGTACAAATATTACCGAAGGCAAACAAACAGTCAATGATCACTTTCCAAGCTTCTAGTAATTTGGGAGCATTCTTTATAGAAATAATTTTGTATCTGAATGAGGTTAGTGTACTTTGTGTATGTAAAGGGTAAGACTACGAGAGGGGACTTTGGCTCCCGAGCACTAGTGTTCGTGCTATTTTTAAAATTTCGAAAAGTGTATTTCAAAAATTCAAAAATCCGACAAAAAATATCGTTGATACATATAGATGTTATCTACATATCTGCATAGTTTCGCTCAATGATACATTATATTGTAGGCTACACAAAAATCACAAAATCATGGATCTAAAAAAGGTTTAAAAGAACTCATTTTGCTTGTAGTAAATTTGTCTTTTTTGTGCAGATCACGTATGAAAAGATATTTTTCTGAAAATTTGTGTGTACATATATAGAAGACATGTATATGTAATTGTATGATATTTTTAGATGAAAAAAAAATAAAGTTTTCAATTTTTTTTTTAAAAAGGAGCTCAGGAGCTAGAAGTGTTTTTCATAAGACTACAACCTATAGAAATATATTTTGTATGCTATACAGTATTCCTGAGTCAGCGCGCATTCAGATCCAAAATAGTTCTGCTACATGTTCCTTGCTTTGGTGATGCATTGGGGTGCGAATTAGTTTGAACAGAAAATTTAGTAAATAAAATGAGTTATTGTCTAACTGGTTTTATGTTTGTTCGAACTCATATTACAATTTCATTCCTGAAGCAAATTTTTAAATCATGCTGATTTATATTGAGTTGTTGACATTTGAATCTGATCAGGTTACTCCCAAGGTCATACGGCTTCGGAAGAAATACCTCGATGCCAACAAACGCAAGATGATGAAAAACAAAATTGTGTATTGAAGCTCCGGTGGCTCCAAATCACATCTAGTACTGCTAACGCCACTAGTATTACGCTTTCATCCAAAATGCAATCCCATTTTTGCACACAAGGCCCATTCAGGTTCCACACACAATAGTGGGATGTTTCGTGGGATAGTAACAACGAATAAGCCCAAGGTTGGAGCTGATATTGTATCAAAACTGAGTGGGTTTGAGATAGGATTACCTCGTGAAAGTGATTATATCTATCTATAGCTTTTCTCTGTAGAGAATTTTGGTACACACATAAATGTTGCCCTTGAAGGGTATAGTGTTCTTTGGTAGTTAGAGAAAACAAGTCAATAGCTGCTTTTGACATTTTTACAAGTATGCATTATGAAAAATTAAAGCAAATACATTTTACACGCTAACTAGCATTCGGTATAACAGAAGGTCATTGTTGGCATATATTTGTGGATTATGATTCTGCTTTTGCCTATTTATTGTTTATCCTACTTTTTTTTTTACTCATATGGCTATTTTTATAGCAGATTATAAAATAAATCGTCCACTGAGTTATTCCAATCTTGTGTCCTACTACCTTGTTGCAAATTAATTGAAGCTTTACCTCTGTCCTGGGTTAAACATATTCAAGCTTGACAAAATGTATAGAAAAATATATAAACATTTACAACATCTAATTAATTACACTAGATTCATCACAAAATAGACTTTTGTATTATATACATTTATAGTTTAAATATTAACATACTTTTCTCTAGATTTGTTCAAAATTTAAAATGTGTGACTTACGCCAAATTTTAAATTCTAAAAGCATGCGATAACAGACGCCTTCCATCAGGTCTAGTTTGCTGCAAACTCAATCAAAATTTTAAATTCCAAAAGCATGCGATAGCAGACGCCTTCCATCAGGTCTAGTTTGCTGCAAACTCACTCACATACTTAGCAGCTCAAAATAGGGGTGGAAACGGATCAGATGCGGATTGGATACCCTTCCCACATCCATGTTGTCATATTTTCAAAACGAACACGAATACAAATACGGATGTTGTCGGATACAAAAATGAATAATAATGGACTCGTGTCTTACAACGAGTCAACTATGGAACGGTATAGTGATAAATATAGCTATATAATACACAGTAGTATAAAGTTCAGCCACAACAAAATATATTTGACCACTTGACATGTAAGGTTAAACTACAAAAGTTGGCTAACATAATTTTATTCAGATATGGATATGCATTTCCATATCCATATTTGATTCAAAATTCAATAACACATTTGTTTTGCATTTGTTTTACCACTTCCATTTTATTTTGTTTGGATTCAGATGTTTCCCGTTTTCATTTTCTAGAATACGAATGTCGGATAAAAGGATTATCCGCTACCAGTTCCCACCCCAAGCTTAGACCGCCAGAACGGAAATTTCAACAGTTCATATCAATTTGAGGGAAACGAAATCTCTCATAAGCTGATATCGCTACATTTGTGCCCTGCCAATCTCAAGTTTACAGCAAGATATACCGACAGGACTACTTTACATTTGGCCAATGGACAATTTTATGGAAATATAGATTAGGTTTAAACATAATAGATGCATAACAATAAATATCCAGCCAACACAGCTCATGCCTCCACAATCTTCGCAGTTTACTTGCGCGCTTCAGTCTTCCTCTGTTCTTTAGCTGCAAAAAACAAGATACGATTCAGTACATACATATAATCTTCACAAATTAAAGAATGGGATACTGTTTATAAATTCTTAGGAGATGAAAATATTAAAACTTTGTTCCGCTCAAAAGCGAGACAAAACGATTAGTGCAAAGTACATGCACTAAACAGATGTCCAGATGCCCTTTGGCGCAAAATATTAGAGAAACAAAACACTCCAGCATGGAACTAATGAAACAGGTAGAGGTCAAAGGTTCAAGGAGATGCTAGGCAACAATGCTGAACCTTTAACACAACATCAAGGGACATACCAGCTTTCTCCTCTTCGCGTTTCTTTGCAGCGTCTGCTCTCTGCTGTCTTATTAAAGCAAGACGTTCTGCATTTACAAAACAATAAGTTACGGCAACTTGCAGCTCCCATGTAATGCTTCAACATTGAATATAGGCAGGAAAGCATCACATCATATTAAAGCAAAGAATGTGCTTCAATATCAACCTTTGCTGAGAAAGATGTTATCCCATGGATTATAAAATCGGTATTCTTGGAGCTAAATGTGAAAGAGTGTAACATTAAGCAGTAGATGTGTGTCTAAACTCTAAACATCTCAAAATTGTTTTCTCTTATATCTGGAATGCCCTGGTTAAACGCAAGGCTGGAGAAGTGAGCACACTGGACTGTTGCAAAACATCTAAGTCCTATACATCACAGAAAATGCATCGATTCCATGTCCTATACATCAATGCTTAAAACTACCGATGAATTTCCATTCTGGAAAATACATGTCCTACTATAATAGTATAACATCACGCTGTCAGCACTGAACCAAAATAACTGATGTACTGGTTATGAGCTAAGATGAAACGCTTAAACCAGGTGATGGTTAAATTTATTGGGCAATAGCCATGAGTTATTTAGTGCTACTCATACACACTCATTCACCACGTTCATTCACAAAAGGCTACTCTCTTGCTGATTGAACCTGATCATGTAGTAATTCGTCCATATGAAGAGTAAATACATACCCACGACCAAGAGACACCAAGAAAAGATAATAGGAAAGTGCAACATAGAGAATACTCACCCAAGTCTTTCTTTGCCTGATCTGTTTTGCCTTGTTCCTGAAGCTTCATATAGCGCTCATGAGATTTTTGTTTCTCAATCTCCTCTCTAAAAATAAACATGACAGCAGTGTGAACCTTTTTTTTCATGGCTAAAGAAGGCACGCCTATGCGTGCACTTAAACGCACCTAGGCGCTAGGCGATAGCAAAGCGACTAGCGCTTAATCATGATATGCATGCGCTTAATTGTGATATTCATGCGCTTAATCGTGAGCTTAGGCGAGATAGGCGCTAGGAATTAACGCCTACGCTTTTTAGAACCTTGTTTTTTTTACAACAATGCATGAACACATGCTATTTGCAGTGAAATATGACACACAAACAGCGTGTAATTACAAAATAACTGTAGCATTTCACAAATAAGAAAACGGCACGAGCTGATATAAGAAATGGTACCTCTCACGCCTTGAGAGTTCAGATGTCTTTGAAAGCTGCACGGTGCAAGCTTAGTTAGTTAGAGACATGCATGGAAATATTTGGTATCAACGAATAAAAGGATCTAAATAAAGCTAATAAAGAGTTCTCCGCTTTAATTTTCCTGAATGAAAGTAGCTGGAAAAATCCATCTGTATAGCAACATAGTATAGAAAACAGAGCAAAAAAGGAGAAAATTTAATACTAGCACCACTATGCCACAGTACTTTTAAGATATTTAGCTACTAACAGTAAAGGCGCAGATGTTACTGGTTGTAGCCCACTTACATCAACTTCCTTGGCTTTTATATTCTTTGCTTTCACCAGGTTTGGATTTTCGATTTGAATAATACCTTCCGTTCCTTTATGCTTCTGGAATATTATATATTGAATCAGATTGATAAACGACGAATCATGCACATGAACACACACTTCCAAAAGAAAAGGGTGCACACAACCTTCTCTTCACCGTCGTCTTCAGATTCTTCCTCTTCAGATTCTTCTATTTCTTCTTCTTCCTCTTCTGCTTCAGCTACATTCTATTTAAAAATTATAGATATATCAATAAATCTTCAGAAAAAAAATATGCCATAATCACATTTGTATTCTACATAAGAGAATGTGCAAACCTTCTTAAAGGAGCGAGGGCGCCCTGAAGTTCCAGCAGCTGCATTTATTTGAGTAGAGAAGTCAAAATTACACACGGCATGATGTAAGAAAAAAACATCATAATACATTATACAGATGCTTCAACAGTATATATAAAAGAACCAAGAAATCATTTGTGGACCAATGCAAAATAAATAAATATCGAATGTAGCATCTCCCATGCATACTGCCTCAGAAAAGCTTATTTGTCTGAGACTAGATAAACAGAGGGTGTGATTGATTTCTCACTGCGTTTAAACTTCACAAAGAAACTTTTCTAGGAAGCTCTGATAAGAGTGAACACGATTGAAAACTTTGTTACCAAATCAAGAGCAGAAACCAATCAAGTTGTCCTATCATGGGATGGAAGCATCTAAACCTTCGGAAAAGGTACGCAGTATTTGCAGTCCATTCACATACAAACCAAACAAAAACTGTGAACACAAAAGACATCCGGAATATATAGATAGGATAGAATGAACACCCCATCATCATCGACCCAGAGCAGCATGTAATCATAATCAAATCGTTGTAAGTTAACCCGTGCATGCCAGTAAAACCAGGCATGTTGACGTCACCAAGAGCTGCTCTTATCCTACTAGAAGACCGTAATCAAGCCAACGAGAGAAAATAGCTTTCGTGGCCACAACATCAGATCAAGCAGTCCCTAGACGACGGCGGCGGCCAAAGCCTCCCGGGTTGGCGTAACGGAACGGAACGGAACCGAATCGATGAGGAGTAAGGGGCGGAGTCGTTACCGATCTCCTCCGGGGTGGAGAAGTTGCGGCGGCCGGTGGGCTTGCCCTTGAACTTGCCCCTGCCCATGGTTGCGACGGCGGCGGCGGACGAGGAGAGAGAGCGGGCGAGGCGTGTGGAGGGGGGAGGGGAGAGGAGCGGGGTTTGCCTAAGCTGTACGCGGTGTGGGAATCGGGAAACCCTACTGTCACGACCGCTTTTTACAGTGGGGAATGAGATTCAGTGCACGGAAATGGCCAAACCGGGAATTCGGGTGATGGGATGGGTACGGGGTGCGAGTTGCGACCGCACCAGGAAAGTGTTTGAGAACAAAAGAATGAGAGAACGAAGTGTTTTCTTTCATTGATGATTGAGGGGTTTATATACCCCTGAACAGGCGCCATCGAAGGCGGTTTACAAGGTTGCGTACGATGTACGACGTGAGGCGTCCCTTCGCTTAAGGCGGTTGGACAAATCCTAACTGCTAACACTTAGCCTAATAATAACGCTATTTTATTCCTAACACTCCCCCTTGGACAACGCCGTTTCTTGAAAATATCTTGTATAGTCTTCAGAAATCTTCTTGCATAGTCTTGAGAGTGTTCTTGCGCATCTAGGATGGTGTTCTTGTAAACAACCCTGTTCTTTGTAGAATCAATCATCTTGAAATTCTTCATCTTTAAAATTTCTCCTCCAAAAACCCCATGGGAAAAATATGAGGAGAGTTGTATTTGATATGTTGCTAAACTCCTTTAAACCCTGTGGGAAAAAATAAGGAGAAAATGATACAACATATAATGATTATTGTCTCATTGATAACTCATATGAGGAAAACCCTTGATAGGAAAAAAATCTCATTAGTGAGTTTAGAGATCAATAAATATGCCTTATATACTTCCTTTAAAAACCCCGGTGGGGAAAATAGAAAAGTATGGCATATGATAATGAAAATATATTGCCTCATTTAGCACCTTATATGAGAACCTTGAGAGTAAACTCATAAAGTGAAAAGGAGTGAAAATGAGTGCAATACGATGTGCCACTGAAAACTCCTCTAAAACCCAGTGGGAAAAATATAAGGAGAAAGAAAATGGCATATCTGAACACTTGTATTTATATTGTCTCATTAAAAACCTTTTATGAGAAACCATGAGGGAAAAACTCATCAAGGGAAAAAGAGTACAATATATATGATCTGAGGATCATCGATGGATTATGACATGGAAGTTTACTCCCCCTGAACTTTGCAAATCTCAACAAGTTTCTTGAAACATTGTTCTATATATAACCCATATGCATTTGAGCAATACAAGTGGTATTATCTTGATAGATAATGGTAGGTGATTCTGTTGAATCTTAACCACAATTTTGAATGTGGTATCATTTGTGAAGCCATATACATTTTATGATGCTTCGATTATTCCAGAATGATTAGTGCTAGTAGACATTAGAGTCTATATTGAAGACTTCCCTTAAAAGGATCTTCCACTAAATTCAGTCATGGATATGGCATTTTCGGGATCAGATAATTATAGCCAATATATGTATATCACACAATGGTCAATTCTTGATGTTCCTGAGGGATTTAATCAAGATTTTAGTGCCTTGAAGATATCAATGGATATTAATTACACAAGCACTTCAAATAAATTGACATCAAAAACATTGTCACACGTGATGCAGTTTGCAACAAATGATATTGAGATATGGAACTAGAGGTCCCCATACCACTTCATCATTGCTACTATGTGAAAAATGAGTTTTGCATCCCTGTTAGGGATAGTATGACCATATGTGTATTTGATATGATTATCCATATTTAATTTCTACCATATTTTTATGGATATGTGAAGACTGAGATAGATATGTATTCCTAAGGGAATATGCTCAAGTTATGAACTTGAGTAACATTTGGTTCATCCAAATATCCGTCTTGATAAGATTGCAAGCACCTTTCATGTAAGACTTTGATGATAAAATCATCGACATATACATAGGTCATGTAGAATCCAATGAGGGATTTTGTTAATGAGTACATGTAAGCAATCATTATCCGAGTTATTCTTTCGAAGAAAGAATTCTCATAGTCAATTGTACCACACAATGTTTTGACTATTTTAAGTCATGGAGTGACTTTTGATGTTTTACACAATATATGTTGCGATTTGTTTTTATATTCAGATTTTTAAGCCTTTTGGGGACTTTTATATAGATATCTGAACTGGATGATCCATATGAGTATGTCATCACCGTGTCTATCAACTGCATGGATAGTTTATTTGTACTGCCAATAATATCGAAACGTAATTCCACTTATACCAAGAGGGTATGTTACATCATAATCGATGTCGGGTCTCTGCGTGAACCCTTATGCTACAAGCCTCGCTTTTTCACCACCTCATTATGAATGAAAATTCATTTGTCTTCCAAAAGGGAAGATAGTTATGAGGAGAATGTATTACTGTGGTAAATACATCTCTTTTGTTTAGCGAATGCTACTCTTGTTAAATTGCCTCCTTCTAGTTGAACCAATATATGAGTGCATGAGGCACTCTACCATGGATTTTGGTTCAGGGCCCTAAAGGTTTTAGCAATTCAAGAATAAATATTTGTCGACAAATGTAGTCTTTATGTTATATGATTCTGTTGAATCAACGAAAATTGTGGAAACAATATTTACATCTTTGAACTCCTCGTGATTTCCCATAACAATGGAGTCAAGGTGTTTCGATGTCCCAACACTTAAGAAATTGTGTGCACATATGTGTTGGGTTTGGATGTGAGCATCCGTTATGTGTTATTCAACTTGAGGTTGAACTACATTTACTAGTTGAGGATATAATTTCCTCTATTTCCGCGGATACATATGAGAACTCATTTCTCATGTGACCATGTTTCTCCCCCTTTTGCTCTCATTTGGGAGAATAGTGGTTGTATGAGATACTTCCACTTTGTATGGCACATTGCATGCATGCATAATATGATTTCATGAGGTCTTTGTCATAAGTAAATGTATGTGGCAGATTTGCAATGTGTTGCAAAATATATTGAACTTTATGTTCAGATTTTAAGTACGTGAATAGAAGGATGAATGTCTATGACATTTCTAGTTTATCAGCATTCTTTGTGGTACGAATGTCCCCCTAATGCCGAAAATATCCTTATTTTAGTGTAATCAGCGTACGGGCTATAATCAATTCCCTTGATAGGGCTTGATATATTTATAATTGACGGATAAATAAATAGTAATACCTCACATAGATCCCAAATTTAATATGAGGGCCCGTTAATGTACGCCGGAGTGGTGAAATCGGTATATTACCGACATCGCAGATGGGAAATACTTGTTTGATTTCCACGTACTAACTGCAAGGGGAAGCAGTATGATATGCAGTTGGTATGATCTAGAATAGATCTGCGGCGTGTAAGACCGCATGTCTCCAACAAGATGTTGGTATATTAAATTCTGTAGAAGTGGTCATTTAATTAGATTTGATTCTTTTGATAAAGAATTTATTTACACCATTTTTGACATGTACATGAGGTACTTGATAAAATCATAAATGCTCGTGAAAACGACATTCAAATGATATAACCCATATGCTAGAATAATCTGCTCATATTTGATAATTTGAGCAATTAATTTAGTAAAATCATGGGTTCATGGAGATTAGAGACTCACATAAGGGCATCTATTAGATGTTCATAAATACCATGAATATATGTCTCAAAATGGTTGAGTAGTCCATATATAGCTTCTTGAATGTGTTCAAGAATTTGAGTGGCTACTTTATTAATTTTTAAGGTGAGAGAGCCTTAAATTTTATTTACTTATTCTCATGGCACATTTAGTGCACAAAAAAATCTGATGACTTGAGATTTTTTTTTCTAATTTTAAGGTGTGACCTACAGAATTGTCAATGACTTTCCGTAACATCCCTATTTAAGGGTGACCAAGGCGAACATGCCAAATCTTCAATCTATGAAGATACGGAAAATTATTTTGGACGCAACAAAGTTTAGTATGAAACTTTATTCATACATTCATATCATGTCCGAGGAACATGATATACTGGACAACATACCTCATGTTGTGGTATGGTTATAGGCTGATGCATGGGATAGTTGTGAGACTAAACAAGGTCTGCAAAATATCTTGGGGATTTTATTCCACAAGAAATATATAATTCTAAAGGAGTGATTTCCTTTTCCCATTGAACTCACATTAATTATTGAATTTTGTGGTATAACCAAACCAAATGCTTGAAAGCATTCATACGAATATAATGGTTCGTATAAAAATATATTTGATAATCTTGATAGTTATCTTATCACTTTTGGCCGGTCATTATGATTCTATTTGTCATTTAACCTACACTTACATTGATTTCTCTTGGTTCTTTCCAAGACCATTGAGATTCTTAGTATTTGAGCACTATGAATTTTAGGTAAGGGTATATCACCCGTGGGGTGTATATGATGATTCTTAACAAGAAGAATCGTATATTCTTACCCTGAAATGGAGATGACAATGTTGATGCACCGCCATCAAAATAGGAAGTAAAGTGATTTTTAGGTTTTGGATCAGATTTTTTTTTAAGCTCTCTGATCACAAACGATCAACTTGGAGTTGATTCTATAGACAAACAGAATTATAAGCTGCAATGGACTAGAAGTCCAACAAAATAAATGGGTGAATATTCACTTTGTGTTTATGCAGCATATATCTCCTTGATGGAGGTTGAGGAAAATGAAAATTTATCCAATTTTCTCTCATCTAATGTGAGTTCATGAATTCTTTTGTGGAAATGTCAGCCATGTGCTGCATGAGATGATCATGCAATACATTTACCGAGATAGTATATTAAAATGAAAACATGCTTCGACTGAGCAAAACATAGTCGACATTTAGTGTTGAGACATTAAATGACATTTCTATCAATGTTTTGGACTTAACTACCAGAGGGGTGATCCAAAACACATATATGTATTTTGACATTGGTTATTCTTGGTGAATATAATTTTCACACATGATGTAGAACATCTATTAGTTTGTGAGAAACTAAAACATTGGTATGTATGATGTCCTCATAGACATATTACACAACAATAATGTTTAATGATGTAGGCTCCACAATTTTATGGCATATCAATGTAATAGAAGCATGCAATGATCATGCCTGAATTTATTTTACTTTGATAGTAAAATTTATTGTGGTAACAACAAATATGTTCTGGAGGAACAATTTGAATTTTAAGCTTGGACTTGAACTATGTATAAACTAGGATCTGAGGTCCTAAACAGGTAGTCAGAGGACTTTATGCGAAATTTAAGGAATTTGAGTGCTTTACGCATATGTAATAAGACTGAGGGCTTGACAGTAAAATGCAGGACCTGTTACTTTAACACGAAATGTGGACGGGCTAAATGGAAAACTGACAAAGAGATAAAGCTGTCCATCGTCATCCTCTTCGTGGGCACAAATCAATTGATTTGCTCACAGAAGCCACCGCATGGGTGGTTTGACTCCGCCGGACGGGCGCCACAGAGCAGAGCTCGGCCGTTGGCCGCCGCACCGATGAGATTCGTGGTGTGGGGAGCCGCGCCAGGTGGTTGTTCTCGCGGGCGCCGCCGCTGATGCGATCCGCCGAGCGCGTCGTCCGTCGTTGCCTCAGGCTGGAGCGTGCCGTCTGCCATGTCGTGGTCGTGGCCGTGCTGCCGTGCCACGAGATCCAAGCCGAAGGCTTCGGGGTGCGCCACCGTTGGAGGTCGCCTTCGTCGCGCGTAGGCGGCCACCCATCGGCAGCCTCGCCACCGTCCCGGTCGCGTGTGCGCCGGAGGCGCAGCCGCTGCCGCCGCGCTGTCGCGATGAGAGGAGAAACTTCGGGGTCGAGGACCGCCGCGCGTGCTGCCACATGCCACTGTGAAGCCGGGCGTCGGGCAAGCCGTAAGGACGCGCCGATTCGGAGTCCTGTCGGTCGGCGCCCCTGTTTCCGGTTGATGGGGCTGCGCCGGCCGCGGCGTGCCGCCGTTACGGACACGCCGGCCGTTTCCTCCACATTCGCCGCGGTTTGAGTGCGTCAATGCCGACGGGCACCACGCGCAGCGCCGCAGCCAGGAGGGGGCTCGGCCACGGTGCCGATTGAGAACACGCGGGGCATAACCGGTGGTCTTCGCCGCGTCGAGCGCGCCGTGCGTCGCCGGAGGGCTATGCTGCGCGCTCCGACGAGGAGCAACGGCAGGGCCGAGGGCTGGTATGCCGGGCGGTGCCGCGGTTCTTCTTCTTTTCCCTGTTCTTGGCCTGATGCTCTCGGTAGAGTCAGTGCGTGATAACGTGTTTGAGAACAAAAGAATGAGAGAACGAAGTGTTTTTTCATTGATGATTGAGGGGTTTATATACCCCTGAACAGGCGCCATCGAAGGCGGTTTACAAGGTTGCGTACGATGTACGACGTGAGGCGTCCCTTCGCTTAAGGCGGTTGGACAAATCCTAACTGCTAACACTTAGCCTAATAATAACGCTATTTTATTCCTAACAGAAAGGAAAACAGAGTAGCGCTCAAAAGTTTTTTTTTGGCGTGATAAAATAGGTTTACTGTCTCCATACATGTAAACCTAGCTTTGCTTTGATTTCCTACTTTAAAAAAATACTCAATCCGTTCGGAATTATGTATGTAGTCCACATTAAAATACTCCCTCCGATCCATATTAGTGGGTATAACTTTGTCTAAATTCATATGTATCTAGTTAAATATTTAGACTAGATACATGTGTATCTAGACAAAGTTGTGCCCACTAATATGGATCGGAGGTAGTATCTAAAATATTTTATAATTCGGAACGAGAGAGTACTAGCCAAGTGCCCGCGTTGTTCCTTGTTTGCCTATCGCCATATCTCTTTCTCTCTCAAGTTTTGCCTTTAAACTTCACCGTAGTTCATTTTCAGTACAAAAGAAGGTGCTATAGTGGAAATCAGTTTTGGGTAGTTCTGAAGCTCATAACCTAGCACGCACCGCTACTTTCTTCTCTATGGGGCACCATATGTGTGAAAAGTACATTTTGCTCCCGAGCTCTAGTGATCACTTTGTTTAAAAAAATTTAAATTATATTTAGAAGTTTCAAAATAATCTGCAAAAAGTCATGCATGTTCGATGTATACTACAAGCGTGCAAAATCTCAATACAATTTTTTTTTACATTATAGTCTACACAAAAATGACAAAATTTGGAGATTTGAAACTACACATTGTTAACTATAATCAGATCTGGAAATTTGTCATTTTTGTGTAGGTCTGAATATAAACTATTTCGCATTGTGATTTTGCATTTCTATAGGATACAACATCAAGAATATGCATGATTTTTCAGTTTTTTTAACTTTTAAATTGAATTTTTAAAACTTGCAGGAGCACTGGAGTGCCTCTGGTGCAAGAAATCTCTACTCGCCATATGTCGCTTGTTAATCTCCCTGATGTTGTACCAATACATGTAATTCTTCAGAATATTGTTGTCTAAATAAAGTGGATGGTTCTAACAGAGCAATGCATAAGTGCTTATCATAATCTTTTTGTGGTTTTATCTTTTATGTTCACTGGGGCTTGTTTGGACTGTAGCTGAATGTTGCAATAATATATGCTCGTGTAAACCGATCGATGTTGAGGCGGGTACATCCTTTTTTTTCGAGAAAAAACAACGCGTGTATGTCTCTAAAAGAAAGGCGACGCAGGTTCTCTTTTTTGTTGATGATTCAGCCATCATTTATCTAACGTAAGCACCGACGACGGAAAAAAAACAGAACTTCTCGCCTACAAGTATGCATCACAATGAGAGATCAGTCAATGATGTCACTGACGCAACAGCAAAGCGATTCACAACCCTCACATGTGCTGTAATCAGAGCTGAAAGAAGACAAACATGAATGAAAGTAGTTGAATTTCAGCGCGCCGTCATGGCGCGCCCTGGGTGGTTTTTGGAGGTGCATGAATGGTTGAACCGCCATGTTCAATAAATAGTCAATTGAGCATTTACTAATATTGTAGAAATGCTTGTATACAAAATGCACGAAGTGTTATAAACTCATGCAAAGCATGATTTATTTTAGAATTTGATTTTTAATTTTAATAGGCAACTTTAGCCTGGCATTTTGGCGCGCGCGTGTATTTTAATTTGGATATGCAAATGACGGCATTCTAAAGGTGGCCAAGTTTCGAAATCGTTGAAATTGAAAATGCTTTCGTTTTAAAGATGGTAACTCTTTGGAGATTGCTTAAATTTCTAAATTAGTATATTTCAATTTTAAATGTGTTTGTTTTTTTACGTCTTTTGAATTGTTTCATGACATCGACAATAGCAGCATTTGGAACGTCTTTTGAATTGCCAGATTTCGAAGCAAGTGGGAATTTTTGAAGTATTCAAATTTCAAAGTTGGTCATATGTTATAAGTAGTGAACGTTTATTTTGTGTGGTGATGTTGAAATGTTTGTCACAATTGGAAATATCGTTCGGAGGGACTTTTGAATGGTAACTCTTTGGAGATTGCTTAAATTTCTAAATTAGTGTATTTCAATTTTAAATGTGTTTGTTTTTTTACGTCTTTTGAATTGTTTCATGACATCGACAATAGCAGCATTTGGAACGTCTTTTGAATTGCCAGATTTCGAAGCAAGTGGGAATTTTTGAAGTATTCAAATTTCAAAGTTGGTCATATGTTATAAGTAGTGAACGTTTATTTTGTGTGGTGATGTTGAAATGTTTGTCACAATTGGAAATATCGTTCGGAGGGACTTTTGAATTGTCAGATTTCGAAGCAAGTGGAAATTTTTTGAGGTATTCAAATTTCAAAGTTGGTCATATGTTATAAGTAGTCAACGATTATTTTGTGTGGTAATGTTGAAATGCTTGTCACAGTTGGAAATATGGTTGGGAGGGTCTTTTGAATTGTCAGATTTCGAAGCAAGTGGGAATTTTTGAGGTATTCAAATTTCAAAGTTGTTCGTATGTTATAAGTAGGGAGGGAAATTTCGAATTTTAAAATGTCGGCATGCAAATGTTGGCTCCACTTGAATGCATCGGAGTTAGGAAGTAGAAGTTGACGTTTGCAAGCTGTCCAAATTTTTTTACGGTTTTCAAATGACCAGCTCTTAAAGGCATCGAAAATTTTAGAATATTTGAACTTGAAATTTGTTTAAATGCTATAAATAGTCGTCGTCTTTTGTTGGTGTTAGGACTGGAATGTTTTTCACATATGTTTTTTTTTTTTGAACTCACATCTGTAAATACTTAGTATTTGAAAATTTGGGGAAAAAATTGGAATTCAGGAAAAGGAAAATGCAAAAAAAAAAAGAAAAAAAAACCAGACGCAGCGGGCCAGCAGCCAGGCCGGCCCACGTAGCGACCGTCGCGGACAGGCCGGCCCAGCAGGCAGCCCATCTGGAGGCCAGGCCCGCTGGGTCGTTTCCGTGACGTCGCTGCTGGCGTCACTGCTGCCCGGAGACGGCGCGGCGGCGACGGCGTTGCCGGCGGCGAACCAGCGCGTCCCAGGACGCGAGGCTGGGCGCGCTGGATAGGCCTCGACGCGGGGCGCCGGAAGGTGGCGGCGCCGCCCGGATTTGGTCGCCGGAGCGCCGCCGGCGGCGCGCGGACGGCAGGCGGACGCGGCGGATGGCTGCGGGCGCGGGCGCGCTGATTCCGGCGAGGGCGCGGCGGGTCGTCTCGTGATCCGCGGTGAGGAGGTGTAGCGAGTGGCGGCGGAGCCGGCCGTGGCGTCGGATCCGTGCGGGGAGGCCTGCCACGGCGGCGGTCGGTGTCGGCGGCCGGCGGCGAGGTCGGACGCGCTCGCGAGTGGGAGGAGAGGGGGGAAGTGGCGACGTTTTTGCGTCTAGGCCCTTGGGTTTTCACGAATTTGTGGTTTGGTCCCTGCGTTCGTAAATCCGGAGGGGCGCGGTTCAATTCGTCGGCCGCGAGGGGTGTTTCTGTAAAAATGCCGGTGTAGTGTCGCTGACAGGTGGGTCCCACGTGGTACTGTAGGAAATGAACAGTAACTACAGTGTCTCGCGCGCGGAGAGGCCGCGGATTTGTGCTCGCTTAATATAGTTAAAAAATGACAAAATTTGGAGATTTGAAACTACACATTGTTAACTATAATCAGATCTGGAAATTTGTCATTTTTGTGTAGGTCTGAATATAAAGTATTTTGCATTGTGATTTTGCATTTCTATAGGATACAACATCAAGAATATGCATGATTTTTCAGTTTTTTTAACTTTTAAATTGAATTTTTAAAACTTGCAGGAGCACTGGAGTGCCTCTGGTGCAAGAAATCTCTACTCGCCATATGTCGCTTGTTAATCTCCCTGATTTTGTACCAATACATGTAATTCTTCAGAATATTGTTGTCTAAATAAAGTGGATGGTTCTAACAGAGCAATGCATAAGTGCTTATCATAATCTTTTTGTGGTTTTATCTTTTATGTTCACTGGGGCTTGTTTGGACTGTAGCTGAATGTTGCAATAATATATGCTCGTGTAAACCGATCGATGTTGAGGCGGGTACATCCTTTTTTTGGAGAAAAAATAACGCGTGTCTGTCTCTAAAACAAACTCGAAAAAATAACGCGTGTCTGTCTCTAAAAGAAAGGCGACGCAGGTTCTCTGTTTTGTTGATGATTCAGCCATCATTTATCTAACGTAAGCACCGGCGACCAAAAAAAAACAGAACTTCTCGCCTACAATTATGCACCACAATGAGAGATCAGTCAATGATGTCACTGACGCAACAGCAAAGCGATTCACAACCCTCGCATGTGCAGACTAAGGCATGGCCTAGTGGTGGGGAGGGGCTGATGACTTCTCACCCATCCGAGTTCAAGTCCTCGTGCTTGCAATTTCGATGATGTTACACCCTCCTCTATCAAAAATCACGTGGTTCTCCCACGTTGAAATCATTTTTTTTACAACCCTCGCATGTGCTGTAATCAGAGCTGAAAGAAGACAAACATGAATGAAATCTGTGAATTCAGCAGCAGGTACCTCGCTATGCTGTAATCTGGGCTGAAAGATGACAACCTTGAAAGGCCACCAACATTAAGGCAGTACCTGCATATGCAACACAGGAGATAAACAGAGCCATCAAATGGCTGATAGACCTAACCAAAGGGCTCACGTCTATCAAACCTGGCAATTCATCTGTCATCATACGCTGTGCACCAAGGAGATACTACTGACACTAGACTATACGAGTATATTACACTGACGGAGTTTGCAGCGCAAACACTAGGGATGATGCATCCCTTGCTTCAAGCTGACGATTCCTGTAGATTTTTGGCCCATTACAATTAGAATTATGGGGGGCAATGCCAATAGAGTAGAGTAGTAGACCCCTTAATTACAGCCAATGCTGTTAGAACTTGCAGGTGGAAAATATGCCACAAGTTGAGAATGTTCGTCATGCCCCGTCATTTGAGTTCCAATAGAAGTCACTTCTTTCTGTTGAGTAACCGTATGGGAGATGAGGTCCATAAACAACATTTCCATTCAAAAATGTCATCTGGTCCACCTGTGGCACTGCCTGATAAGCGTTCGGAACATTAGCTTGAACTGTGTTGTTTTGAACTGAGTAGATGTTCGTATTAACATCCTTTGTCCTGGCACGGGCAGTCCGTTTGTTTTCCACAGAATTATCTGCACTCAGTCTAACCATTTGTTGCTGGATTTCATTCACTGGATTACACGCTAATTTTGATTTAGCACTCTTCTTTGCATCTGAAGACTTGAATTCAAGCCGGTATAAGGCAAAAGCGTCACAATCATTGATCTCATATTCATAGAGGTGCCATTCATAGCTGCTAGATGGTTGCGGATCCATGTAGTAGGATCTCTTCAGACCCCCAAACTCTTTCATCACCTGCTTCCTGGATTCATGCCAACCACGACCGTAATAATCTGGCAATGACCTTTGCTTCCGGTTTCCACTGTGAAATGCCGTTCTTGGTTTGTCAAAGAAAAGCCATTCTCTAATAGATTCACCTTCAAAGATGTAAAGATCGAAAAGTTCTGCAATGATATAATGAACCAACAGTTAGAACATACTTATCAGTATCGATGCAGTGTAAAATCGAGAGGTATGCAGCAAGAACTTACCAGGTGCATTCCAAGGGGACTTTGCAGTTGCAGCCCCTTCACAGACAGGAATACCGACATGCTTTCCTTGGGTTTTCGCACCAAGAGCAGCAAACAAAGGACCATCTTTTAGATCAATACCTCTTGGACGGATCACAGGCATTGTGCCTGGAGGGCCCTCTTCCTGCACAGCTAATTCAGCATGGTACATGCTGCAATAATCTTGCCACATCTCCGATCCTTGAGCAGGCCGAGGGCAGTCCCAGAGAGCGCATTTTGGCCTGAGGAATGCAGCAGGTGCTGGAGACATTGTTGTGAGCAAGTCTGACATGTGAAGGAAAACATCTTCAGTACTCTGCCCATAGTTGTTCATATCAAGATACGTATTAGGGGGTAGCTCTTGTGAAAAATTGAACTGCGGATATTCCTGGTGATAGATTCCTTCCAAGTTATTGAGGATTTCTGGATTGGATCCGGGAAGGTTTATCTTGTAATCATCGTCATAAAGAAAATCCTCAACGGTAAGTTCCTGGTTCACATAGTACATCTGGAAGCACATGAAAAAATAACGTTAAATTAGCTCAATCCATCTGAAGTAAAACTGAAGAAATGGAAGTGACAGAAAGGTTAAAAATGACAAGCAACATTCATGAACATGGTCAGCTTCTCGAATAAACATTCATTGCACGGCAAAGCACCCAAAGACCTGCCGCCGAGCCTAAACAAGATTTAACGTAGAAAGCATACAACAGGGCAGCTGTTCTCAATAATGCAAGACGGATTGGTGATCTGAGCGCTGAGATGAACCCTTATCCAGGAAGTTACTGTCCTATGCTACAGGTAGCACACTCATGACTAATTCCAGAGCCAAGGGACAAGATTGTGTGGCGCCTCACCCTGCGCAGCAAGTACAAAACAATATCCATGTACAGGATGAACATCTTTGGTTCTACTCAAACAATATCAAAACCACATCAGGAGGCCATGGGTACCCTTAAAGGGGCGTTCTACGTTTGGTAGCTCGTGCAAAGAAGGATCCTGTCATCTGATAATTTGTTTGCACAGAGTCAGCTTTCGAGTTAGCTTTCCTTCAAGCGAGTACCGCAGGGAAATGAAGAGTATTTCATCATGGCCATTTATCAGGACTTCTTGGATAAGCTAGGACAGTTTCTCTAAGGTCAGCTGTTGAGTTAGTCGGTTCATAGAGTTAGCTAGTCCGAGTGATCTGGGTTATCCTACGTTTTATCCCTGTTTCAATCTCTTTTTTACTATAGGGGTTTTGTAGCAAGTGTCCCAATGAGTACTTTTCCCCGCTGTGTTGCAGAAAGCTGGAAACCGCCACCCTTTTTGAGTGAAGAGTGTAAGACAGGATTGGCAGTGAGGTTTTATGGTCAGGGTCACCCGGCTTCAGTTTGGGCGTCTGGGACTGGGAGAATGCTGCTTTGATCGTCTTGGGGCTCATGAGCAGCAGATAGAGGCGGTCTAAAAAGGGAAAGTATGGCGACCTTACAATCCAGGTGGACTGAAAGAAGCTGAAAAGTTCTTCAAAACAAGAAACTCTCTGTGTAAGATTTTATAGCGTGCATAAGAAAGGACACAGAAAGTCGGAATCCTGTGGGCACCATTACCTCAGAAATATCGCCTAGGTGATTTTATTTGATCAGCTACTAGAGGCAGTAACTGTAGGTCCAACGTTGCTCAATGGCTGAGGCTGTTCCCTGTCCTTGTAGACCTTCTCGTCGATTTTGGTTTGCAGGTCGTTTTTCCTATACATAACAAAATTAAGTAGCTACTGCTACTTCTACAAATACTTTGACCTGTGTCTGTGCTTATTGCATGCGTCCTGATGCTGAAATTTAGCATAAAGCAGTACATATCAAAAGAAGAAAAACATCAGAAGGAGCATTTACAATGCTAAGGAGGCTGGCAGAAAAAAGAAATCGAAATGGATGGTATCCAACTTAACAAGGAAAATAAAGCATCCGTACAGCATAAGATAATTCTACAGAAGGCCTACGGCGTTTCCTCCAAACACACTACAAATCATCTGAACAAAACTTAACATTCAGATCCCACCAATGCACGCACCAGTAATTTTTTGAACTAAGCCCGATGCCAGAAGCGATCATGAAAAATTTCAGGCATCTCCATAGCTAGGCAATTCCAATACAGAAGCAAAGTATTCCTATGCACCATCAGAAGGCTTTTGTTTTCTTCTCCAATCTCCATGTATCTTTGCACACTAAAGTAAAGGGCAGCCCCGGTGCAGTAGCTTCCGCTTGCGCAGGGTCCGGGGAAGGGTCCGACCACTTTGGGTCTTTAGTACGCAGCCTTTCCCTGCATTTCTGCAAGAGGCTGTTTCCAGGACTTGAACCCGTGACCTCATGGTCACAAGGCAGCAGCTGTTACCGCTGCGCCAAGGCTCCCCTTTCTTTGCACACTAAAGTACATTCTGAAAAAACTTAAATAACCAGTCCCAACTACAAAAGCAACCTTCGAGATATCAGGTAATAATCGTAATTTCTTAAAGCCATCTGGAGGCAGTAGTCTGACTAAATGGAGCATGGATCATAGGATCAGACCTACAGCTCATTGACTCTGAAGTCTGCATGTCCAAGACCATAAAAATTCACGACCCATTGTGAAAACTAGGCTAATTACTGGAAACTAATAATGCTACAAAAAATTATGTATATTCTGGTTATCATTGAACTTCTTCCCTGGAGGACATTTCGTTGGCACCTTTGGCAACAAATAGAAATCAAACAAGGCAAATTAGTTCATCCGCATATTAAATATGCACTGAACTTATCTGAGGATGTGGCAACCGATATCTTCAAACCTTTCATTCACAAGATAAACACACGCATATTGGTACCTTTATTAGCAAAAAACATGCTGTTTGCTGTGAGGATTGAAGTCCGTAAGATTTTTCTGAACCATCCAATTCATAACCAAGGAAATAAAGGTCTATAACTTGAACTCAAGTTTCCAATAATACAAAATGACTTTGTACTGGTGGCTCCCATTATTCATAGTTCACATTAAACTACCTCCCGATTGCAGTTTTCCCTCAAGGGCCTTCCGCACGGATAATCGCTGGGTGGCTGTTATGCTGCCGCCCTGGTCAGCAGCCAATAGTGGCCAGGACCACAGCCATGGTAAGTCCTCTCGCAAAGTTTTTGGCCAGCCTAATGATCCTTCAAGAGCTCCTCCCATACAGCTCTTTCATGCTCATGGATTTCCAAAGGGTAGAAGAATGGTGGAGTTTAGTGCTTTGCTATGTTTACCCTTAGTTCAAAGGTGAAATGTATTGCCAAATAACCAAAAATTTACACTTAAGCCATGAATTTAACTACAGAAGCCCAGAATGCTTGTACGAACTTGATTTAACTAATGGCGTCGAAGATGGAGACTAACTAAACAAACATAAGTTGGACAAAGGAAAGGATAATCGGAATTATGTAACTCCTGGAGCAACATGTTGTCCATTATGGTTGGAAGGCACACCTTAAAATATAGTGATAAACCAACTAGATAACAAATAACAGGACTGGTCTATCAGTATCACTGCAATGGAATTAGCAACAGGAGCCAAATCACAAAAGGCACTCGCAGCAAAGGTGCCATAAGTAGCCCAAGCCTTGATGAAGCGATTTTCATCATTTCGGTATTGCATCACACACCCTGATTTTTCTCCCAATTTGCAACATTTCTTAAATTGTACAGAAAATTCTAATTTTATCTCGGAACTCCTAGCTAGATCGAACCACTACAGATCTTCATATCCAACATTGTATATTCCTGGTTGATCAGGGTAGAGAATCCCATGCCATTCCCCACGAAGGCACAAGTATTTTGTCCATAAGAAATGCAGAAATCTTCATCAAATGACCAACTGGATAGGAAGGGAAGTTACTAGCAGTTCATACCATGTATATACAACTAAAATCACACAAAAGTATGAGAGACATCTAACGATCACACAGTCACACTCAACCACAAAGCCGGCATAACTAATTGTGAGCTATAGAAAACACCTTAAAAAACAACCACCGGTTTGGTGGCAAGATGGCTTCACTCAACCATTCTGCCAAGTCAATATGGAGACTGAGATTTCCCTGAGCAAAACATTGGTAACAACTTGTACTACCTGATCGTGGTACACGGCAGTAGCAGGAGCCATCAATCCTCCACCGGCCGCGGTAACTCCCTGACACAGCGACGGCGGCTGCTGCTGCGCCACCGTGACGGGATCCGCGACCGCTTCCTCTTTGGGCTCCGACTTCATCATATCTTCCTGGCATCCCTGCTCGTGCTTGACGGCCTGATTAGCCGGGGGTGGGGGCTGCTGCTCCACGAGCTTGCTGGTGGCGTCGTCCTCCTCCTCAGCCTTGGCCAGCTGCAGCTGCCGCGGCGTCTCGGACGGCGGATGCGACGGCTCCCGATGGGTCCCCTGCCGTCAACCACGAATCAGACGTCAGCAAAAAAAAAAAACAGAAGCGGAGGCGGATGATTGAAGGAGGGGAGGGGAAAGGGAACCTGGAGGGAGGAGGCGGGTGAGGGGACGCTGAGCTCGGCGCGCCACTCGCGGAGCATCTGGTGGAGCTGGGCCTCGAGGAGGACGGCGTCGGTGGAGCGGGCCTCCTTGCGGGCGCCCTGGAGGCCGGAGAACATGTCCTGGAGGTCGTCGACGCGCGTCTTGGCGCGGGCGCGGAACTGCTGGTGCCGCGCCGACCCCGACCGCGACGACCCCTTCCGCATCGTGCTCCGATCGATCGGCGCGGCGGAGTGGACGGGAGTCGCGCTGGGTGGGGTGGGCTGGTCTCCCTTTGCGCCAGGAGAAGGAGATGCTCGTCGTGTAGTATTTCGGTGCGTTGTTTGTCGCTTGGTAGTATGGCTGCCACTTTGCTGGGTCGGCCGGGGAAGAAAAGCGACGGCCGCGGCAAAAAGGAGGCGGCGGGGCGGGTGGGAGTGGAATGGGCCTTCTCCTCCGGATTAGATAGGCACGAATCCAGGATCGTCAAAGACGAAAGCGTCGTCCGGTACCACAGTACTAGTTAACAAACTTCGGTTCTTCTTTGGCTAATTCATCTCGTCTCTCCGGGGATCCTCGACTGTCGTTATGTTGTTCGGCGATCAGATTCCTCTCCTCTCGTCGCGGTCTCTCGACATCACACTGAATCGTTGCTCTTTTTTATCCTACGGTGGCTTTATGGAAATATCAGTGGAAAGACGATGGAGGTAGGCACTTCAAGATTCTTCAAGTCCGATCATCCAGCTCCGTCGTTTGGACTATTCGCCGTCGACTCCAAGCATTTTATGACGTTACATGAGCTCCGATGATATTTGCAGATAAGGGATCAACGATGATGATGAGACAGATAAGTGGAGTTTAAATGGGCAATGCTTGAGCACATGTTAACATGCGGTTTTGCTAATTCTCGGTCACCTCGTTAGCCATTGGATTTGCGTCACGATTTGTGCAATCTGTGAGTTGCATGTGATTCTCCACTTGCACATGGATTGTAACTCAGATAAACATATCCAAACCAATAAATTTGCATCGTGATGCCCGCTAATCGGAGAATTATACATGAGTTACAAGTGAGATGGAACTGGGGATTTAATGACGTCACTCAAGTGAGATTTAACTAAATCTCTAGTAATGTCGTTAACATGTTGAGTTTCCTATGAAATCAGGGTAATAGATACACATTAATTTCAACGAAATTTGTATGGTTCGATACTATTATAAAAAAAAGACGCATAGAAAGATTTCTTAACAACATGAACACCTCATGTTCTTCTATGAAGATCATGCAATCCAGTGAGAGCTGACGTCTCTTGCGGACCAGTACTACCTTTTTTTTCCCGGCTCGAATTGAGAAATCATGAGCTTGTTTCATTATTGTTAGTTTTGTGTTTGGAGTTCGTGTTTTCCACCTTACTTAAATTCAGAGGGCAAAACGAACGATTGAGTGGATAGTATCATCTACTCTTTATGCTCAGGTTAATTCATATGTGTTTTGAGTTTCGATAATCGACTTGACATAATTTTCAATGCCTTCGGGTGTTTGGTTTGCCTAGAACTACAGTTTCATATACTATAGTATCTACAAAACTACATTTTCTACAACATGTAAAAGGAGGTATATACCTCTTTTTTCGAAGACAAGGAAATGTAAACCTTGTTTATTTAAACCGTAGTATTTTTTGCCCAAGAATGTAAATACCACAGTTTTAGAATACTTCGATTTTAGAATGTACCGTGAAGAATGGTACCATAATAAATCATTATTTGATTAAAATTTAAAGTTTTGCGGGAAATCACCATGACAAGCTTTATCCGGCTCCAGCGAGTGAGGCGTGAGGGCGGGAGCGCGTCTTCCGCTCAATTGAGTGTTTGTAGTCATTACTAGGTGGTTCAAAGATCTATTTGTAATTATTATTACTTTTAAAATTCTTTGTGCCGATGTTAATGATCAATAAATTGGTTGGCCTTTTCAGGAGAAAAAAAACAAGCCCGAAAATTAAAGCCGTGTTACTAGAAAAATGTCTAGAGCCGTCGAAAAACCGATCGACGTGCGAGATCTCTCCTCTCTCCGCCACCGCCACCCTTGGCTGTGAACCGGACACATCGCGCCCACCCCGCCCGTTCGCCGCCGGTCGCAGCCCTTTGTTGCCACGTGTGCTCGCATGACGACACGTTAAGCCTCACCTGCGCTGTCCCCACATGTCATGCTCACTCAATATACTTAACCCTCTCCCGACCTCCTCGTATCCTTCTCCGGTCGAGCAGGGCGTCGCCATTGTCACCTCCCGCTCTCGAGCCGCATCCGCATCACTAGGGCTTAGGATCTCGCGAACCTCGCCGGCCGCGATGTGGTGGAGGGCGGTGGCTAGGGCTCGCCGGCGGATCGCGGGGGCGCGGCTGGCATCCACGGCGGCGGGGGCGGGGGCGGAGAAGAGCAGCCGCGCCGTGGTCGTGCCGCGGTTCGGCGGGCCGGAGGTGCTGGAGCTGAGGCAGGGGGTGACCGTGCCCGATCTGAAGCCCGGGGAGGTGCTCGTGCGCGCGCGCGCCGTCTCCATCAACCCCCTCGACTTGCGAGTGAGCACTCCATTTTGTCCTCCCCCCTTGGGATTTCATCAACCGTCAGCCCAAGTTTTCACATTTTGTTGTTGTTTTTCTGGCATGTTGGGAATTGGGATTAGGGTGGGCCGTTGTGCACCTGTTTTATCTGAACCGATCTCACTGTAGGAATTTATTGGTCGGTCACTAGTTCGTCGTGGCATTTTGGTACTGAACAGAGCGAGGATTACTGCTATTGAATGGAAGATCACTGTAAGAAA
Source organism: Poa pratensis (assembly GCA_947311845.1). Taxonomy (NCBI): domain Eukaryota; kingdom Viridiplantae; phylum Streptophyta; class Magnoliopsida; order Poales; family Poaceae; genus Poa; species Poa pratensis. Next base: position 32,166,545 of record CAMZMU010000055.1, read on the forward strand.
TTTTAGAGTTGGTCCCGAATGACATGTATTGCGTGTTCTGTCTATCAGAAAATATCCTGGTAGAAGCCTAAAATTAAGCAAAATGCAGATAACTTAAACAATCAGATAGAGTGCTGCTGAAATAAATTTAGTTACACTGCACATGAAATGCTTTATTCTGTTCTCAGAATAATGATTCTGCTTTCAGATTAAATTATTCTATTGCTAATTGTTGGAAGTGTTTTATATTTGCTAAAAGTATTGTCTGTCTGCAGATGCGGTCTGGTTATGGCCGTTGCATATTCGAGCCGCTCCTACCTCTGATCCTTGGCCGGGACATCAGTGGTGAAGTTGCAGCTACAGGGAACTCTACGTCGTCATTTTCTATTGGGCAAAAAGTGTATGGTGCGTTGCATCCAACAGCTATGAGAGGGACATGTGCTGATTACGCAGTTCTTTCAGAGGATGAGCTTACTCCTAAACCATCTACACTCACTCATGTGGTAGGAGTTCTTGGAATAATTTCCTTTGCATTCTACTATTTCTTCAAAAGTCTATTTTCAGGAGTATTTTCAGTTTACCCACCTAGATTACTGAACATTATACTATGATAATAGCATCTAGTCTTGGGCAAACCTTCCTTTTCAGTTTCTAAATATATACTAGCTACCAAAACGTCTTACATTTAGGAACAGAAGGGAGTACAAGTTATCCATTTCAAGGATATACATCTGATAGTTCGAGCAAAGAGCCACTGTTATTTATTATGATTCATATTGGAGAGAAGCGTATTCTTCTTTCTTCTGTTGATACTAAAGGCTTTGTTTTTAGTTTGTGTTGCTTGCTTGTTAAAAAGGCTCCTTACAAGTTGCTAGAGTTTCTTTTGTATATGTTACAGGAGGCTAGTGCAATTCCGTTTGCTGCGTTGACTGCCTGGCGTGCTTTACATGGTACTGCTGGAATTTCTGAAGGGTATGTCCTGTTACACACCCCAGTTTAATAGGAAGATAACAATTTGCCTTTGTTGCTGTTTCCTATGGCTTGGTTGCACATTGGTTGATTTACTGAACATTGTTCACACAGTCATCATCAACATAGATAGCAATTTGCCTTTGTTGCTGTTTCCTATAGTTTTGGTTGCACATTGGTTGATTTACTGAACATTGTTCACACAGTGATCATCAACACTTCAACAGCTAGGTCCATGATCTTGAATTTGCTTTGGCAGCTATATTTGCGATTGATGCAATAAACTGGCTAGGCGCATGCAAAATTCTTATGCAATAGATTGGTCTATGGTTTACGCTGAATAGGCTTTGGAAGCTATATTATTGCTCCTCCTGTTGTGTTTATTTGGCATCCAACCAGCATCATGTTACTTTTATTAGTTTATTGATGGAAATTTTAGGAATACTTGAGTTAGTTTGTTACATATTGCTCTACACTTCCTTTTGGCTTCTAATTTAGCAACTCTGTAGGAAGCCGGGAACATTGAAGTTCCTTTTGATCGTTCTGAAAACCAATCTGCTAGTTAGGCCAACTGCATGTGCTCAAGCTTGCCATTGTCAGCATCATCATCTCATGTCTGATTAAGTGCCATTATATGAAATTATTTTGTCCTTTCATATGAATTAAATGCAATCAATTTCCGTTTTAGACAAAGAGTACTTGTGATTGGTGGAGGAGGAGCGGTTGGGCTATCTGCTGTTCAGCTTGGGGTAGCTGCAGGATGTAGTGTTTCTGCTACTTGTGGGGCCCAAAGTATTGAGCAAGTTTTGGCGGCTGGTGCTGAAAAAGCTATTGATTACACTACTGAGGTAAAAATCCTTCAGAAGTCAGAAATATTGACCTTATATTTATTTACAGTAATGATGTAGTGAAGTTCTTGATCTTCAGTATTTTGACCTGGACAACATAGGCACGCCATTCATGTCATTGTTTTGTTTAGATGTCTCACAGAACATACAGCTATCATTCTTTATCTTAGCAGACTAGGAATGGCTATGTATCAGTATGGTACTCAAGGCACCGCGTTTCATCTCTCGCTTTTATCTATCACTGTGGTTTTATTGCCACATGAGCTGATAAGTTCATGCATAAATGGAGAAAAGGGAACCCAGAATCACCTATTTTCCCCTCCACTTTTCTCTGTAGTGCTGAACACAAAGAAGTGCTAGGTGCTGCGTATCATCATCTTCTTTTTGTACATTTGCAATTTAGCAGGATGTGGATGACACATGCAGAGTGGCGATCAGTTTATCAGGCCACGCTCTTGATGCCCAGTAGCTCTATGTCTAGGCTTCAGCTATTGTCAACTCCATCTGTCTGTGATCTGATATATAAATATAACATAAGTTCCAAAAATCCTTAGTTATTCTCCATACCCGAGAAAACAATTAAGAACTTTGTGTCAGGGGCAAGAATCTTGTCCGCTAGCCATTGAGTTTTCTTTTCATCAAATTCCCTGCCTTGAATACTATTTTCTCCATAATGCTCATATTTTAAGTTGTACATTACAGGATACTGAATCAGCAGTTACCGGAAAGTTTGATGCTGTGTTAGATACTATAGGAGTACCTGAAACTGAAAGAGTCGGCGTTAATCTTCTGAGGAGAGGTGGACATTATATGACCCTTCAGGTAATCAATCTGCAATGTTTAATCTTTCTGTGCCTTTTGTTTTCTTTGTCCTTCCTTACTGTGTTTCTTTTTACATGATTAGGGAGAAGCAGCTTCACTAGCAGACAGATATGGATTATTTGTGGGACTTCCTGCTGCTACTGCTGTCTTACTAAACAAACAGATGCAGTATCGTTGTTCTCATGGAATTGGTAAAGCGCTTCATTGCCATGCATATTTTGATCTGTTCGAAAATTTGTTTCCAAAACTTGCTATGTCTGAGGACTGAGGGGGGCTACTTTACTATATATTGTGTAACTGCTCATAACCATCGAGGCTCTCAATCCCAATCAACAGGCAGATTGATGCCAACTAAAACTTGGTTAGTAATTGGCCAAGAAAATGTTATTTTAGCAACATAAAAAGAAGCTGACAAGAGATACAAAATGCTTTCTTTTGTCAGGTTACAAATACAACTAAAATTTATTTGCTTATCATTGTATGACTTTCTATGCATGTGACCTTCGTTTATAAATTGACGTGTTTTTCTTTTACGACTGCAATACTTTAGAGAAGCCTTTTTAGCTATGTAGGTAGCATATCCCATAATTTATGTAAGATGTTCTTAACTCGTGCTCATCTAATTTAATTTCAGAGTATTGCTGGACATTCATGAGAGCTGATCCTGAAGGTCTTCATGAGATCCAGAGGCTGTCTGGAGCTGGAAAATTACAGATACCTGTGGAGAAGACGTTTCCTATCAGTCAAGTAAGAGAAGCTCATGAGGCCAAGGAGAAAAGGCTGGTAGCTGGCAAGGTGGTTCTAGAATTCGACTAGTGTTAACAGGATTTTGCCCTACAGGCACATAAGTGAACGTTTCTTAATTGTATGAAGTTTTTTCTTTCTTCGAATTTTGAGCCGCTTTGGTGCTCTAAATTTGCTTGCTCTCTAGATACAGGTTATCGTATCAGGATTTAGTGTAAATGCAGTAAATAATGACATGCAATACGAAAAGACTTGTTTCAAAGGATCGAAGCCATTATTGTTTCAGGTGCACTTTTTTTTTCCCTTCAGCCAGAATACGTTTGAACTTCAGAAGTTCCAGATGTGAAGGTGGGAATATGTGTGAACCTACCAGAGCATTACCGTGTTACACCATGAAAAACATTAACATTTTTTCCCTTGCCACAAACATTACCGTGTTCATGGAAGAAGAAACTACAACTAGAGTTAGTCACCTCCATAGAGCCATGCTTAGTTGGTCTCTGAAATACCAGAACTCCGAACATCGAGCGACGACAATTCTGAGCATCTTACCATGAACAGGAATCTCATCCTCTATCGAACAGCTCCAAAATCAGACCAAATCTCCCCAGACCTCTCGGGAAACTATTCACAGCACGCGCGGCAAAAAATCTGAGCCAATCATGCAAGTAGCTAACTACAGAGGCAATCTGCGTCTGGCATTTCACAACGCAGCGTTGCCATGGCAGCTAAGCAGATGTGGGTTGCTGAGTACCACCAGGCTGTGCTGCTTCTGCTGCTGCTGCTGGCTGGGCAGGGCCGAAGTTGAGGATCCTTGGAAAAACCCACCCCCCACTCCATGTCCGCTGCTCCATCTCAGCAAGCCTCTGCCTCATGATCTGCTTTTCCATGTCGAGTTCGTCTATCCTTTTCCTTATTGCCTGCCATTTCGAAACACAAACAGATGATCATCTCTGCAGAGTTCTTGAGAATATTATAGGTCAGGATCCAAATTAACTATCATCAAGATTGTTTTATATCTTAGAGATGGAGTATATAGCATACGTTTTTGTTACTCAGAGCCTGGCAGTGGTCATCTAAGCACAGGATAAAGGAACTGCACATGTCTACATACGAATTCAGAGACTAGAGAGTCCACAAACAGACAACTACATTCATTCGCGGATTTGCTCATGATATATCCTAGAAATCTGATGGAAAACATTTACATATGAAAGCGTGATAACATGGATTTCTCCGTGAGAACTATTGGATTGTTACAAACAAACAAACAAAATACCAGAACAGTTGGAACCAAACGTCTTACCTCCACTTCCTGCTTACGGATCTCTTCTTTTCTGGCTTCTGACCTAGCACTTCTTTGCACCTCAAAGATTATTGCACCACTAGCGACCTAAGCAATCATGTGAGAACTCATGTCAGGTGTAATCATCTGATGTCACACAATCACGTATTTATAGTGTCTGAAGACTAAGGACAAAGATAACAGAAAGCAAAGCCTACAGTTGTTGGATTTTTAGGTGTGCCATATGCATTACATGAAACCGTTCAATAAATTCGTATGAACATCTCATCCAGAGCATGAAGATCAAGGATACTTACCGAGAAAACGAACAGTTCACCGAGAAGATCTGCAGCAGCTTGAATAGCTTTGTCCTCATTCAGGGGCCGAATGTGAATGTCAAGTGCACGTCCATGAAGTCGCCTCTGCATATTTGTTGCTAAACGATGGTTTGCCTGAAATAGTGTCACACCTTGTCAGTACAAGAACCACATAATATATGATCCAAACTGAACTGAAGAACTGTTTGCTACTCCGTGCAAGAAAATCGGAACACATCCAAATTATAGTAATTCTCTGAACAGAATAGTAAACGGGAAAAAACAAGGAACTTGCCTACAAAACTGTTACTCAGTTACTGTATGAGTAAATATGAACCATAGCGAATTCAGAAGCCTTTTCAAGTTTAGATTCATGAAACAACGCGACATTTTGATGGTGACCTGATAAAGATCATTGCAATATATATTGTTAACAGCACACAGTGTTGCAGAATGCACATCAACAATCATTCTAAACTTCTGTAAGACTATAAGGCATCATTTGAATTTGTGGTCTGTCATTGCTTAGATAATCCTGTTGTGTGATATAACAACACAAGCTCAAAGAACTACTATTACTGTACTTTTACTTAATTTGCCCACAGCAAAAGAACTCTTGCCACCAGATCAGGTTGCAGAAACAGTCTGGATCAATGTAAATTAGCAGTCGCAGGAATCAAATTCTGTTAGACAGCACTGCAAGTGATTGATGCAAAATTGAAGCATTTGTAGACGAGAAATATTCGTTCTAGTATTATCATAATTCGCCAAAAAGCACCAAAGTCTATTATTTCCACAACATCCCTAATGGCCTGATGCCTCGTCGTCGAACACGGAGAACTAAATCGTGAACTCCACACATACCAGACCAATGGTATCAGCAACAAACCAACAAGAACAGAACATGGGCCTCATACTCTTCTATTAAGCATTTTGTCATGCACGTCCCCTGCTTCAAATCATAAACAAAGATGTCCAACAGGCCCGGACGAAACGTTCACTCCAACCTCCCGAATCCGACTGAATAGAAACGATCGAGTCGAGCAGCCCCAACTTGGGAACAACAACAAGAACAGCCGGGAGAGAAACAGCGGCGATCCAAACATCGCAAAGGAAAAGGGGATCGAAAACGTACGGACGAGTTAATAGGCGGACGAAGTAACGAAGGGGAGGGTCACCTGCGCGAGGCCGATGATGAATCCGCGGAACTTGGGGTGGATGCCGGCGTTGTGCTTGAGACGGGTGGCGATGGGCTTGCTCAGCGTCCGGAACGCGAGCAACCCGAGCTTCACCAATGGCAGCACCATGGCGTCCTCCTGTCGGACCGCCTCCTTTGCCGATGTCGCGAAGGGGGAGAAGATGGGCGCGGCGGCGGGCGCAGGCGCGTGGCGGAGACGCCGAGTTGTTGCTGGTTTGGCTCTACTTTTCTTGGAGAGGAAGGAGAGAACTCTCTAGGAAGGGGTGTACAAAGAGTGGGAGCAGTCGTTCGCTTATTGGACAAGTTTTGGTCGCTAATTCCCTCGTGTCCAATGTAATCACCTAGGCAGAACAAAATAACTACTACTAATAATTAACTAAATCCGACTCCCATACTGCTGGATTATGTCGTGATTTGTACTATCATACGAGTTGTACATCTGTTGCAACTCAGATTTCATGGGTTATATGTGGGTTCTAACTTCTAACTGAGGTTCTCCCGGTTGTACATGTGTTGCAAGTTGAAACTGAGATTTTTCAATTGCACATGAGCTGCAACTGAGAAACAAATATCGAGATCATTTTGATTTGCGTCATAATTTGTGCTAGACTTAGAATTGCACATGACTTGCAAGTTGCAACCGAGATGCAACTGAGACTTAAGTCTAACCGTGTTTAGTTAAATCTCAGTCGATTGAGATCTTGGCGTGCCCTATAATAAAATTTTAAACCACTTCTAGTGAGAGTGAAATTAGTTGAAGTCTATGTCAGTTTCCGTTATCAACATTTGGATTTGAATTCAACTACCATTACTCTATTATTGAGAGAAAAATACCTTGTCCAAACCTAGATGTCGTCGTGTGTTGGTATTTTTCCCTAAGCATTGTCTTAGCACCGCGTTTCGCTGTACGTATGTCGTCTTATCTTATGATGCACTGAATTTTGATGTCCTGCCCTGAGCAGTTATCCCTGAGTGTAGAGCGGTATGATATTATGCCTTTGGATGAGGCGCACGCAATAGAACAAATGTACATAAATTTTTAGGCGCACCGACAAACGTACCCCTCAACATCTATGAATGCTTAATGCACCGAATGTGCCATGATAGAAGGTAGTTCGTAGCACGCGCTACGACAAAATGCATGCTACAAAATATATTACACGAAAACGTTCTACTTCGTTCGCAGTGCAATTTACTGCCCTTTTTGCGTACCATTTCTCTCCGCCATTTTTCGCTTAGAAGGGCTCGACTTACTTAAGTTATCGCTTTCCTGAAATAAGCGAAGAAAGGGCCAGGTATACCTGTCTGATGAGATATGATTTTTCCTAAAGCGGGAGCTGCTGTTGGTATGGACAATTTCTTAAGTTCTTTGATTGATACCGTCCCCAAGTGCTACCAAAGTTTCTCTATTCCTCAGCCAGATATTTCCCTTGACAAAGTTTCCCGAAAGCAGAATTGATAGATTGTTCCACGGAGCGACACACACATAAAACATGCGCCATGCTCTCGTCCACGCACACTCCTCACAACTAATCTCGTGCTCCCTCTCATGTCGCCACATGCCGTGTCCAAAACACGTCCCCCGTGCGGCTCCCGCGTCCGCGCCCCTTCCTAGAAGGGCGAACACTCCTCCAAGTCGCCTAATCTCGAGATTTACAGATCGCATATTATATCATTACTTGTTACTTTTTTATATTTCCTTCTTTTTGTGTCTTGTAGGGTTGTAGGGTTTTATGTGGAGTTTATCTCACACGCGCACTTTACATCATCGCCACCACTTTCGAAGCTAAAATGAAGAAGAAAGAATTGTCGTATTTGGAAGATTAGAAGAAAGCATACTCAATGTTATGTTCTGCAAGATCTAAAATCCCGAAATTGGAATTTCGGCATAAGATCATCTACACCGTGGAGGAGAAGCGATTCAAAGCAACACTTGAACTGATTCAACATAGTTGAGAGTCGAACTCAAGAAAAAGATTACTTGAACTAGACCAAGTTCTTGGTTCGATTCGAAAGGGTTGGCTTGGCCCACTCCTTAGAAGAATGTGGAGAAAAGTTGCCAAATGCCAAGTGTTCCCAATGGGAAGCTCAAAGGAGAACACTCAGGGATGGCTTAAGAGCATCTCCAACCAGACCCCTTACTCGCCCCGCCCCCCACCCCCTATATACGTTTAGACGGATAGCCCAAACATGTCTTGAAAAGAAACCGCCACCCAACCTTACCCCCATACCTAGCCCAGATGTTTGGGCTGTCCGGCACCCCTCATACCCAACCCATATCTGGGACGGTTCGAATACGCCTGTACGCTTTAGCCACGCGGGACTGGCCCAGTCCGTCCCCACATATACCCCACCCTGTTCCCAATGTGGACCAAACCCTACCTTTCTCGTCCGCTCTGCTTCACTATATCGTCTAGTCCCCTCCCCGTCATCACCCCACCACTCCACTCCATCAAAATGTCCAGCTCCTCCGAGAAAGGTTCACGGGTGCCGCAGGGTTTAGAGGTGGCAGAGCGAGCCCTCCTCTCCCCGCAACGTCGGCGCCGCCTAGATTTGCACCGTCCTCAAGGATAGAGCCCCCCCCCCCCCCCCCCGCCTGGCAACAGTCCGTGCCAGTCCCGTCGGGTACAAGCTCCCACCGCCTGGATGCTGGGGCATGATCCACACGGCTAGATGCTAGTGCCCGTTCCTCGAAGCCCGCTGAGACAAACTCATGCGAGGCAAAGCGCCAGCGGGGAGGAGTCCGCGATTGAGGAGGGCCGTCAGCGGTGCCACAAGAACGCCTATGCACCGCGGTGATGAGATGAACTTGTCCAATATTATGTATATAAGTCTAGTCATCTAGACATCTAGTAGATGAACTCGTTAGTTCCAATGATGAACTATATGTCTATGTCTAGTTTTCTAGTAGATGAACTTGTCCTCTTTTGGTCTGATGATGAAGTTTTTCAGTTTTAATTTATTAAACTAGATGTGAACTTGTCTGATGATCTATTTTGGTTGCATTCTGTTGTATGATGAGCTTTGTTGCATGGATGGTATGGATTTAAGGGGGAGGGCTGCAGACGCATAAATTTGAGGGGTGACCAGCTAGTGTCCGTGGACATATAGAGAGTCAAATTAGCCAATGGTGGTTGGAGGGCAGCCTCCCGATGTATCTCTATGTCCTGAATAAGAGAATGCTTTTCTTGTAATCTTTAGTTAGTAGGTTAGTGTCTTCTTTATTTGAGTTCATGTTGGTCGCAGCAAGCAAAGTATGAAACTTTGACTGCACAGAGCAAAGTTCACAACAGGAATCATGAAAAATATAGTTATGTTCAAGTAGCGGATATGTAATATGACTTCACTTCTTTCAGGTGCGTCAAATCCATGGCCAATACTATGTCCGATCATATATAACCACATAAGGAATAACAGGCCAATGTCTACGGACTATAAAACCGACAGCATTCATTTTAAAACTTAACCATACTTACCAAAAACTCCTAAGATTGCATAGACCAATGATACATAGCAGACGGAAGACCACATAAGTATAGAGGAGTTACTACAAAATATCAACATCATGCATGCTCGTCTAGTTCTTTCTGCAAAATTTACATGCCAAATCACCAGAAGGTTGTCAGCATCTCATTCTTCGATGTGTGAAGCATGGTGAACACAAATATACCATGAGCCATCAACCTTCTCAAAGACATTGGTGGCGACTTGCTTTCCCCAAGGTCTTCCTTTGGACTTAACCAACTCCAAGCATGTAACATAACCAAGGTCACCACGCACATGAACCTCAATGTTCTTAAGATCAATGTTTAGAGGGAACTCATAGTCCGCGTTGCATACCATCTCCCAGCTTTGCAAGACCACATCGTAACCAGATATCCGACCGGCAGCGGGATGGACAACATACACGTGGTCTCCTTTAGCCCAGATAGAGTACATCGCAGTAAGATCCCCATTCTTGAAAGCATTGTAGAATCGTGCATTTGCTGCAAGGACCGAAGCTTCAGTATCCTCATGGAGGATGCGCAGATCGTCCCTAATTTTGGCAGCACGGGCATAATCTTCTTCCTGGATAGCTCTGTCCAAATTACACTGAAGGGTCTCTTCATCAACTAACGTATCTTCTTCAGCTGTTGGATAGCCATCAGCCTCCCCGCTTTTAACATGGCAAATTTTGCATCTGTTTAAGTTGGAGGCTGCAATTTGAAACCCTGCACTGAATATGCGGCATTCTGAGAAAGTACACTGCTGGGTTTCTACTTATTTTCTATATTAAATATTTATTACCAGCCATGGACATTTTCTGCTAGAATTAAATATCATCAAATGCTCTTTCGAAATTACAATTACGAATAACACTATACCGTGTGCAGAAAATTATTACTTACATAGATACTCTGTAGCATCAGCAAACCACAAGTTGCACATTCTAGCCTTATAGGTTCGCAACTGGAGCTAGACACATAGGAAATTGACATTGTCTTCAAGTAAATTCTTTTTCGTTTCACAGTAAGTTCACATCCACCCAACTCTTATCTAGGTTTTCTGTAAGGTAGGCGAGTTACCTAAGATATGAGATAGTTGCAACATGCCACAGACGAGGGCATAACTAAAAAAATAGTACTTATAGAATTCAACCCTGTATTTATATGCTCTTGCCAATAATTCACATTCAACAAACAAAATTACTCCCCCAAATCTGCTGAAACCTGAAAGGGGCAACCTAAAAAGGAGGGAAAAAATCCCAACCAATACCGAATGATTCGAGCTAGAACCGGCGAACTGTTGCGTGAATTGTGCAATCAGACCAAGAAATCACGAAAATTAGCCAAGAAAGGGTCCTCACAAGGTTCTCTTTGCACTGCGTCGTCTGATGCAGAGCCGCGCCGATGCGGAGTTGCTGTAGTCGGTGAAGAAGAATGCCGCTTCGCTGAGCCGCGCAGTCGCGTACGGCAGCAAGATGGCGCTCGCAGCCTGCGCCGCCGACATCGCCGCTTTCCTCCGGCTGCTCGTGTTTACCTTTTGAGCCTTTGACTCTCCTCTCTCGACTGCGTTGTTATTTTAGAAAAACTACAAAATCATCCCTGTAGCTTCGTAGTTTTGCACGTTCCAGAGAAAACCCTTCACCCCGTGCACCAGCCATTAATTGCATCAGATATTTACATTCCAAATTAATTAGCTTTTTTAGATAAAGAGTATATATTAAAATCAAGGAGATACCAATTACATCTAGGCTATGCAACAACGCAATAACCAAAGGTATTACGGATGCACACAGCCGAAATACAATAAGAAGAAACTAAAAAAGAAAAGTCTCGCTACAAGTTACAGTTCTTCCAGCAGCAGCACAATCACCACCAATAAAACAACTGATGTCCAACTTCTTCAAAAGCAACGCCTTTAAGAAGGAAACGGTGCACAAGCACCGTCGTCGCCCGATCGAAATCTTGAGTTTTCACCCTGGAGTTAGTCCCTCTTCCCAAAACAATGTCTTTAACAAGTCCATTGTCATGCACAACCAATTAAGGCCAGACCTTAGATTTTCATCCTGGAAGATAAGACTTTGAACCTCACATGTGATGTCGCCCACACTTACATACTACTGCTATAATTCCAGAAACACCAAGCAAGATCCTCAACGCAACAAGCCTTCAACCACCATTACTGGTCCTCCAATCTCGGTTTTCATGACATTCTCCACTTCTGACTTCATCATGGATTTGCCCATGATGGCAACAGAAAAGAGCTTCACACCGCTCCCTCCGACGCGACCGAATACCATCCGATCCAGCAGTCTCTAGACATAAAAGTCTACAGGAGACCGCTAGTGAAGCCTTCCGGAACCTTGCCACTCAAACCAGATCAAGTTGTCGCCGCGGATATCTGGCCGAGGAGCATAGCCGCACCCGGCGGTTCTTGTGCTACCATGGCAGATTGCCGGCCACACCACGGACTCCACCAGCACCCACAAACGTGATTCGGTCGCAACACCGTGCTGACCATACACGCAAGCGGCTGCCGGTGCATCGCTGCTGCCAGCCTAGGTGTCCGCCTGCTTGACCAGAGCGGAGTCGCCAGATCCCACATATCCCATGCTGGATGCACTCTAGGATCGTATGTAGGAGGCCTGACTCCTGCATGGCCGTATCATGCATGCTGACACCGGATCCAGGGCGACGGCCGGCCGGCCGGCCAGCCGATCATGCACTTCATGCAAGGATTCACTTGCCGTGTACAACTAAATCGGCCAGATCCGAGGCCTGCCCAGCGACGCAGAGGATGGCGGATCAGATTGACTACATGGCAGATTGGAAGAAGAAAACCATTAGGGCAACTAGGGAAAAAAAGAGGGGAAATTCCCGCCGCCGCCGTCCTTGACGGCTCCTCCTCCGGCGGCGGCGAGTTGAACGGGATCGGTGGCGGAGGGCCTGTAACTGGCGACGGGGGGCCTCCGGAGTCGCACGAGGCGACCCGGGAGGCGAGGAAAAAATACCTCCAAATTAATTAGCTACAGATTTAGGAGAGAGGAAGAGATTTACGAGAGAAGTTGGCTCTCTTGCCTTGAGACAATAGGCCGTAGCCCAGCGTTAAATTAATGACGCCAATGGCGGAAGATACAAAGTGCTGAACGAGCTTACAAACACCTCCACACACGCAGAGCTACAAGTAGGCTGGGACGAAAGCAACATGAAGCCGCAGCAAAGCATTTGAAGCCACGAAGATGCCGCCGTGGTGAACCACATCCAGATCGGCAAGATAACGCCGCCCGGTCCAATCTCTGTTGCCAAAGGGACTCTATCCCGGCTCGACAGCAGACACGGGCGTCGATGGACTAGAGCTCCCCCAAGAGCTCGGGCCAACACACCAACAGACGCTGCACCCCGCCGCGATGGGCCGAACCACATAAGCAAACTCCGCCTCCGACAAAGCATCGTCGCCGCCACCATGCTACCACCGAAGAGAGACAAACGTGAACTCCAAGGCGACGCCTTCAGGAAGGGAGCAGCACCCAAGTACCGTTGTCGCCCGATCCAAAGGATCTAGGGTTTTCACCCAGAGCATCGGGGAGGGAGAGGGGAAAACGTCGCGACGGCGCCTTCAAGAAGGTAACGGCGCCGCCGTCGGCCGTGGCAGTGCCACATAGGTTTTCACCTCGACGAGGAACCCCGTCTCCAGAAGCCCCGAGTGTGGCCGGCTGCCGAGGTGGCTACCGAACCACATCCACCGTTGCCGCTCGCTAGACGACACGCCGTCCTCACGACCATGCACGACAGCCAGCACCAAAGCCACGACCCCCGCCTCGGCGTCGCGACTCCCACCTCTCGGGGCCGCCGCCCCGGATCCAACCTTCACGCACATCCCGGTCAATCTAGAGAGGACAGACACAGCACCAACCGGGAGCCAACACGCCCACGCCACCGCAGGACACCAAGGCGACGCACAGGCCCGGCAGGAGCCAGATCCAGCCCGGATCTGACGGGTAGCCCTCGCGGTGGAGCACAGCTCCAGATCCACACACAGGGCAAGTCGCGGCCATGGCCAGCCCGAGCAGGGCAGGGCCCCTACCTTGGCCTCCAGCTCGGCGGCGCAGGCCCGACCCCCACGCTCCATAGGAGCCGCCGCCAGGAGGCCCGACGAAGCCGACGTCCAGCTGCACATCTTGGCCGCCTCTGCTCCCGAGCGCTGCGAAGACCATCTCTGGACAGAGCCGGGCACGGGGAGAAGCCCCGCCACCGCCGACACCACGCGGGCGGAGCCCGGCAGCGGACACCGGCGGCGGCGAGGGAGAGGCTCGGAGGGGAGAGGAGAAAGGCGGCGCTAGGGTTTTCCCCCCGAGTCGCCCGAGACGGGCGACGCGAGGGAGAGAGGGGAAATGTAACACCCCAAAATTTGGGACCTAATTTTAGCGGTGTTTTCTGACACCTGAAAAACTTTTTCTATTTCTCCTAAATGTTTCTTCAAATCTTTTGGAAATGATTTGACTTTGTAATTGCTCTCTCAAAATTTCCCGGTGATCCATGGACCTCTCCAATGCCCGTGGTAATTTTGTGCTTAGGTTTTCTCTCGAGAACCCTAGCCCTAATTATCGAACCGTTTAAACCCTTTTCCTCCACCTACAAAAGGGAAACCTATTTCCATAGCTAGATAAATTCCACTAAAAATACCAGAGGACTCCCACATCCATATAAAGACATTCCATGCAAAAATATTGCATACTCCAATGCAATATTTCCAAGTTGGACATTATTCTCCAGAATGCCATTTCTGATCCAGAAATTATCTAGACACCTTACACTCATCCAAAATTTATGCCATTTTGGGAAGGTGCATGATTTCACCTCCTGGACATTTCACTCCACTGTCCCAACCTCATTTGAGCAATATTTGAGGTACTTCTTTTGTAATGCTCTTCTCATGCTTATTTGCAAATTCCAAAGGAACCCCTATTTGAATGTTTCCAAAAATTCTATGAAAATTAGGGAGTGATCCCTAGGCAGTATGTAACCCATTTATGCAAAAATATTTGGTATCTTGCTAGGAAAATGTTGGACTTTTTTCCCGTGCAAGTTTCTGCCCTAAAACCCTTTTGTGTTAAAAAACACACCAAATGATTTTTGTAGTGGGTAGCACGCACCTAGATGCAAGCACTAGGAGAGCCTACCCCTCTGGACCAAGTTTTAGTCAAACCAAAATGGTTTGCCTCTCCAAACATCAGATTTCAAAATAGTCCAGTACTGTTTTTCAAAAAAACTAGTCGCACCAACTTGAGTTTTGGCAAAAACTTTGGTCAGCAAAGTTGTTGGAATTTGAATTTGGCGCAAGGTGACACTATTAGATTTTTTTCTGGAGCCCTAGGATGAGAGAATCATCGCGATGCCGATGTTGGCATGCCCTCTGGCGTGGTCACCACCGACATCGCCGTGCCCACAGCACCACCGCACTGCTCCTCCGACCCCCCCCCCCTCGCTGTTCCTCGGTTCTAGACCACGCAAGCAGTAGCAGCGCACCCCCTGCTCCCCAGGATCAGTTTGAGCCCGCCCTTATCCCCTCCCTGTGGCCGGATTGCGTCAGCGGTGACCTCGGTGGCCATTAATGGCAGCACCGGCCCCGACCTACCTCTCCTCCCCTCTGGCCTATAAAAGTAGCCACCGAGCCCTCCCCTAGACGCGCCACACTCTCTTTTCCTTCCCGGAGCCTCCCTAGCTTCTTTCCCGTAGCCTAATCCTGGCCGTGCTCCGAGTTTGGCCGAGACCACCGAAGCGTGGTCAAGCTCGAACTCGAGCCCTCCAGCCTCTCCGTGCCCTAGTCCTCCCCCCTGGCCGCGGTACTCCACCGCCGTCCCTTCCCCGCCCTCTGTCCGTCCTTGGAGCGAGAGTGGCGCGAGATCGGAGAGGGCCTCCATGGCCGAGCTTGGTAAGCTTGGGGCCTTCCCTCCCGAGGTCGCCCCCGTGCACCCCGGCACTCGCCCCGAGTGCGGTGGGGCCCGGAAAGGCCGTCTCCGCCGCCGGCCGGCGGTCCAGCCGTCTCTGGCACCGGCGGGCAGCGCCACCCGAGCTTCTGCTCGCATACGCGCGTGAGCGCGCGAGGAAGACGACTGTGTCGTTTTTTTCGGCGAACGTTTTCTTCTGGCCCGGTGGACCAGCAGCAGGGGTGGCCCAGCCACGGCCTGCTAAGGCGCAGCAGGCTGCGGCCCGCTCTCAGCCCAGCATGGAGCGCGCGCGCGCGGACGCGCGATGGCCCAGCGACGGCCCATGTCGCGCGGCCGTCAGCCCAATCTGTTTTTTTTCGCAGATCGTTTTTTTTCTTTTCCTGGTAAGCAATTTCAAACGCCCGTAGTTTCTAAACCGTAGCTCCGTTTTAGTCAATTCAAATTTGTAAATTCCTAGTTTGTAACGATCTGTCCAGTGGAGCTGGTCTTACCCTTGTTGTAAAACATTTGTATACTCAGCACCTTGTATGCGTGTATAGGGTATCCCGCGGTACCGGCAAACCGAGCCCCTGAATCGTGACGTTCGTGACCCTCCAAGCCAAACGGTTCCGGTCTTCGCAAGCAAGCTAACCACTTGCTACGAGTCATCCTGCAATGCTTGTTTGTTTGATTGCTTAGTACCATGCCGGGTGTTATGTCTGTCTTCTGTTATATTGTTATGTCTGTCTGCTATTATCATTGCATGACCGTATGTTGTCCATATTTTATATGAGCCTTGTATTGTTGTATGTTTATCATGTTGCATTTTAAGTTATTGCATTACCATATAACTGCTTATCTGTGCATCACTCACATTCCCGAGACAATGGTCAGTGGTACCGCCTCAGTCAAAGGAATGGGGGAATTATTACAATTGTGCGTCTCGCGCTTGCGGGGCTTTGTTTGCTTCTTTCTTCTTCGCCGAGGTGAGGAGCGGACGAATGTCGTCTTATGATCCTCGGAGTTGGGGGCATTCGCCAAAAGAGTTATTTGCCTTGTCCCTCCGTCAAATATGGTTGGCATAGACCCTCCGGACTGCGACGCTTGGGAGCTGACTTTCCATTTGGTTCTTTTGCCGAGATTGCTGACACCACGTCGAGATAACCTCGAGTGGAATGGATGCTCTCTCATTCTTATGAGTGCTTTTCGGTTCATTCTTTACGGTGACACCGGCCGGGTCTCCCGCCACCGTCATCCGTTTGAAACATTATGCGATTATTCTGTGAACACTAACCCCCGAGTGACATCGGCCGGGTCTCCCGCCACAGTCACCCGGGTATTATTATTATTGTTATGTTGATATCTATACGTGCAAGCATTATGTTGCTAATGACTTGTTGTTGATGATATTTTATGATATTGTGGTTGTTGTGTTGGACTAATCCTCTGTTATTTGGACTTGTGAATAATGAAACTTGATTAAATGAAACACCCCTCCAAACAACGATAGGGTCAGTCCACGGTGCCACTAATCTGAACATCGAAAGCATTGACACTGTCGCTCACATGGGCGGGCCTTGACCTATGTAACCTATTGAGCCTCCTTTGACGCTACCATTTTGGCAAGTCTAGTCGGTACCATAGTTGGTCGGGGCTAGTCTTGCAAAGGTTCCGGAGCTAGGCGTCGCTCATGGGTTGGGGACGTGCCGGATTCACTTCTGCATAAGGCATAGAGTTATGTTGGTGGCTATACAGGGAGTGTCTTTGTAGCGTGAACGGTCAGGTGAGTGTATCTTGCTGAGTTCACCTTAAGGATGATATCCTAAAGTACCGGCTGAGTGTGGTGCACTTAGGTGGGTGGTATCTGCAACCTCTCGAGAGTGTCAAATCTGGATGTCTAGCCTCGTTCCAAGGTTATGGAACAACAGTTCAGTGTCAGTCACACTGTGTGTCCGTGTCGTGTCAGGAGGTTAAACTTAAGATTTGTTTGGAAAAATTAATGAACTACCTGATTTCACTAAATGAACAAGAAGTTGATGCAGGGAATGCTACTTAAGATGTGATTGTGAACCAGGTTTAGGGATGGCGGTGTGATGCGTTGGGAAGCCTATAGTTAGGCCAGAGCCCACATCAACCGTGCGTGCCCAAAGTGAAATGATGGGGCCAGTGGGCCTAGCAGTGATCACAGGTGATATCGTGTATTATGTGGTACCAACTGGTACACTCGTCTACTCGTCACAGGTAAGCTCGTTGTGTGATTGCCGGTGCACGATCCAACCCCACCTGGCTTGGACTCTACACTGGTGATACCCCATTGTTTGCTTATGCCATGTTTTGCTTGTGATGCCATGCTACTTTTATGTCAAGTACCTAGAGTAGACTCTTGCCATGTGTAGGATTTTATTTCAAATGTATATCTTGCTGCATGATTGTTGGATTGTTTGTAGTAAGTGGCGAATTCTTGCTGAGTGCATAATAATGTACTCACGGGCCTTGTGATTGTGGCCAGGTTTTGTCGAGGATTCATCGTCCACCTTAGTAAGGATTTTAAGCAATAGCGTGCTAGGATCAGTAGCCCAGCCAGAACCTGTGGAGTGGAGCCGCTCCAAGCCGTAGCCTCTCATATGTCTTCCGCTGCCAGTTAAAACTCTGTATCGTGCCATGCTGGGATTGATATTTTGTCATTCCTTGATGGCCTTGTAAATCATTTGTAGCACTGATGTGCCTGATTGTGTAATGATTTCCATTATGTTACACTGTTGTAACGTGCGGCCAGTTATCTTGGGATGGCGCACGGGACGACTGCCTCTCTGGTGATATGTGCCAGGGAGGGGTGTCACAGGAAAAAGGCCCTCTCAGGAGTCGGCTGTAGTGGATTGGATCTTGCGTCAACCCCCGGCTCTCTTGCCTTCGAGCAACACTGTCTGAAAGATCTGAACAATGAGTGCACCACCGTATGTTGGAGGGGAAGGTAGTGACAACAATGGTGATGTGTTATGCTGATGGCGTTGAGCCGTTGAGTAATGAGGATGGACTGTCTTATCTATGCTTTAGGATGATTTTTCTTATTCTACTATGCTTTTGGACGATGCATGATGACAGTTGCTATGTTGATGAACATTTGTGATGATATAATGTCTATTTCGGTCGTATAGCGAATGTCGTTGTACATTGCATGGGAGTTAACACAACAATAGTTTTTAGTATGTTCGACATGGATCCCTCAAGACCATGCTACCACACGACCTTACCGAGTCGTCAGAGAGACTATAGAGATTAAAACTACAACGCCCGGGTCCCCAACGGAAACTTGGTGCTTTAGCCCTCTCCCTTCTTATATGGGTCGGTCTAGGAAGCGCCTGGGCGCTCGTTGGCTGCCTGGAGCGCTCACATTTAAGGAAAAGTTAATCAGCCATTTATTAAAGTTAATGACCCGGAAAAACCTCCGACCCGCGTAAGAGCATTGTCGGGGGAATGATTAACCCGCGACTTAAGGTTGCGCTATCATTGTTGGGCCACGTGAAAGATTGGCCAATCTCGCATCGCGACTCCATAAAGGAAAGTTCCAGAAGGTCGGTGCAAACTTGCCTTGGAAGACAAGAAAGATAATCAGGCTTCGTGTAGAACTCTTGTAACCTGACGAGCCTCTGTGTATATAAAGAGGACTCACAGGACTTAGAGGGGGCCAAGCTATCAAGCCCAAAACCCTAGCTCATACGGCGAGTACCAGATCGGATCGCCTCCATTGTAACACCTCGATTATCATATCAATACCAATCTACGGTAGGCAGGAAGTAGGTCTTTTACCTCACATTGAGGGGGCCGAACCTGGATAAATCTGTGTTGATCTCTGTTCCTGCGATCCCAAGCTCGGAGATGCTTGAATCACGTAATCCCACACCTACGAAGTCATCTATGACACCTGACGTGACAAACCCACGATAGTTGGCGCCCACCGTGGGGCCTGCGGTCAAGAGCGTCACGTTCCATGCAGGATCCATGAAGGGAGCTGAAGATCTTGTTGTTGGCCGTATCATCACGGTCAATGGCACACCCCTCATCGACGATTCAAGCTGGGGACCGGAAGCAGATTACTTGGAGACCGGCCACGTCATCCCGTTTGGATCCATCAACGTCTTCGTTGGCTTCATCGGTGGCAGGTCCATTAGATCGGTCCAAGAAGGCGATTCAGTAGAAGAAGTAGCCGATGATGGGGAAGAATCCGTGGAAAGCATGGACTCGCAAGAGTTTGGGTCCATTACCTGCCTTTGAAGAAAGTTGCTGGGGGTACCCACCAGAAATCGCATTATCACCAGATCGAGAGACGGCGCAAGTCGCAGTTTACACGACCGGAGGAGCAGGCGCATCAGGAACTGCTGGAGAAACCGAGGCATCGGCACCCCCAAGCAACCCACTTCTTGTCCCCGTGTCAGCCACGAACGCCGCCCTCCGTGCAATAGAAATTGAGGCCGCCAGGGCCGAGCTCCTGTATGAGGTTCGAAGGATAGAAGAAGAGCGCCGCAGGCTCGATCAGATAAACCAAGGAATCCAACAGGAGCGGCAGAGAGTAGCCGCGCTGTCTGCGACTCAACGACAGGTTGACCGCAAACACAATTGCGCGCGACTCAACCAACAGTGGAAATCCCGCTCACTCCAGCCGCGGGAACGGGAATCCAGGCGACTGCGGAAGGAAGGGTACCAACAAATCAAGAGACCCAGCAACAACCAAGGAGGTTTCACACCCGCAGGGCCATTACCAGAACCCTGTCGATAATATGTATGCTGCGGCTAATATCTTGACTCAGATGGTACCAACAGGCGATGACCCAGTCAATGCTGAGGCGCGGCGCGCGATCCAGATGCTAAGTACGGCAGTCCTACAACAAGCCAATAGGGCGGAAGCCGAAGCACAGCTGCCCCTCGTACCAGCCAATCACAGGATTGCAGCAGAAAGAAGCGTCCAAAGCAGGCCACCAGAGAACGTATCGGGAGTCGCACAGAGGCAGCAGGAGCAAGTCGCAGAAGCGCAGGCGAATATGCCAGTGGTGCAAACGCGGCCCGCAGATAACCCCGCGGGCGCACCCACAGCCCTGTCCTCGCAACTCAAGGGACCGGCGTGTTTCACTGAAAGGATCAGATCGGAACCTTTTCCTGAAGATTTCAAAGGGCCACGCAAGGTGGCAAACTACAACGCTCGCATGGATCCAACCACCTGGCTGAACAATTACGAGATGGGGACGAGCATTTTGAACGCCTCAGAGGAAATATGTGCCAGATACCTCAACATGATGCTAGAAGGTGCTGCCCACATATGGCTGCAAAATTTGCCTCCCAACTCTATAAATACTTGGGAGGAACTGAAGGATGCCTTCGTTAAGAACTTCCAAGGAACTTGCAAACGACTCTGCAATATAGAAGATCTAGAGCGTTGTGTCCAGAAGGAAGGTGAGTCAAGTTGCCATTGGATAAAAAGGTTGGCAGAAATAATACACTCCTCAGATAATATACCACCAAGCTCAGCCATCCTGGTGATGGAGAAAAACTGCAAGTTCGAGCCGCTGATTCATAAGCTGGGTCGCATGAAGGATAAAGTCAAGAGCCTCAGCGAAGTGATGGCTGCGGCTAAAAAATATGCCAGCTCAGATAAAACCAGAGACACGTCAGACGGAGAAGAAGAGGAGGTCGCTGCCAAAGGAAAGAAAAACTCCAACAAGCCCCAGCAGCAGCAAACAAGCCACAACAACGCGAATCAAAACAAACGCAAAAACGAAGATGGTCACTCAGGGCTCGTCGCCAATGCGCGTGGAGGATTCAGAGGCCAGCGTGGAAGGGGTCGAGGATACGGCTCCCGTCCAATCAATATGCAAGAAGTTTTTAACCGGCCATGCGACCTTCATGCGACAGGTGATGGACGGCCAGCGGACCATACCAAGGCGCAATGCCACTATTACAAGAAGTGGAAAGAAGAGAGCCAACACAACGGGGGGAATTCCCATGAAGGAAACCCTAGTGCGGCTCATAACACAATATTGGGCAGCACGGCGCGAGTAACCCCAGGCAGACGGGGCAGTATCACATAATAGTTATCGATACCTCCAAAAGGGAAGAGAAGTTGAGCCGCAGAAGTCAGCAGGTGAACGCCGTGATACCAGCAACACCCAATTGGTTAAGGTGGTCAGAATACGCAGTAACCTGCAGTCGCGACGATCACCCACCACGAGTACGGGAACCTGGCAAGTTGGCGCTGGTTGTGGCACCGTACGTTGCAGGATACAAGTGTAACACCCCGGCCACCCCGGGCCGGGCCTGTCACCCCTGGCA
Source organism: Poa pratensis (assembly GCA_947311845.1). Classification (NCBI taxonomy): domain Eukaryota; kingdom Viridiplantae; phylum Streptophyta; class Magnoliopsida; order Poales; family Poaceae; genus Poa; species Poa pratensis. Next base: position 32,188,437 of record CAMZMU010000055.1, read on the forward strand.
GCTCTCTAGGGGATCTCCAGACTGGCCCCACAGATCAACACTAGTCTTTTCTGCGCACTTTGTCATCACTCGTGCGCACCCGGGAACCAGTTCCCGGTCGGTCACCCATCCCTGGGAGTGCTCCGGGCCAAGCACGCTTAACCTCGGAGTTCCTTCCAGATGAGCTTCCGGAGAAGAATTTGCAACTTGTTGATATGAGTATTCTATCAATCATGTTAAGCCCTGAGCCAGGATCTCACAACAAGCTGACCAAAGTGCTTATGGATGGAGGAAGCAGCATTAATATCTTGTACTACGATATGTTCCAGCGTCTAGGACTCAAGGATTCCAGCCTGCAGCCCACGTCAACATGTTTCACGGCATTGTCCCAGGAAGGTCCGCACGGCCAGCGGGGAAAATAACCCTAGGGGTAACTTTTGGGACAGAAGAGAACTTTAGAAGCGAATTCCTATGCTTCGAAGTGGTAAAATTCCAAAGCCCATATCACGCCTTGTTTGGAAGAACGGCCTTTGCTAAGTTTATGGCCAGGCCATGCTACGTGTACCTACAGTTGAAGATACCAGGACCAAAAGGGGTCATCACAGTGTACGGAGATAGAGAAAAAGCGATAGAATGTGAGAAGGGAGATGCGGCCTTCGCAGAATCCGCCTGTGCCGCGGAAGAGCTAAAAGGTTATAAGTCGCAGGTGGACCCAAACGACATGAGTGTGGTTACCACGCCATCTGCCGAGCCACCAATGAAATTCAAAGCGGCCCAGGACACTAAGCAGATAAATCTTGTTCCTGGCGACTCATCCAAGCAAACCAGCATTGGAGCACACATGGAAGAAGAGCAGGAGAAGGCCCTCGTCGCTTTTCTCCAGGAAAATAAGGACATCTTCGCATGGAAGCCGTCAGATATGCCAGGGGTACCAAGAGAATTAGCAGAACATAGCCTCAAAGTGAACCCTGCGGCTAAACCAGTGAAGCAGCCACTACGGCGTTTCCACGATGATAGGAGAAAGGCAATAGGAGAGGAAATAGCTCGCTTGCTGGCTGCAGGATTCATCACGGAGGTATACCATCCGGAATGGGTGGCAAACCCAGTGTTGGTTATGAAAAAGAACGGTACGTGGCGAATGTGCGTTGATTACACCAGTCTTAACAAAGCTTGTCCAAAGGATCCATTTGCTTTGCCGCGAATCGACCAAGTAATTGATTCAACTGCTGGGTGCGAGCTGTTATGCTTTTTGGACGCCTATTCAGGCTACCATCAAATCAAGATGAAGAGGGAGGACCAAGAAAAGACGTCCTTCATCACACCCTTTGGAGCTTTTTGTTATGTCAGCATGCCCTTTGGGTTGAAGAACGCAGGTGCGACTTACCAAAGATGCATTCAGAATTGTCTACATGAGCAAATAGGTCGCAACGTTCACGCCTACGTGGATGATATTGTGGTTAAGTCGCAAGTTAGCCAGGATCTTATTAGTGATCTGGCAGAGACATTCACAAATCTCAGAAAATACAACATGAAGCTCAACCCCACAAAGTGCGTCTTTGGAGTACCAGCAGGAAAGCTATTGGATTCATAGTATCAGAAAGAGGCATTGAGGCCAACCCTGACAAGATAAAGGCCGTGATGGATCTCCAAAACCAGAAAAGATAAAAGATGTGCAGCGACTTACCGGTTGCGTAGCAGCTTTGAGTCGCTTTATATCAAGATTGGGAGAGAAAGCACTACCTTTGTACAGACTGTTGAAAAAATCAGACACCTTCGTTTGGGACGCAGAGGCCGACGAAGCTCTGACAGCCTTGAAACATCAATTGACAAATGCTCCAGTTCTGGCGGCTCCAAAGGATAAAGAGCCATGCTACTATACATAGCGGCAAATTCCCGTGCTGTGAGTGCTGTCATGGTTGTGGAGAGACAAGAACGGAAAGGAATACCCTGTCCAGAGACCAGTATATTACGTGAGCGAAGTCCTCACAGCTTCCAAACAGCGTTACCCACAGTGGCAGAAGTTGGTGTTTGGAGTGTTCATGGCGAGTCGCAAGCTGAAGCACTACTTCCAAGAACATCCAATAACTGTGGTTAGTTCAGCACCATTGGCAGATATCATCGTAATCGAGAAGCTACTGGAAGAGTCGCTAAGTGGGCGATCGAGTTGGGACCACATCACATCAGCTACGAGCCGCGCACATCAATTAAGTCGCAAGCCCTTGCAGATTTTATTAACGATTGGACAGAAATCCAAGTCGCTCCTAGCATGGCAGAAACCAAATACTGGACCATGCATTTTGATGGGTCAAGACAGTTGCAAGGCTCGGGGGCTGGAGTTGTTCTAACATCTCCCAAGGGAGACAAGCTGCGGTATGTGCTACAGATACACTTCAACTGCACAAATAACGTGGCGGAGTACGAGGCACTGCTTCATGGTCTACGTATAGCAAAGGAGATGAACATCAGTCGCATACGCTGTTTTGGCGATTCAGACTTGGTGGCACAGCAGGTCTCTGGAACGTGGGACAGCAAGGATGCGAACATGGCTGCATATAGAAGAGAGGTGGACAGAATTGCTGGACATTTCACTGGATACCAAGTTGAACATATTGATCGGAGACAAAACGAAGCTGCAGATGCCCTGTCTCGGCTTGGATCCAACAGACAGTCAGTCCCACCCAATGTTTTCCTGGATGAACTGCACAATCCATCAGTCAAACCTCCAGCAGAGATTGACATTGCAGAGCCAGAGGATGATTCAACTTTAGTCGCAGCCCTGCATGAACAGCCAGGATGGACAGAGCCATACATGGCATATTTAAGTCGCGGAGTGCTGCCAGACGATGAGATTGAGGCGCGCAAAATCATACGACGATCAAAGGCCTATACAATCATCAACAACGAATTATACAAGCGCAGCGTGTCAGGAGCATTCCAAAGATGTGTCTCACCAGAAGAGGGACGAAAAATCTTGCACGAAATTCATTCAGGCGATTGTGGCCATCATGCTTCGTCAAGATCTTTGGTGGCAAAGGCGTTCCGACATGGATTCTTCTGGTTAACAGCATTAGCAGATGCAGAGCAAATTGTCAGAGTGTGCGATGGATGTCAAAGATACGCTAGGCAAGATCATATGCCAGCTCAAGCACTTCGCACAATACCCATCACATGGCCTTTTGCCGTATGGGGTTTTGACATGGTAGGGCCCTTCAGACGGTCTTCAAACGGAAAAACTCACCTCCTGGTCATGGTGGACAAATTCACAAAGTGGATAGAAGCAGAACCTGTGGGAGATTGCGAGGCTGAAACAGCAGTCAAGTTCTTGAAGAAGGTCATATTCCGCTTCGGGTACCCCCATAGTATCATTACAGACAATGGGAGCAACACCTCTGAAGGGGCTACACAGATATTTTGCGCAGACAATGGGATAAGATTGGACCTCACGTCAGTAGCACACCCGCAGAGCAATGGACAAGCTGAGCGAGCTAACCAGGAAATTCTCCATGGAATTAAGCCGCGCCTTATTGAAAAGGTCGAAGCATCTCCAGGATGTTGGGTGGAAGAATTGCCAGCAGTACTGTGGAGCTTAAGAACAACCCCTAACAGATCCACAGGATTTACACCATATTTCATGGTCTATGGAGCAGAAGCAGTCATGCCCAGCGACATCATACATGATTCACCAAGAGTTGCGGCTTACATCGAGACAGATAATGAGATAGCTCGGCAAGACTCGGTGGACACATTAGAAGAGGTTAGAGACTTGGCAGCATCAAGGTCAGCGGTATATCAACAAGACTTGCGACGCTATCATGCCAGACGCATCAAAACCCGCACCTTTCAAGAAGGCGACCTAGTACTGCGACTTAAACAAGATCACAAGGGAATGCATAAGCTGTCCTCTCCATGGGAAGGACCCTACATCATCAGCAAGAAGCTAAACAATGGGTCGTACTATCTGCTGGATGTAAGGGAAGAAAGCAGCGAACGCCATGATTTCGAGGATCGTCTCGAGGCACCTCGCCCTTGGAACGTCGCACACCTGCGACCGTACTATACATAAGAAAAGGCTAATCAGAGCCAAGCATCATCCTTTCCAGCTTTATAGCTGAGTATCATCACAGCCACTCAGGGCTAGAACTTCAACTTTGGTCGCCACCTAGGCGCGACCTATGCAACATCTGATCGCCACCCAGGCGCGATCGACCCTTGTATCAGAAACCGGCTGCCACCTAGGCGCGGCCGTAAACTTTGTATCATCTCTGGTCGCCACCTAGGCGCGACCGACCCCATGTATCACCATGGATCGCCACCTACGCGCGATCCAACCCTATGTATAACACTCGGTTGCCACCAAGGCGCGACCTTATGTGTCATCATAATCAAAGCTTATCATAGCTTAGCCTATCATGGCAATATCATTATGTTTCTTGGGGTCTTTGTTACCCTGAAACAGCCAATTTATTGGCAATTATCAAATTTACCTTAAGTTGGATTGCTACTCGCATTATGTGGCCAAAGTACTGGGGTGTGGCGTCAATCGAGCTTGATTGCCTATCATGGCCGCTCTCGACCCTGAACACACATGTTCCTAGGAAATACTGAGTCGCGCGAGTGCCCACTTAAGGATTCAGATGGCCTAACTAGAGGTCGATGTACTGCTTATAGTACGGCAACACCAATTACAATTACTTGTATCTTAACAATTGTTTTATTCATGATATCAAGTTACAGGTGATGACCTTCAGAATTCTCTGAGAAGAATTGAGATGATTACCACGTTACATCCTCTCAATCCTTGGGGGCTACATCATATTATCATCAAAAATTTGAAGATGGATCGTCATCAAGTTCTGAAGCTATCAGGCTACTCTAACAAAGAAGCTCACGAAGTCAGATGATCTTCCAGGTGCGAGTCAAGGCCAATCCTGCACAATTATAAGTCGCGAAATAAGGAAAAGCGCGGCCTAAACATTCAAGATCAAGAAATACTATGAAGTTCAGGCCACGCTTGGGGGCTAATGTCGGGGGAATGATTAACCCGCGACTTAAGGCTGCGCTATCATTGTTGGGCCACGTGAAAGATGGGCCAATCTCGCATCGCGACTCGATAAAGGAAAGTTCCAGAAGGTCGGTGCAAACTTGCCTTGGAAGACAAGAAAGATAATCAGGCTTCGTGTAGAACTCTTGTAACCTGACGAGCCTCTGTGTATATAAAGAGGACTCGCAGGACTTAGAGGGCAAGCTATCAAGCCCAAAACCCTAGCTCATACGGCGAGTACCAGATCGGATCGCCTCCATTGTAACACCTCGATTATCATATCAATACCAATCTAGGGTAGGCAGGAAGTAGGTCTTTTACCTCACATTGAGGGGGCCGAACCTGGGTAAATCTGTGTTGATCTTGTTCCTGCGATCCCAAGCTCGGAGATGCTTGAATCACGTAATCCCACACCTACGAAGTCATCTATGACACCTGACGTGACAAACCCACGACAAGCATGTCCACTCGCGGCGCCCAAACGGCCGCCCAAACGCCTTCCGGACAGGCCGTTTGGGCACCGTCCGGACTACTTGGCTCATTTGGGCGCCCTCGCTCCCCACTCGCGGCGCCGTTAGAGCATCTCCAGTCCGGCACGCCCCAAAGGCGTTTGGGCGGCCGTTTGGGTGCCCCGACTGGAGATGCTCTAACAGAGTCAAAAAGACCGTGCGAGCTGCACCATGCAAAAGAATTAGCCCAGGTGCATTCATTAGCGTCTTCATTTTTTTTTCTTTTCAAAAGTCGTAACTTTTCATTCGAATGTCGAAATTAAAATCCGATTTCACCTTTTGGTTTCTCATGATGAACTCTTCAAAACTAGATCAGTATGAGTATATTTTGACGAACTTATTTTACAAGCAAGTTTTAATATGCTTGTGGCAAATTTGATGCTACCGGAAACAACTTTATTGTTAGGCTGACTCCATGCATGTATATCAAGCTCAACAATACAAAAAGTTGGCTATAATGACTAGCAAGTTGCCCACTATCACCTCGAACAAACCATTTTCACAAGTTACTTTGGAACTATGAGGAGTAATTTTGGTCCTACCGAAAGCAACTTTGTGAAGTTGCCTGCTGTACAACAAAGTTGTGTGGCTTATTTGGCCGGTGTGACGGTGGTTTTGGAGAGGCGTCGGTACCGCCAAAGCCACCAAATGAGAGGACCATGGTCGCGGGGTTTTAAAATCACCGATACTTTGGGCTTCGAACGGGGACTCGTTGGTGGCGAGGCTAGGATGCAATGCTCGGTAACAGCGATCCCCGGCGTGAAACAATTTTTGTACGGCGTGAAGCAACTTTGGTGTATGATGAGGCAACCTATTAACAACGGTAAGCAACTTTGGTGTGCGATGAGCCAACTTCTTAACAGCGGTAAGCAACTTTGTTGTGCGATGAGACAACTTCTCACTAGCGGTAAACATTTTTGTGTGCGATGAGGCAACTTTGAAACAATGGTAAGCAAATTTGGTACGACCCGAAGCAACTTTGGTGTGCAATGAGGCAACTTCTCAACATCGGTAAGCAAGTTTGGTGTGCGATGAGGCAACTTTGAAACAATGGTAAGCAAATTTGGTACGACCCGAAGCAACTCTGGTGTGCAATGAGGCAACTTCTCAACAGCGATAAGCAAGTTCGTGTGCGATGAGGCAACTTCATAACAGCGGTAAGAAAATTTGGTACGACCCGAAGCAACTCTGGTGTGTGATGAGGTAACTTCTCCATAGCGGTAAGCAAGTTTGATGTGCTGCGACGAGGCAACTTCGTAGCAATGGTAAGAAAATTTGTTGCGACCCGAAGCAACTCTGGTGTGCAACGAGGCATCTTTTCAACAGCGGTAAGCAAGTTTGGTGTGTGGTGAGGCAACTTCTCCATAGCGGTAAGCAAGTTTGATGTGCGACGAGGCAACTTCATAGCAATGGTAAGAAAATTTGTTGCGACCCGAAGCAACTCCGATGTGCACGAGGCATCTTTTCAACAGCGGTAAGCAAGTTTGGTGTGCGATGAGACAATTTCGTAACAACGGTAAGAAAATTTGTTACGACCCGAAGCAATTCTGGTGTGCGACGAGGCAACTTCTCAACAGCGGTAAGCAAGTTTGGTGTGCGATGAGGCAACTTCGTAACATCGGTAACAAAATCTTTTACGACCTGAAGCAACTCTGGTGTGCGATGAGGCAAATTCTCAACAACGGTAAGCAAGTTTAGTGTGCGATGAGACAACTTCGTAACATCACTAAGAAAATTTGGTACGACCGGAAGCAACTCTCGTGTGCAATAATGCAACTTTTCAATAGCGGTAAGCAAGTTTGTTGTGCGATGAGACAATTTCGTAACAACGGTACGGAAATTTGTTACGACCCGAAGCAAGTTTGTTGTGCGACGAGGCAACTTCTCAACATCTCAATAGTGTTAGGCAAATTTTGTACTCAACAAAGCAACTTTCACAGTAGATTAGGCAACACATGGGACCCACTTTGTGTTTTCTCTTTTTCACTCTTCTCCTTTTTTTTCCATCCCTTCTCCAGTTTTCCTCTTACCTCCCGTCTCTTTCTACCCCAACCCATCTTCCCCAACGCGCACACAGGCCGCCGGCCATCCTCTCCTCCCCTAGACGTTCCCTGCGTGTAGCTCGAGCTGGCTGCCCTGTGCGAGTAGACGCCTGGCCAGGGACTCCGCGTCAGCTTCTCCCCTGCGCGTGGCCCGCATCGCCGCCAGATCTCTGCCCCCTGCGCGCTGGCCACTGCTACCGCGGAGCGGAGGACGCCAGAAATAAGGCGCACTGGCTCGGACGGCGGCCCTCGCGGCGGTTCCCCGGTATCTTAGTCGAGGAGTACCTTCCTGGACGCGAGCTCCAGATGTCTTCCTCCGTGGCCGCCTCTCCATTCTTCGCCATGGCGCGAGCGGGACCCGTCTGATTCTGACGGCGAGGAGAGAGAGAGGTAGGAGCTCGCGGCGGGGAGGTTAGGCCGGAGCAGATGCGCGGCAGCGAGGAGCGAGGCGCCGTTGGTCAGCGCCCAGGATTGAAGGGGATGAACCGGGCGGCCTCCCGGCGCCAGCGAAAAGGAGGTCCCGGGCTGAGCGATGGCCGACGAGCAGCAACTTTAATGTCATGGTATGGGTCGGAGCAATTTGGGGAGGATTAGCGCGTGAGGCTAGTTGGTTGGGGATGACATGGGCGATGGAGTTTGTCGTGTAGCCTGAGCGCTCAGTTTCTCCAAATAACGCAGCTGCGCTAAGAGGCATTTACCTTCTTATATTGAAGAAAGAGGAGTGAATTATCCATACATCTCTTGTAGAGTTTACCGAGGGAATAGTTTCTTGACAAATGAGCAATGCTACTTTTCATGGTGGTACCTTGAAAGGGTACAAATGTAAATCATGATCCAATAGTTTAGGAGGGATGTGGATGAGAGATAAGTGTACTATGGTGGATTAGCCCAACTATGCCTCCACGTAATGGGATTTTTACTTTATGTGTTGCATATTTGGCCTCGTATTTTATCTCTTGTTTTTATATTTGACTTGGTACCATGCCATGACCATGGACTTTTGTTGACAAGTCTTGGCTTGAATTTTGTCCATGTAGATGCCTAGTAGGGTTGGGGGTCCGCTTAGGTATGCAATATTCAGTTCTACGACAATTTTAATGTCTAAAATTCGGTGAATTTGAATTTGAAAATATCAAGGTTATGGTTTTGAAATGGCGCTGCGATATATTCAATCTGAACCAAAAAAAATTCAAACTACTTTGGTTGATTTCATATTTCAAAAGAACTTGTATGATCAATGGTGTTACAAATGTAGACAAAGTATTTAGAAGCTCAAATTTAGAGTGTCTGAATTTGTACACAGTCTCCAGAGTTTTTTTTTATAAACAACATTGTGCACTATAAACCACCTTTTGAGGTTCAAAATATAAGTAATCTCGCTAGAATTTCTCAACACAAGGACTGAAGTATAGAAAACCCTATTAAGTGTGTCATTATGTAAAATTACTTCCTTGATATATAACTAAACTTATAAATGCGTATGAACTTAATTTATGCCTTTTTTTTATCCACCAATTTTAAACGCAAGTAGGAAACATGTGGATTGTAGTAGCATAAGTTCCAAAACCTTAAAATAGAGTCGAGACTACATGCATCCCGTTTCCTAATTGAAACTATGTTTTCACTTCAGAAAATTGTACTATAACTATACAATGGAATATAGAAGGATGGTTGTTTCATTACTATATAGAGAAATTATAATTATTTTTCAAAAAGTTTGAGCCGATAAAATATTTTCTGTAAAAAATATAGTGAAAATAAATTTCATATGAAAATATGACGTGCAATACAGCTCAGAAAGTTAAATTTTCACTTGGAGAGTCGGTTAGGTACTTAGGTCCAGTTCGGGAGCTCAGTTTCTTAAACCATAGTATTCCAGTAACGAAGTATTGGAGTGCCTTTGCAACAAATACTTTCGGTTTATAAAAAAATGGCCGGGACTCAAGTTTCCAATATGGCAAGAAACTGTAGTTCTGTATAATACTTAAGTTTATAAAACCAAAGTATTCATTGGACCCAAACGTCTTAAAACACTTCAATATTTTTAGAAACTAAAGTATTATCAGAGTACTCTAGAAAAACGGAGCTCCCAAACCGGACCCTTAGTCATTTTAACATCACATAAAAATAAAAAATTATTGAAGTGCATACCAATCGATTAATGACCGAGGCTGCAAATATTTATTGCCTTTCATATTAAAAGTCAACTATGCTCCTGCAGTCCAGTATGATTAAGCATAAGCAACGCCAATTAATATTTACTACCTCCGTGCATAAATATAAGAAGTTTTAGCTATCCAACATGTTGTCTACATACATATTAATATGAGTGTACATGCACATTAAAATATGTCTACATACATCTACATATATGTGAATGTGGACAAATGCTAAAACTTCTTATATTAAAAAAACGGAGGAAGTAGCACATAGGGTGACAGAGTACCACCTAACACCCGTAGACGTAGTTCTTTATTTTTCTGAGCTATTGAAGTCCCGACATGTCTTGTACCTAGTACGTACAGTACTATATTATTTGACGCCGCGCGACCTTAAAGTTTAGGGTATCATCGTATTGTTTTTTTCTACGACACTCTGTTCGTGATTAAGAAGTTAAAACCATAATAGAATGTTTTTTCTATACGAATTTCAGTTTAGCACATTGCCACTTGGAGTTATTTTTAGATTTAGATATATCTAAAAATAGGACATCGTACAAAAAATAACAATGTGAGTGAGCATTTCTAGCAGATCCGGGTTAAGCCCCTCGGCCCGGAAAAGTCCGGCCGATTTAGGGTACGGGCCGTTTTTTCGGCCCGATCAGATATAGCTAAACAGGCCGGCCCAGAAAATATATCCGGGCCGCTGGATAAGCGGCGCCGCGTCCATTATATAGCCGGGACGGAGCGGCCGATTCAGTACCCACACCGAACCACTCCACCGCACCCAGCACAGCTCCGCCGCATCCCTCTCCCAACTCCGGCGAGCAATCCACGCCGCATCTCATCTCCACTCCTCTTCCCACCTATAGATCCATGGCCGGCTCGAGCCTGCGCAGCTCCGGCGCGCGTGGAGGGGCGGAGGAGGCCGGGAGCCGCCAGAAGACGAGGTGGTAAGGAGGACGGCGCGGGAGGCAGCCGAGCGTCGCTCGGCGGGCGCGCGCAAGCGCTCGTACAAGAACCTCCGGTGGGCTGGGCTCCTGGCCAACGACTTGGAGGCGGGCAGCTCCGGGATGGTCGGAGGAGGAAGCGTCCGGAGCAGTCGCAGGACTTCGAGGACGAGTTCCGGCTCTCGGAGGAGCCGCCCATTCCGGCGGGCCACTGCCGCGTGATCCTCGGCCAGCGCGGCAGTGGCATGGTCCCATTTCAGTTCTTAGTTTAGTTTAGTTTAGTTTAATTTCAGTTCGTTTTAATTTCAGTTCTACCGTAGTTTTAATCCGTGTTATATGTAAATTTCTCGCACGAACTTGCAACTCATTCAACCATTTTAAATATCAAGTACGAGTTCCTGCATCTATTCTCCCACAGCCCAACTCGTACCGGATAATCTGTATCCGGCTTACCAGATACGATTTATCTTGTACGAGATTTTCCAGTTTCTGCTAGAGATGCTCTTAGTGAGTACCGTCCATTGCAACTTGGAGTTGTGTCTTCATTCCACAACAACTTGGAATTGTAATGAGCACCAGTCGCATTCAGGGTACGTCATTAAAAACTGTAGGGAAACTAAAGTTTGCAACTAGTTGCGTCCGCATCTCATTTCGCATGTCGCACTTCCAAGTTTTTAAATAATGTGAAATAAATCGTGGACATTACTTATGTTGTTTACCGTGCATCCACAATTTTTCATCCAAAAATTTGACCATATGTGGCCTGCACAAAAAAGACAAATGAGGTGTGAATAGTACAGGATACTATTCACTTATGTCTTCTTTTTTTTGCACAGAACACATATGGTCATATTTTGAGATGAAAATTTGTGAATGTCCGAGAAACAACATAACCAATGTCCATGATTTATTTCGCATTTTTTGAAAACTCGAAAATAGGACATCCAATGACAGGGTGCGGACGCAACTAGTTGCGGAATATTTTTTTTGAGGTCAAGGCAGTCGTTTGCCGCTCGATTAGGTAGAATAGAAGTTATATACAAAAGTTGTGCAGCCAAGAATAAAAGAAACAATTTAAGAAACTAAACTATACGGCGTTTTGAACATCTCCGGGATCCTGCGAATGAGCATAAGCTCGCTGCGCCATCTCTTCGCGAACCAGGCCTGCCACCGCCAACGGCAACAAAGCCGTGTTGCGGAAAACCCTCCTGTTCCTCTCCTTCCAGACTCCCCACATGGCGTAGATGAAGGCGCCGCTCGCCTCGCGTCTTCTTTCCTTCGGAAGGGCCGCTATGGTGTCCTCCCACCACTTAAGGAGACTGCGGCCGGCAGGAACGGCGGCCACCCCTAAACCGTCGCTCCATGCGAAGATCGTCTCCCTGACGACGGTCGAGAAACTGCAGTCAAGTAGCAGGTGCTGTACCGTCTCCGGATGGATGCGACAGAGCGAGCAAATGGGATCATGTGTCCATCCACGGACAGCTAGGTTCTCGGCCGTGAGGATCTTCCCATGAAGCACCAACCACGCAAAGAAGCGGCATTTTGGTTCGACTTTCGCCTTCCAGATGATGTCCGTCCTGAAGGGAGCAAAGGTGCCCTGGAATTGGCACCGGTACGCAGATGCCGCTGTGTATACGCCGGTTGCCGTCCATCTCCAGGAGATGGTATCAAGTTGCGGTTGTAGCTCCACCTCCTGGAGTACAGACCACAGATCATAAAACTGAGTCAACTGCGGCGCGGTCGAGAGGTGGACGAGTGCACGCATCCAATTCCTGTTATGAAGCTCCTTTTGGACAGTTCGGTTCTTGCGCGTCGTGATGGCATACAGCTCAGGGAACTGCAATCTGAGAGGGCCACCCAGCCTCCAACGATCTTGCCAAAAGAGGCATCTAGCTCCGTCTCCAATGGATATATCAGTGGAGGCGCGAAACAATTCCATGTCAGAGGCATCACAAGGCAAGGCTGAGCCAAACCATGGCCTAGATGGATCGGTCCATGCAAACCACGGCCATCTTAGCCGCATGGCGCGGCCAAACTTCTCGATGTCGAAAATTCCCAAACCACCAAGATCTTTGGGCCGGCAAACTGTTCCCCAATTCACCAGGGGCTGCGGCCTAGCACCCGGCGCGGCAGATGTCTTCATCCACAGGAATGCCCTCTGAATCCTCCCAATCCTCTTGAGAATCCACTTCGGCAGCTTGAATACCGCCAGGTGATAAATCACCATGGAGGAGAGCACTGCGCGGCAAAGGAGGACTCTTCCCGCCCTCGTGAAATGCTTACCCAGCCAGCCGGCGAGACAGGCACCGAGCTTGTCGAGAAGCGGTTGGAAGTGCAAAGCCTTGAGGCGAGAGTGGTGCAACGGAAGCCCGAGGTAGGTGCACGGGAATGCACCTCTCTTTGCCGGGAAAATGAGAAGGGCTGCAACAATCTGCTCCTCCGTGCAGCCTATCGGGAAAGCCTCCGACTTAGCGAGGTTTGTGCGAAGCCCACTCGCATTGCCAAAAGCACTCAAAATCTGACACACTGCCGTCATGTCGCCCGCTTCCGGGCCAACGAAAATCCCCGCGTCATCGGCATAAAGGGATACCGCGAACCGCACCGGCCTGGCTCGCAAAGGCCGCAGAATCCCCTCCTCGGTGGCCACCCGGAAAAGGTGGTGTAGTGGATCAATGGCGAGGATGAAGAGCATAGGCGAGAGTGGGTCTCCCTGCCGTAGTCCACGCGCATGAGCAAAAGAAGGCCCAGGCTTGCCGTTGAGAAGCACTCTCGAAGTCGCCGACGCCAACAGCAAACAAATCCACCTCCGCCATCTTGGCCCGAACCCCAAGGCCCCAAGCACCTCGAGGAGGAACGGCCAGCTCACTGTGTCAAAAGCCTTGGAAATATCCAACTTCAGGAAGAACCCCGGAGTTTTCTCCTTATGCATCTCCTTTATGAGCCTTGCATAGTTGCGGAATATTCGCTCTCGAGATAGTTTTGATCTGATCTCCACGTACCAGCTCATCGATCTGAGCTGGTATGTGGAGCTACAATCCAGTTCCCACTTGTCTGAATGAGTACTCCCCTTCCTCTATTCCGTGTCAGACATCAGCGTGCCGTCACCTTCGTACCAACACAACTAGGAGTAGTACATAAGAATTCGCTCCTCTAAACTAATCAAACACTAAGCAGCTTGCCATGGCCGCTAACCGAGACTCCGGCCTCGCCACCGACGACGAGCTCCTCCAAGCGCAAGCTGAGCTGTGGAGCCACGTCTTCGCGTACACCAAGTCCATGGGCCTCCGGTGCGCCGTCGAGCTCGGCATCCCCGACGCCGTCCACCGCCGCGGCGGCTCCACAACGGTGCCCGACCTCGTCACCGAGCTCTCCCTTACGCCCTCCAGGGCACCCTACCTCCACCGCCTCATGCGTCTGCTCGCGCACACTGGTTTCTTCGACGTCGCTGGGTCAGATGAGCAAGGCACCTACGGCTCACGCTGCTCTCGCGCCTCCTCGTCTCGGAACCAGGCGCCGGGCAGGGCCTCTCGCCGTTCGCGCTCGCCATGTTGCACCCCGTCATCGTGTCCCCGTCGATGTCGCTGGCGTCGTGGTTCCGCGCGTCAGACGGCGACGGCGGCGCGCGCGTGCCTTTCGCGGCCACGCACGGCGGGCGCGAGCTCTGGGCGGTGGCGAAGGACGACCCTGGGTTCGGCGCGGCGTTCAACGACGCCATGGCGTGCGACTGGCGCTTCGTGATGGACCTGATCGTGCGAGGCCATGGGCAGGACCTGTTCCGGGGTCTCGCCTCGCTGGTGGACGTCGGCGGTGGGTCCGGCGGCGCCGCCAAAGCCATCGCCGCCGCGTTCCCAACGTCAAGTGCACCGTGCTGGAGCTGCCGCACGTCGTCGCGAGCGTCCCGCCGGGCGACGGCGGCGTGGAGTTCGTCGCCGGGGACATGTTCGAGCATGTCCCTAAGGCGGACGCCGTCCTCCTCAAGGTCAGATTTTTTTTTTGAGAGCCTCTCTGGTATTACAAGTTGTAGCATCTGTTCGGACACACAGGACACACACCACACGCACACCACACACACGCACACCACACCTATGTGTCTAAACTAGACCTACACCCTATAACCCAGCACTACGTCCTGAGAGACTTGTCCTCAAGGTCAGATGAGGCGCCTTCTTGATAATTTTCTGATCGATGAACTGCTTGGCAGAACGATCTTGCGTTTACTCTGGGGTTTTTGGTTGCAGTGGATTTTGCACGGGTGGGGGGACGAGGAGTGCGTGAAGATACTGCGGCGGTGCAGGGAGGCGGTGCCGGCCGGCGGCAGAGTGATCGTGATGGACCTGGTGGTGGGGTCGAGCCCGGGGGACGCGAGGGCGACGGAGACGCAGCTGCTGTGGGACGTGATGATGGGGGTGGTAGGGAGCCCGGAGCGGGACGAGCGCGAGTGGCGAAAGATATTCGACGACGCCGGATTCAGCGGATACAAGATCCTGTCCATCCTCGGGATCCGGTCAGTGATCGAGGTGTACCCTTAGATTTCCCCTTGTCAAAATCTCAAAAAAACAAAAAAGATTTCCCCTTGTCACTGTCAAAATGGCGCACCAGGGCAATGCGGTATCTGTTGTGGCGAAGGGCCCGCCGGCGGCTATCGCAAGTCCCAAACATTGACATTCCAGTTTTAGTCTACATGTATATTTTGCAAAAGGATTGAAATACATCTACAACCATCCAACTCATGGAGTATAAGTATAACTCAGAAACTGCTCCACTTCCGTTCTCATACTTCCTCGAAATAGCCTATTTCGCCCCGCTTTATAAATAAAGCCACACACAGTCGAACCGATACAAAGTGATGAAGAAATCCTTTTACAAGCAGATCACAGATAAAACAGAAAAATACATACAATACAGGAGTAGCTGCACCCTCCAAGAAACACACGAGACTACCGAATAGAACTCAAACAACGTCTCCAAGTGAATACGTCGGACCTCGTCGCCACGCACCCACCAAATTGTCGCCGAAGAGGGCCGCCTGCCCTCTCGCTCCGGGCCGTGGAGCGTCGATCTTGCTAGCATACAACTAGTACCGAGCGTGGGGACAACTAAGTCACGTGTATAAGATAGGAAACCGTTGAGATCGCCCCACGTCGGAGCAGCATGAGCGTCGAGGTAGGATCCGAACTTGCCTGCCGATGCCAGCTCACGCAGCGGACAGGTACCGAGCTCCACAACGACGTCCTCAAAAGGGTGACGACGCATATCGCCGTCGTCGTCAAGACCGAAGGCGGTCAAGGGTTTTCACCCGGAGTGCCAGGCACGGGGAGGGTAACCACAACGATGACCCCAAGAGTTCTCATACTTGCCAAAAGTTCCTAATACATTATTAATTTGTAACATGTACGTATATGTATATAGAATCGACGTGGCATGTTGTCTCATTCGAGCACGCATGGCTTACAAAGACACCCTACATTTTTCTCATTTTTCCTTCCGCCTCACGAACTAAATCAAGCGCACGTCACGCCGGATCAGCTGCGCCTCAAGGCCTTCAAGTAGTTTCTTGCGTTTTACTGCCTACGGCCAAGCTTTGCTACACCAACTCCCCGAAACAGGCTGGCTTTCGCTCCACTTTATAGATAAAACCAGGCGGCTAAACCGATACAAAGTGGCGAGAAAATCCTCTTACAAAGCAAATCAAAAAAGGAAAACGCTGCAATGCTGATGCAGTAGCACTAAACGATTCACCAAACAGCCAAAGGCAAAGCACGCAATAGGTCCATTAGGAACATAAATAAACATTGTCTGTGACAAAGTCCCGACCAAGGAGATAACAATCAAGGTTCGTGATACAGATGCTGAAGCAATACATGTGAACGGTCTGAAATACATGGTACATATATAGAGTACACGAACGCTGATGCCACAGGTCACTTGCCATTAGTTCCCATTGCTCTGCAGGCTGCAGCCGCAAGCAGGGTACATATAGAGCCCAGCAAAGGCACGCCATCCCTGGTACAGCTACGGAAGCAATACAGCTTGGATTGGTTGCCAGGTATATGGGACTAGAACAAGCAGCAGTGCATCAGGAGTACGGTGAGACTAGAATGACACATGAAAATGCCGGTGATACCTGGGGTGAGGCAAGGAGTTGCGGCTGCATATGCACCTAAGATCCCTTGAAGTGCAAAGACTGATTATGAAAGCACTGCAAAGTACTTGGATCAAACTGAAGTAGCATCACATGCCTAGAGGGGCGGCACAGAGAGAGTGAAGGGCACCAGGAGTAGCACGGCTGTATCCAAACAAATCTAGCATCCGTGGGTTTTGGCGGTCCGCTTCATGATTCCCTTCCTTGACACGGTCTTCTTCTGCTTGCAGAATCTTCTCAGTTAAGGAGAAACCAAAAAGCATGCAGCTAGTTCTTGCAACCTTCCTTCCATCTGACCCAAGCTTGGCACCATCTCCAGGAGCCTTCCGGATTCCAGATGGGTTAGCCTGACTGTCATTTGCACCACCTTCTTCGTTGTTCTTGTTTGCCTGCCAAAGCTGTGGAACCAGTGGGGACGAGGGAGAAGCCGCTTCTGCTGCTGGTGGCGGAGTAGATAGGGAGAGAGCATATCCTTGAGTTGCAGATGTTAACCCCAACTCATGGCAGATGAGTCACGCATATAATTGTACAAGCCGTATCCCCCTTTTGCCGAGCATGTATCAGACACCATTCCTTGGAACAGAGGAACTGTCTGAGAAATTTCTTGACCTTGCAAGACCTCCGGGAATCCAAAAGATTCGCCGAAGCCTACAGATTGGTAGGTGAAACAGGAGTTTCGAGGTGGAATCCTGCGGCTTTGTGTGTCGGTAAGGAACCTCGTACCATCAGAACGTCTAAATTCTGTGGGCCCGGGTGGCTGAGGAGAACATGTAACACGATGAGTTCCAGAACCCATCAATTCTTGACCTTGCAAGACCCTGGGGAGCTTATCAGCTACCACCGAGTCCGGACGACCATTTCCATCTACAACATTTAGTGGTCAAGTCAATAAACACATATTAAGAACGGTGGAATAGCAGGTATACATAGTTACATGCAAACGTCAGCATTGCACAGTGGGAAGTGGGTACATACACAGAGTTGGGACGTCCAAATTGCCCTGAGGGCTCAGCTTAGCACGTTTAAAGCTGGATGCTGACATAGACTGAGCAACAAAGACTGAACCGCCGACTATCTCGATGTCCCATGGAGATAGTCTATGTTGGCTATTACAGTCAGTGCCATCCTCCCATCTTACCTGAACAAAAGAGCATCATTTAAATTCGCTGATATCAGTGAACCAAATCACCGTAACATCATGCTAAATAGAAGGCACAACTCCAGAACTCCTAATGCATCTTCAGTGATTCTCAGCAGCTAGAGCCTAGAGCAAATTAGAACTCATTATCGATTCATTTTCTATACCGAAGACATTTTTATCAACATGCTATCTTTAACAAGGACCCCTAGCCAAAGGTTACAAATCTAAACAGTTACATTGTAGTTAGCATGCTCTGTTGAAACGCTGTTTTTTGGTAAGGTGGATTGGCACGTCTATTCACAAAATATCATGTACTCACTCCGTTCCATAATATAAGATGTTTTAGGTATTCCAATACGTATTGGAAAACCTAAAACATCTTATATTATGGTACGGAGGGAGTAGTATTTTGGTAAGGCGATTAAACCTGAATGTGAGGGTGCAGGTCTTAGCACACTGCAAGCTTTCAATCGTCATCAGGAGCATTTTAAGCCCGTTTCATAGTCATATGAGCAACATAAAAAAACAAATCCAGACAAAATATAGTTCTCTAAGGGTTTTAATGCTTAATACAACTAACTGAAATGCATACCAGCAGGCTTCTCCATTTTGAGCCAGTCCACCTAATGGGGTCAACTTCATTGATACCTGTAATCATTCCGGACCGCCTACACAAGAAAACAGGAACTAGGCTCAGTTTGGCAGCTCGGTTTTCGTTAAACCGAAGTATTCCAAAACCACGGTATTTCACTGCCTGGCCATGAGATACTTCAGTTTTTGTAAAACCACGGTTTTTGGAAAAGGAGGTCTGGACTTCTTTCTTCAATACAGTGAAAATAACTCAGTTTTTGGAAAACCGTTTCAAAAGCATTTTAATGTAGCCAAACACCTCAAAGTCGGGTGTAATGCTTAAAACTTTTTAAGTAATAAAGCTCCCTTTATCGGAAAAAAAAACACCTCAAAGTATTTAAAACTGAAGTTTTTCTAGAAACCATGGTATTTCAAGAATACTTTGCATCCGAACGAGGCCTAAAACTCAGTAAATATTGCAGAAACAAAATTTAGTTCAATTCAAAGGGACAGACCTCTCGTTAACATCTTCACTCCCGTACTGAATCTTAAACCTCATTCCGACACAAAATGGATGTTTCAAGCTCTTTAGGAACTTCCAATACGGAACAATAAATTTAGATGCAGCAGTCCTGTAGAGAGTCCAACAACCCATATTCAAATATGTAAGAACATATTTTATGATCTTAATAATCAGTATTTACTCATCCTTTTGTTGTTAAACTATTATAATCATAATTTATTCTCTCGACAAAGAATGACTTTTTCTTTGCTCAAATTCAAAATCTACAAATATATTCAGGAATCAGTTTAGTGAAAAATAATAACCTAGTCAGCATCATAAATACAACCCAGAATCAAATGTCCATTTTCAGGCAATCTTATACTACTGACAAATGAAAACTATATTTATAGTACCTTGGATTGTAACAGATGTGAAAAACACTTCCATGCTTCAAGGAACTTGCCACAGAAGACAGGGTTTGTATCTTTGTGCTGTTGCTAATGAAAGCTTTGAAAAGGGCCTCATTTTTAAGCTGAATGGCTCTCCTTACACCAAGTTTAAGTTCGCCATCATCGCCTCTATAAAGGGAAAAAATATTAATAAAATAAATAAAGACACCAAGCTGTTAAGTTCATCACTGCGCTGTACATGTGCTTACCGGAGAAATAAAACTGCATCGCCAGAGACAAGTTTCTTTTTATTGACAAATGAGCTCCATCCAGTGGTTAAAAGATGCCTACGTGGTTGACCTGGAAGGCAAAGGAGCATCTCATGACATTGTATGAAACCTTCCTAGAACTACAGGATAACTGATACATTTCCCTCAAAATAAAAATAGGGAGCAGCTTGTCTGTTATTTTGACGATGCTATTTACTGGTTTTATGAATCTGCACAGTTCATACACCGATACCAGGATATGTAACAGCACAATAAAGATAACATTGTCACTTGCAAAGGCATAACCTAATCCATATTAGTCATGTCTAGCCGTCTAGACAATGCAAATAACCATGCTTACTATATGAAGCATAGGATAATATTGGAAAAGATTACCAATGAAGCATATGTCAGTCCATCAAAGGTTTTATGAATCTACACAGTTCATACACTGATACCAGGATATGTAGCAGCATAATAAAGATAGCAGTGTCACTTGCAAAGGCATAACCTAATCCATATTAGTAATGTCTAGGCAATGCAAATAACCATGCTTACTATATGAAGCATATGATAATATTGGAAAAGATTACCAATGAAGCATATGCCAGTCCATCAAAGGACTAAGCAAACCATACAAGGAAGACTACTTGTGACTGAAATTGGAAATTTCAGAGAGTTGAAGCCACATCTTCCATTTACTTAATAATGTTCACTAAAATACTCCAAAATTGACAGTATGTATGTGTGTTGGAAAGCTAAAAAGTAGCTTCAGAGCTTTCTGAAGTTGAACTGACTCGCCTCCGAATATAACATGAGATGGAAATATGATGCATAATTTCCAAACAGAAGCAACAAGTGGAACGCCAACCAGCAACAGAATAACTACATAATACAAGAAGGGCATTGTATACTGTGGCCAAACCACTGCATCAGCACTGAACTCACCTCTATAGATATGGCGGAACCTCCACTGCACTCCATGCAAATCCTTGGCAACAAGCTCTTGGAAGGCCTGATCTGCTGGTAGTCCTAAGACAAAACAAGGAAAATCGAAATTGGTTAGAGCTGCAATAAAAACCATGAGACCAAGGAACCATTTCAAGAGCCATATGGCCCAAATCAAATTTAAAAACATAATCACCAGTGGAGGGAAACAATCCTCAGCAGCACGGCGAGGAACGGAGAATCCCCCATGCATGCTTGTGTCGGAGGCGGTCAGTGTCTTGCAGAACATGTGCAGCATCCCGGACTTCCTTTCTCCATCACATTCCTCCGTGTCATCTTCTTCTTCAGTTGTACCACCTCTCATGTTCCTCTCAAAGACCTGAACCAACAAAAAACGTGCCATTTTGATGCATCCAACATGAGTCGATATGAACAATCAACAGTTCAGTTTCACAAACAAAATAACCCTTTTCTTTCCTTCCTTGAGGAGAACAAACAAAACCCAAAAGTTTGTCCTTTGACACAGTTAACTAAGTTGATAAATTATCTTTCTAGTATTTCAGAGTGATCATCAGTTAGATTAATAGGCCTAGGCATGCTAAATCAAGATACATTGCATACGAAGTGGCATGCAGATTCCCAAATGAAGTAGTGATAGATAATGGAACAAATTACTAGTGCTAGAAACGCCTAGTCTACAAATGTATGCTCGCACGCACACACATTATACCGCATGCTTACACCATAAGCGGAAACCTGAAGACCTACACATTTCACCTTGCACCCCAACAATCCCCTTCTATCACGGGGACACATGAATGCAATCAAGCGATTCGAGCAGCATTTTTTACCTCGCCCTCCGCAACCAGAGCCAGCCTCGCGTACACCTCGTCCGTGGCCGGATCCGCCTGAAGCACAACAGAAACGCGACCCAAATCATGAGATGAGCACGGCAAGAAGCCAAAAGCAGCAAATGGCATGAGCAGGGCCTCTCCACTCACGCATAGTTCGACGTCCACGACGCGGCACGCCACGTGCGGCGGCAGGGCCACCGACACCTCCGCCCCTCCCGCGCAGCCAGCCGCCGCGAGGTGCGCCTGCGGCAGGTAGACGACCGCGGTGCCCCGCCGCGGCAGCGCCACGACCGGCCCCGCGCACGCGTTCCACAGGTCCCGGCACACCGCCGCCGGGGCCGGGAGCGCGCCCTTGTCCTCGCCCGTCTCGTTGAGATCGATGCCCATGGCGCCGCCACCCACCAGTAGTAAGGGTTCGCGTCCGTCCCCCTTGGGTCAAGGGGGGTCGCGGGGTTAAAAGGCGGGGGAAGGAGAATCAACCGCGGCCGCGAGGAGGATGTGGGAGCAGCAGCAACAGTAGGAGCAGGAGGACCCCATTAATGCCTCCGAGCGCGTCGCTCTCTAGCCATCTCCGGGATTCTTCTGCTATCCCCCCATGCCTCCCTGCTCCTCCCTGTTGCTGTTGCTGCTACTGCTGTGGCTGAGCCTGAGACGAAGACGCCCACGCTTTTATGACGCGGGAGGAGTGACTGTGAGCTGATACAGCTGAGCTGAGGCGAGGTGAGGCCAAGGGAGGAGGGACGGATTGATTGGACAGGGCTTTTCCGGCTTTTGCTCTCGGAGGTGCTCACTGGGTACTGCTCGCGGCCGCAGCTGCCGCTTTCGGAACCACTGTTCCCCCCGCCAGGACCTCGAGCAGAGAGCGCACACCACCAGGCACCAGCAGAGAATCAACGGTAGCCTCTGCTTGCCCCCTCTGTCGTCACACTTGTTATTACCAACAGTAACCTTGCTCCTGCATGAGTTTCGCTCTTGATTTTCAACGAAAACTTGCTTCGATCAACCTTTTGGTGCTGAATGTATATAGGTTTTGTTTGCTGGCTGATGGACTGCGTGCATGTGAGGTAGGCCGGCTGTAGGTGAAAGTGTGGTTTATGGCCTCTGGGTCCGGTACGAGACGAGAAGTGGTTCCTATCCATCGCAACGCTGTCGCACACGTATTAATGCGTGGCCACCTACAGGTATATCGCCGACCCACTTCAATGCCGAGCATTGCAGTCGACGGATCTGACTGACTGACTGACTCTGCCGCAATCAATAACCGATAAGTATGCAGTGATTGCTATAGCAGCTCTGCCCGCGCAAGACAGGGAACCGTAAACAACTGGAAACCTGTCCGTCCAGCTCGAGGCAACGGGGCAGTGGACAGTGTGTGTGCCAGAGCTCAGCCGGTTCTTCCCGACCGTCTCCTTCGTTTTATGCAAACATGACGTCCTGGAGTGAGTCTTGGACGACCATAGGGATTTAACACTCGTCAACGTGGTAAAATAGATTTTTAGACGGAATTAAAAAGACATATATCTACATATCTGATAGAATCATAATCCTAACTGAAAGAGTTGTTAGCATAGAACTACCACAATTGTGGCTAAATACCGGAAAACTACCACATTTCGTCCGCGTCGTAAAAATCTACCATACTAGTAGTCACTCTAGTCTGGTGCGCCCATGCTACTAGTCCGCGACGTGATCAAGCAAGGTGTGAGCTCATCCGGTTCTTCCCGACCGTTTCCTTCACTTTATGCAGACACAGACGTCTTCGACGAGCATATGGATTTATTAAAGGAAAATTCAAAATGGAGGTTGAAATTCCGGCCTTTACATCAAAATTATGCATCATTTTTTGTATTAAAAATAAAAAAGCAACACAGTCTTACAAAGAAAAAACATCGATCAAGGGGAAGCCACTTTTTTTTTATATTAAAGGGGAGCCCCTTAGACTACTCATAGTGGGGAGTAACATGCACACGTTACTACCTCCATAGTGGGTAGTAACATAAGAGTGGTGTCATGCAAGTCTACATTAACTAGGTTGTAGACTCACATTGCATTGAAATATGTGATGTCCGGTAACTAGTTATGTTACTCCAACATATTCTCTCCTCATTAATTACTTACCACATCACATTTTTTACTTACATGACATTGAAGTTACTGGCTATGTTACTCTCACTATGGGTAGTCTTAGTAGCACGGTTAAATTTAGTTAAACCGACCGCTAAGTGGTCCCCTGCAAAGGGTACCCGAGTTGTCACGTCAATTTAGAAGTTCTAAATTGACGTGACAACTCGGGTACCCTTTGCAGGGGACCACTTAGCGGTCGGTTTAACTCTTTTCCCCTTTCTCTCCCAGCTTGCCCTCGTTGAGAATCGTTCTTGAGTGCTCCTCCTGCCCGGCCCGATCCCTGATCTTCTCTGTCGGCGGCGCCGGCCGGAGACGTGATGGGGGAGGCGCTTGTGGCTCTGTAAATAGTAGGAATAGTTCCTCTGTTAGGGAGTTGGGCCTTGTGCTCGTGTTTGGCGTTATGCCGAGGGGAGATTGGAGGTGGATGCACGCGAGCTGCATCTGCGCTCTCTCGGCGGTGCTCTTCCTCTTCAAGTTGCTCCGGAGGGCGGAACCAAAGGAGGGAGCGGCTCCGGCGACATCCCCGCTAAATAAGCTCGAGTTTGGCTGGCTGGCCTTCGCTGAGACGGATCTGTTACTTCCTGCTATTGGCCATCGTGGAGATGGCAGGCATGGATGGCAGTGGTTCCTGGCACAGGCTGGGGCTGGCAAGCTTGGATCCGGCGCTGCTACTGCAGCTCTCTTCTGGAGCTCATCATCAGCACGCCTTCGTCGGCTGCCCCTGGCAGTCCGGCTGCTGAATCTCATGGCCGTGAGGCGGCCGCTCCTCCCCTGGTCAGCAACAGTTACCTACCTTAGGGATCTCATCAACCTCCATGACCTTGTGTCCAGATGGAGGCCTTTGTGCTCCAAAGCGGTTTGCTCCCACTGCAGTGCTCCAAGTGGTCTTGTCCCCGGCGGCGCTGCAGCTGGCCGTTCTTGGATGCGTGCGAAGCTTGGTGGAGAAGGAGCAGGAAGAAGACCTGGACCTGATTGCTTTTTTAGTTTTCGTTCCAGGGTCTTTGGTGCAAAATTTGAGGACCTAGTTGTAATTTTTTTCCTTTTCGTTGGTTCTCCATGTAAGTTGTACTCCACCGACAGCGGATTAATGCAGCTCTGGGTCCTTTGTGACCCTTTTCCCGTTCAAAAAAAAATAGAAACACAATTTAGCCTCTGCCTTTCCGTGACAGAACCCCCAACAGGCATGCAAAATTGTCATGTGAAGCCGTGTAGGTGAGCCGGCACTAGGAAAAACATAGGATTAATGATAAACACGGTCAAATAAAAGCCAAACCATTTGTGAAAGCATAATTAGCATTCTATAATGGCAAGACAAAATTCATTCTTATTCTTCGTGCATAATATTATTAAACTGACGTCTAGGTGGATCGTAAAATCATTCGTTTTCCGTTTGAAACCTACACCAAAGAAAAATTACCTGGGTTGTTTCCTTTACTCAGATCAATTCCTTTGAACCAAAGGAAAATCTCTCATTTAATATCTGTGGTATCCATTGAGCTTCAGGAAATACTTTCACACATACAACGATGAGTCATGTTTTTTGCGAAGCCTTTTGCCAGCTTGGTTTATAGCACGATCATGCCGGATCCCTGGAGCCGACATGAAGACGGACTCGCAAACTTGCTAAGCGTACCAACCTTCATGCCCCCACTCTCGCTCAACGTTTAGGAGTGCCAATGACGTACAACCGGGTGGGTGGGGGGTCGGGGTCGATAGTCGTCAGCTTAATCGGTCAGGTTTAATTAACCGACATCCTTTTGTTTCGTGCAAGTTCCTTCCTTTGTACGTACGTGTGCATGTCGGCTTAGCGAATCTTTTGAGTGCGTGTTAAGACGTGTGTCACTTGTTTCGCATGTGTGTAGGAAGACTTCTTCCCTAAAACCGGCTGTGACGGCTTAATATGTCCGGCTTAATTAACTGACATCCTTTTCTTTCGTGCAAGTCCAATCCTTCGCCCCTCCGCATCATCCGGGCTCGACGGCTCCTAGGAGTGGTAAATCGCTGTTCACGCCGACTCCAGGGATCCGACATATTAGGACGATGGGAAGATGCCGAGCACAGCATATCGAACGACCAGAAAGCTCAAATTGATGGGTACCACTGAGATAAGACGGAGCGGCAGGGTGGAGAAATACTTGTACTGGACACATGTCTATGTTGTACCATGATTGCTTTCTGCTCGACTGACATGGGCTTCTCCGTCTTCCTTCACATCAAAATGATGCACAAATCATTGTTTGTATTAAATATAAAAAAGCAACACAGTCTTACAAAGAAAAAACATTGTTCAAGGGGAAGCCACTTCCATGCGACAACTCCTCGGGGATTTTGATTTCCTAGGTCTGCTTGTACAAAGCGCGTCCTCCTTCCATCCCCTTTTCGGTTCTGTGGTGTCGTTGATTTTGATTTCCTAGGTCTGCTCGTACGAATCGCATCCTCCTTCCATCCCCTTCTCGGTTCTATGGTGGTGTATATTTTGATTTATGAGATCTGCTAGTGCGAATCTCGTCCTCCTTCCCTACATTCCCAGATCTCTAGTGTTTTTTATTTCGCTTTCCTAGTTCTGCAAGCACGGATTTCGGACCTGACTTGGATTTTTTGTGCATTTCTAGGCTATGGTCATCTTCTAGGGAGCCGGAGATGAGCTCTCCGAGGAGATGGTCACCGGGGAGCACCTCGGTGGCCTCGCCCACCACGAAAATAATCGGTCCTGTGAATTTATTTTTAATGAACTTTTATACTTATATATTTATTTTTAGCATGTTATAATTTTTTACTAAGTATGATTTTCCATTTGTTGGTATAAACCATTAATTATAAATTTAATAAATATTATTTTTAAAGAATAAAGTAGGGGAAGCTTTTACAACAAAAGATTTAGTAGTAAGAACTCAAATCCGCTTCCGTGAGGAATTGAACCTGTGTGGCTAGGTTGTAAATCCACTTTCATAACCAAGTGAGATAGACTCACTTCTTTACTAAATATTTGTTGGTGTGTTTATTGTTTCTACGTAATATCATGGAAAGACAATAATCTATATTTTAAACAAAAGTTTGTTCTAAAACTATTATTCTATAATGCATAATCTATATAATTGATACTTATTTATCCTAAAGATCTGCCAAGAACATGATCTAACAAAAATCTCAATAGCGGTTTCTTGTGTATGATAAATAAGAATATTTATAGAAACTTTCAGAGTATAAAATGGACCAATTTATGCTCACTTCTTTTTTTGTGGTCAAAATCGTCTAAGATGTCAAAATTTAACAAAGTGTGCAGGTTCCTAACTTGGTATTGGAACAACATTGCTTAGGATAATCACCAGTAATACAAATTTTGGTGTGGGTTCTAATATGTTTGCATATCTAAATTGTATTTGACATGCTCTTATGCAATATGCTTGTCACCTGGTGCATACATATCCCCTTTCACTTTGTGAAGAAAAATGTATTGCATGGAATTAAATGTAAATACTTCCGAAGTGTATGGATGGAGCTGTATAAATGGCATTGTTGTGTTTTGTCTTGTGAAATAATTTTATTCATATGTATTTTATACTATTTTTAAGACATATTATAAGCGAAATTCATAGTTGCGTTGTTGACCACAAAAGTCATTCGTACTTTAGGCTCTGTTTGGAATCTATTGTTGTCATAATATTTCAGTACATGTGGAAGCAATAATTTAGATTTTCACCTTTCTCAGTTTACGAAAAAAAGAGGGGTGGACCACGTTTTCCGATACTTGATTTTTTTTAGAATACCATGGATTTTAAAACCGCAATGTTTATTGAGCCAAACAACTCAAAGTTGTTAAACTATAGTAATTTTACTAGCTAAATGCACGTGCGTTGCAACGGGAATTTGAGAAGTGATGATCATGTGGTGATGATACGTTATTAAGAAGTATCTTTTCGTGCTCGTCAGTTCCAAAGCATAAGTACCTTAATAAATTTTTCGCAAAAAAAGGAAGTCTTAATATACGTGTTCTAGAGGTGTAGAAAAACCAACTTGCCTCTACATTCTGCATGCAGCAAACTGTAACTGGTTGGATGTCCTTTTCTTGCAATTGAGCTTGGAATTCATCCAGTTATACAATCCACTATAACTGTCATGTACCCAGGGGTAGTAATATTCACTGCACACCTGCTATTTTTTTCTCTTGAAAAAATCTTCTAATAAGTACAATGTTCAAGAGACAAAAATTGATGATTTGTAATATTCAGAAAAGAATTTTACCACGGTCAATCTTCTGCTATAGCCGAGCTGAGGTTGACACTTCTCATGTGTTCACCGTTTCGGTATAAAGGGAAAAGTAGCTCCTCGCTATGTTGGTCCCTTAGCCTATTTTTGGGCTACTCTAAGTGCCCTTAAAAATTACCAGAAGTTTTCGTTTTAGAAATGACAGGGATTTCTTTGTAATTTCTTAAACCTCTGGGGCCTTTTTGCAAAATAGCCATCGTCTTCAACCTTTGTCCTCTCTGCCTCGCAGGCAGAGAGCTCCGTGTCCTCGCCGATGCCGTCCATCCACGTCGCGAATCACCTCGCCGCCGCCGAACCCTGGAGGATAAGGACCGACGCCGTGCCCTCCTTCTCTCCCCCTCAATCCCTCGTGTTCCCCTCCTCTCTCCCGCGAACGGCCGAAGCCGTCGTCACCGCCGACGAACGATGCCGTTGTTGCAGGACGTCCCCGGCGAATCGAAGACAACCACAACCTCCGCCGTCGTCTCTTCTTCATCCTTGTAAAGTTGTACGTTCCGGGACGTCCGGTGCGCGGCGAATCGCGACATCTTCTCCGGCACCGGCCGCCGCCCCGTCGAGCTTACTCCGGTTGTCCCGACCACCTCCCGCCTCGCTGACCCCACCATCGTAGCCGTGGTGAGCTGCAGGTCCTCCTGGACCTCCCTGTCGGGGGAATAATTAACCCGCGACTTATTTAAAGCCAAAACAGCGACTTCATCCTCATGATCACGCTATTATTGGGCCACGTAAAGATAGGCTGACCTAGGATCGCGGCCTACCAAAGGAAGTCTCTAGAAGGTCGGCGTTAACTTGCCTTGGAAGATAAGAAGACAATCGGCTTCGTGTAGAACTCTTGTAACCTGACGAGTCTCTGTGTATATAAAGAGGACTCGCAGGACTTAGACGGGGACAAGCCCTAAAACCCTAGTTCATACGGCGAGTACCGAGATCGGATCACCTCCATTGTAACACCTCATATATCATATCAATACCAATATAGGGTAGGCAGGAAGTAGGTTTTGCCTCACATTGAGGGCCCGAACCTGGGTAAATCTGTGTTGATCCTTGTTCCTGCGATCCCAAGCTCGGAGACGATTGACTCGCGCAATCCCACACCTACGAAGTCATCCAAGACATCTGACGTGACAAACCCACGACAGTTGGCGCCCACCGTGGGGCCTACGATCAAGAGCGTCATGTTCCGAGCAGGATCGATGGTAGGAGCTGAAGATCACGCCATTGGCCACATCATCACGGTCGATGGCATACCTCTTGTTGACGATTCAAGCTGGGGGCCGGAAGCTGTCACCTAGAGACGGCCACATCATCCCGTTTGGATCTATCAACGTCTTCGTCGGTTTCATCGGTGGCAGATCTGTTAGCGCAGTCCAAGAAGGCGACTCAGCAGAAGAAGTCGGCGATGACGAAGAAGAGTCCATGGAGAGCATGGACTCGCAAGAATTTGGGTCCATCATACCCGCCCTTGAAGAAAGCTACTGGGACTACGCACCAGGAATCACCTTAGTGACAGATCAAGAGGCGGCACAAGTTGGGGTTTATATGGCCGGAGGGGCAAGTACGTCAGGAACCGCAGGAGAGGCCGAAAGATCGGCACCCCCCGGCAACCCGCTGCTTATCCCGGTGTCAGCCGCCGTCCGTGCAACAGAAATTGAGGCCGCCAGGGCCGAGCTCCTGTACGAGGTTCGGAGGATGGAAGAAGAGCGCTACAGACTCGACTAGGTGAACCAAGGAATCCAACAGGAACGACAAAGAGTAGCCGCGCTTGCTGACCTCAAAGACAAGTTGACTCGCAGGCACAGGCGCGGGCGACTCAACCAACGGTAGAATTCCCACCCACTCCAGCTGCTGGAGTAGGAGTACAACCAGTCGCAAGGAGTTTGGGACCAATGATTGCCCCTGAAGCCCAGCAACTGCCGTCGCAACAACCAAGGAGGTTTCACACCCCACAAGGCCACTACCAAAGCCCCGTCGATTATATGTATGTTGCGGCTAATATCTTGACACAGATGGTACCAACAGGCGACGACTCGGTCAACACTGAAGCACGGCATGCGATACAGATGTTGAGCACTGCTGTCTTACAACAGGTCAACAGACAGAGGCCGAAGGGCAGCTGCCCACCGTACCAGTCAACCACAGGATTGCAGCAGAGAGAAGCGTCCAAAGCAGGCCACCAGAGAATATATCAAGAGTCGCACAAAGGCAGCAGAACAAGCCGCAGAAGCACAGGCAATCATGCCAACGATGCAGACGCGGCCCGTGGAAGTTAACAACCCATGGGCACATTCACAGCCTTGTCCTCGCGACTCAAGGCCGGCGTGTTTCACTGAAAAGATCAGATCGGAACCTTTCCCTGAAGATTTCAAAGGGCCACGCAAGGTGGCAAACTACAACGCCAGCATGGATCCTACCACCTGGCTAAACAATTACGAGATGGGGATGAGTATTTTAAACGCCTCAGAAGAAATATGCGCAAGTACCTCAACATGATGTTGGAGGGCGCGGCTCACATATGGCTACAGAATCTGCCCCCCAACTCTATAAATACCTGGGAAGAGCTGAAAGATGCTTTCGTCAAAACTTCCAAGGAACCTGCAAGCGACTCTGCAATATAGAAGATCTCGAGCGTTGCGTTCAGAGGGAAGGCGAGTCAAGCCGCCACTGGATGAGAAGGGTGGCGGAAATAATACACTCCTCAGATAATATACCACCAAGCTCAGCCGTCCTGGTCATGGAGAAAAACTGCAAGTTCGAGCCGCTGATCCATAAACTGGGCCGCATGAAGGATAAAGTCAAGAGCCTCAGCGAGGTAATGGCTGCGGCTAACAAATACGCCGGCTCGGAAAAACCAGAGATGCGTCAGATGGAGAAGAGGAGGAAGTTGCTGTCAAGGGAAAGAAAAATATCAGCAAGCCTCAACAGCAACAAACCAGCCACAACAACGCGAGTCAAAACAAGCGCAAGAGTGAAGAAGGAAACTCTGGGCTCGTCGCCAACACGCGTGGAGGATTCAGAGGCCAACGAGGAAGGGGCCGAGGAAGCGGCTCTCGTCCAATTAATATGGAAGAAGTTTTCAGTCGGCCGTGCGATCTTCACACAGGAGGTGATGGGCGGCCAGCAGACCATACCAAGGCGCAATGCAACTATTACAAGAAGTGGAAAGAGGAAAGCCAACACAACAGGGGAAACCACCATGAAGGAAACCCTGGTGCGGCTCATGGTTCAGGCGCCGGGCAGCACAATGCGAGTAATCCCAAGCAAGTGGGGCAGTACCACACAATAGTTATCAACACCTCCAAGAGGGAGGAGAAATTAAGCCGCAGAAGCCAGCAAGTGAACGCTGTAATACCAGCAACCCCCAATTGGCTAAAGTGGTCGAGCATGCAGTAACGTGGAGCCGCGACGATCACCCCCGCAAGTGCGAGAACCAGGGAAGCTGGCGCTAGTTGTGGCACCCTACGTAGCAGGATACAAGCTAACCAAAGTGCTTATGGACGGAGGAAGCAGCATAAACATCATGTACTACGACACGTTCAAGCGCTTGGGGCTCATGGATTCCAGCCTGCAACACACGACGACCGTGTTTCACGGCATCGTCCCAGGGAAATCTGCACAGCCAGTGGGAAAGATAACCCTGGGAGTAACCTTCGGGACAGAAGAAAACTTCAGAAGCGAGTTCATATGCTTCGAAGTGGTG
The DNA here is from genome assembly GCA_947311845.1 of Poa pratensis. Taxonomy (NCBI): domain Eukaryota; kingdom Viridiplantae; phylum Streptophyta; class Magnoliopsida; order Poales; family Poaceae; genus Poa; species Poa pratensis. The sequence goes on from CAMZMU010000055.1 coordinate 32,220,022, forward strand.
AAATTCCAAAGCCCGTATCACGCTCTGTTCGGACGAACAGCCTTCGCCAAGTTTATGGCCAGGCCCTGCTACGTGTACCTACAGTTGAAGATACCAGGACCAAGAGGGTCATCACGGTGCACGGCGATAGAGAAAAAGCAATAGAGTGCGAGGAAGGAGATGCAGCCTTCGCAGAATCAGCCTGTGCCGCTGAAGAGCTAAAGAGCTATAAGTCACAGGTGGACCCTAACGACATGAGCGTGGTCACCACGCCATCCACCGAACCACCAATGAAATTCAAAGCGGCCCAAGACACCAAGCAGATAGATCTTGTTCCTGGCGACTCATCTAAGCAGACAAGCATCGGAGCACACATGGAAAAAGAACAGGAACGGGCCCTCATCGCTTTCCTTCAGGAAAATAAGGACATCTTCGCATGGAAACCATCAGATATGCCAGGGGTACCAAGAGAATTGGCAGAGCATAGCCTCAACGTGAACCCCGTGGCCAAGCCAGTGAAGCAGCCATTGCGGCGTTTCCACGACGACAGGAGAAAGGCGATAGGGGAAGAAATAGCTCGCCTGTTGGCCGCAGGATTCATCACAGAAGTGTATCACCCGGAGTGGGTGGCAAATCCAGTCCTGGTTATGAAAAAGAACGGCACATGGCGAATGTGCATTGATTACACCAGTCTCAACAAAGCCTGCCCGAAGGATCCATTTGCCTTGCCACGGATTGACCAAGTGATTGACTCAACGGCCGGATGCGAGTTGTTATGCTTTCTAGATGCCTATTCAGGCTACCATCAAATCAAGATGAAGAAGGAAGATCAGGAGAAGACATCCTTCATTACACCCTTTGGGGCCTTTTGCTACGTCAGCATGCCCTTTGGATTGAAGAACGCAGGCGCGACTTACCAAAGGTGCATTCAAAATTGCTTGCATGAGCAGATAGGTCGCAACGTTCACGCCTACGTGGACGACATTGTGATTAAATCGCAAGTATGCCAGGATCTTATCAGCGACCTGGAGACATTCACAAATCTCAGAAGATACAACATGAAGCTCAACCCGACGAAGTGCGTCTTTGGAGTACCAGCGGGGAAGCTATTGGGGTTTATAGTGTCAGAAAGAGGCATCGAAGCCAACCCTGACAAGATAAAGGCTGTAATGGACCTCCAAAAACCAGAAAAGATCAAGGATGTACAGCGACTTACCGGTTGCGTCGCGGCATTGAGTCGCTTTATATCAAGACTAGGAGAAAAAGCTGCCTTTGTACAGATTGCTGAAAAAGTCAGATACCTTCGTTTGGGATGCAGAAGCCGACGAAGCTTTAACAGCCCTGAAAAGTCAGTTGACAAATGCTCCAGTTCTGGCGGCTCCAAAGGATAAAGAGCCCATGCTGTTGTATATAGCTGCAAACTCTCGTGCTGTAAGCGCCGTGATGGTCGTAGAAAGACAAGAGCCAGGAAAGGAGTACCCAGTCCAAAGGCCAGTGTATTACGTAAGTGAAGTACTCACGGCCTCAAAGCAGCGTTACCCCAATGGCAGAAGCTAGTATTTGGTGTGTTCATGGCGAGTCGCAAGCTGAAGCACTACTTCCAGGAACACCCAATAACTGTGGTCAGCTCAGCACCGCTGGCAGACATCATCCGCAATCGAGAGGCCACAGGAGAGTAGCCAAGTGGGCGATTGAGTTGGGACCACATCATATAAGTTATGAGCCGCGCACATCAATTAAGTCGCAAGCCCTTGCAGATTTCATCAACGATTGGACAGAAATCCAGTCGCTCCAGCATGGCGGAAACAAAATACTGGACCATGCACTTCGATGGGTCAAGACAGCTACAAGGCTCGGGGGCTGGAGTTGTACTAACATCCCCCAAGGGAGACAAGCTAAGATACGTGCTTCAAATACACTTCAACTGCACAAACAATGTGGCGGAGTATGAGGCATTGCTTCATGGACTCGTATAGCAAAGGAGATGAGCGTTAGTCGCATACGCTGTTTTGGAGACTCAGATTTGGTAGCTCAACAGTCTCTGGAACGTGGGACAGTAAGGACGCAAATATGGCTGCATACAGAAGAGAGGTGGACAGAATTGCTGGACACTTCACTGGATACCAAGTCGAGCATATTGATCGTAGACAAAATGAAGCGCAGATGCCTTGTCTCGGCTTGGATCCAATAGACAGTCAGTCCCGCCCAATGTTTTCTTGGATGAGTTGCACAACCCATCAGTTAAACCTCCAGCAGAGATTGACATCGCAGAGCCAGAAGATGATTCAACTTTAGTCGCAGCCCTGCATGAACAGCCAGGATGGACAGAGCCATATATGGCATATTTAAGTCGCGGAGTGCTACCAGATGATGAGGTAGAGGCGCGCAAAATAACACGGCGATCCAAGGCCTACACAATAATCAACAATGAGCTATACAAACGCAGCGTTTCAGGGACATTCCAAAGATGTGTATCACCAGAAGAAGGACGAAAAATCTTGCACGAAATTCATGCAGGCGATTGTGGCCATCATGCTTCGTCAAGATCTTTGGTGGCAAAGGCGTTCAGACATGGTTTCTTCTGGTTAACGGCGCTAGCAGACGCCGAGCAGATTGTCAGAGTGTGCGATGGATGCCAAAGATATGCCAGGCAAGATCATATGCCAGCTCAAGCACTTCGCACAATACCCATCACATGGCCTTTTGCCGTATGGGGTTTTGACATGGTAGGGCCCTTCAGACGGTCCCCAACGGGAAAAACTCACCTCCTGGTCGTGGTGGACAAATTCACAAAGTGGATAGAAGCAGAACCCGTGGGAGATTGCGAAGCTGAAACACAGTCAAGTTCTTGAAGAAGGTCATATTCCGCTTTGGGTATCCCCATAGTATCATCACAGATAACGGGAGCAACACCTCTGAAGGAGCTACACAAATATTTTGTGCAAACAATGGGATAAGGCTGGACCTCACGTCAGTATCACATCCACAGAGCAATGGACAAGCTGAGCGAGCTAACCAGGAAATCCTCCATGGAATTAAGCCGCGCCTTATTGAAAAGGTTGAAGCATCTCCAGGATGTTGGGTGGAGGAATTGCCAGCCGTGCTATGGAGCTTAAGAACAACCCCTAACAGATCCACAGGATTTACACCATATTTCATGGTCTACGGGCAGAAGCGGTTATGCCCAGCGATATCATACATGATTCACCAAGAGTTGCGGCCTATGTCGAAGCAGATAATGAAGCAGCTCGGCAAGATTCGTGGACACACTAGAAGAGGTCAGAGACTTGGCAGCATCAAGGTCAGCGGTATATCAGCAAGACTTGCGACGCTATCATGCCAGACGCATCAAAACCCGCACCTTTCAAGAAGGAGACCTAGTGCTGCGACTCAAGCAAGACCACAAGGGAATGCATAAGCTATCCTCTCCATGGGAAGGACCCTATATCATCAGCAAGAACCTAAACAATGGATCATACTATCTGCTGGATGTGAGGGAAGAAAGCAGCGATCGCCATGATTTCGAGGATCGTCTAGGCGCCTCGCCCTTGGAACGTCGCGCAACTGCGACCGTACTACACATAAGAAAAAGCTAATCAGAGCTAAGCATCATCTTTTCCAGCTGCCTATAGCTGAGTATCATCACAGCCACTAAGGGCTCCAGCTTCAAAATTGGTCGCCACTTAGGCGCGACCTGAACACCTGTATCAGAAATCGGCCGCCACCTAGGCGCGGCCGTACCTTATGTATCAAAAATCGGCCGCCACCTAGGCGCGGCCGTATGTCTCAAAAAGGGATCGCCACCTAGGCGCGATCCAACCCTATGTATAACACTCGGTCGCCACCAAGGCGCGACCTTATGTGTCATCATAATCAAAGCTGCTTATAGCTATATATCATTATTGTTTCTTGGGGGCTTTGTTACCCTGAAACAGCCAACTACTGGCAATTATCAAATTTACCTTAAGTTGGATTGCAACTTGCATTATGCGTCCAAAGTACTGGGGTGTGGCGTCAATCGAGCTTGATTGCCTATCATGGCCGCTCTCGACCCTGAACACACATGTTCCTAGGAAATACTGAGTCGCGCAAGTGCCCACTTAAAGGATTCAGAAAGACCTAACTAGAGGTCAATGTACTGCTTATAGTACGGAAACACCAATTGCAATTGCTTATATCTTAACAATTGTTTTATCTATGATATCAAGTTACAGGTGACGATCTTCAAAACCTTCTGAGAAGAATTGAGATGATTATCAAGTCACATCAGCTTCCTTGGGGGCTACAACATATTATCATCAAAAATTTGAAGATTGATCATCAAAGTGCTGAACCTATCAAGCTACTTTAAGAAGCTCACGAAGTCAGATGCATCTTCCAGGTCGCCTCAAAAGTGCGAGTAAAAGCCAATCCAACGTGATCATGAGTCGCAAACAAGGAAGTGCAAGCCAGGAAGAGAAAAGTGCAGCCTAAACGTTCAAGGAACCCTTCAAGATCAAGAAAACATATCAATGTATCCCATGTAGTTCAGACTACACTTGGGGCTAATGTCGGGGGAATAATTAACCGCACTTATTAAAGGCCAAAACAGCGACTTCATCCTCATGATCACGCTATTATTGGGCCACGTAAAGATGGGCTGAGCTAGGATCGCGGTCTACCAAAGAAGGCTCCAGAAGGTCGGCGTTAACTTGCCTTGGAAGATAAGAAGACAATCGGCTTCGTGTAGAACTCTTGTAACCTGACGAGTCTATGTGTATATAAAGAGAACTCGCAGGACTTAGACGGGGACAAGCCCTAAAACCCTAGTTCATACGGCGAGTACCGAGATCGGATCGCCTCCATTGTAACACCTCATATATCATATCAATACCAATATAGGGTAGGCAGAAAGTAGGTCTTTACCTCACATTGAGGGGCCGAACCTGGGTAAATCTGTGTTGATCTTTGTTCCTGCGATTCCAAGCTCGGAGACGATTGACTCGCGCAATCCCACACATGCGAAGTCATCCATGACATCTGACGTGACAAACCCACGACACTCCTCTTCGTCTACTTCTCGCTCTGGTTCAGCCGTGGCCGTGTGCTCCCATCTGCCGCTAGATGTGGTCGCCGGTGGTGATTTCGGCGACCATTTGGTCCAGCACGCCTCTCGTTCGGCTCCCCGCGGCGCCCTCCGACGGATCAGCGCGACGCCAGCCCCGCGCGTCCCTGCCCGAGCGCGAGCTCGGCAGTGCAGGTGTGGAGGGGATTTTCGGTCGCGTCCGTCTATTCGTCGAAGTCGTTGACCGTTTTTCTGGCATCGGACTGCGGGTTGATTTCATTATTCCTGAGGGTTAAAACACAAAAAGATCAGGACGTACGACACGACACGTACGGTCGACTACTCATATTATTCATATTATATAGTAGAGATTAATTAGTCATAGTATTAAAAAAAAAGCTATGAACCAACGTGTGTTCTCGGTGTTCTATGACGTGACCAACACTGTTTTTTGTCACAGTACGTGTGAAATATGGAGTTTATGACCACAACTAACTTTGTCGATGCAACATGTAATGCTACATTTTTTTTTTTTTTGAGATTGTAATGCTACATATTGACAGCGCATGCAGGAGCGACTGCGAGCCAGCTCTGACGCGCGGAAGGAGCGAGCCCAACGTCGTCCCGTTCTCGTGGCCGCTTTCACCCCGCCGGCTTTTACTATTTCTTCTTCGGTGGTGCGGGGGCCATGGCCGCTCTGCCGCGGCAGCAGTTTTTTTTTTGAAAGGTAAAGACTTGTATTCATATAGTAGCAAGGATACATGACATGATAAAATACAAGAACACCCAGAATGGATACAGGTGGAAAACAACCCGAAGGCCTTCGTCAACCTCTCGCCGTCGAAGCCGGACACCACCAGCCTCAGCGACGACCCTTGGAGCTGGAAGAACCCCCTAGCCATGAGGCGTAGAAGGACCGCAGTAACCACCAGCCCCGAGGGACTGGATCTGGGACGCCGAGGAACACCGGCCGACGACACGCGCCGAGCTCGTCCTGCTCCTGATCTTGCCGGAAAAGACTAGATCCCTCCATCTCCGACCGCAACACACCCTCCGCAGCAGCCCCACCCTCACCACCTTTAACAACTCCTCCACCTCCATTCTACTTCCACCTTGGAAACAAGAAGAGAAACCGAGAAGCAGCAGAAATCCGAGCTTATTGCACAAAGAGGTCGCCAAGATGACGAAGCAGACCATCTCCTCCATCCTCTAGAGCTTGCCGGATTGCTTCATCTTCTCCGCCGTACGCCGGGAGCGACTCGGGAACTCCGGCGACATGAACCCCGCGACACCAGCCCCATCACAGCACCTCACGAGCCCATCACCGCCACTGGGGAAGATGACGGTGTGGAGACGACCGGCTCGAAGGACGGGACCTCCACCACACGCAGTCGACGTCGTCGTCTTGTCAACCACCTGCACAGAGGAGCAGAACTCCACAACCTCCCCGGCAAGACCATCGCCGGATCGGAGAAAGGAGGGGAGCACCTATTCTTCACCACCGCCGCCATCTTCTCCGAACCGATGCCGCCGGCGAAGAAACCAAAAAAACATACTAAAACTAAACTTAAACTACTCGCACGGACGAGATCCAGCGCTTCCCCCCGTCTCACAACGCCACGACGGCGCCGGAGACGGAGGGAAGCGGCGGAATCGCTGACGAAACCAGGAACGCCTTCTTTTCGCTTGTCTCTACTGTAGCAGGGGAGGGGATAAGGATGAGGGGGTACAGCTGCGGCAACAGCTACTATCCCGGGGGACGCTCCTCCGCTCACAACTCTCAAATCAAACCAGTCTCCCGCGGTGAACGGACAGCACAGCACATCGCACCACCCTTCTTTCTCTCTCTCTTTGGCCCATTGCTCGGCAGGAGGCGGGAGGGTGGGGCGCCTTTCTTCTTTTGAAGCGGGTGAAGTGAGCTCTCTCTGAGCTCCCCCCCCCTCTTCCCCTCTCCTCTCCTTTACCTCGTTGAGAGTCTCCACGCGCTCCCGGGCCAAGCCCAAGCCAGATCCGGCGGCTTGGCCGGCCGGAGATGGCGAGGGGGCGGCGCCGGTGTGTATAGTCGTAGCTGTAGGTTAGGTTTAGGTGTTTGTGTTGCCATCGTGCTGTCTGGGAGTAGGTTATCGTCGGATAGCAGTCGCCGGAGATGCGCCCTGAGCTTTCTCCTCCTCGCGGTCGTGTCCCTGTGGTGGGGATACTCGCTGCCGGTGGATTTGGGCTCAGGCATCTCCGACAATAAAAGAACTGCTGGGAGTCCTTCTCTGCTGCCGCCGGCGCGCACGGTAGCAGAGGCGTCAGCGAGCGAGCCGCTCCTTCGGAGGTCGAAGACGGTGGCGAGCTCAGGTACAAGCTCCTCAAATATGCACGGGTTTCTCTGGTGGCGCTGCGTCGCTGATGCTCTGCACCAACTCCCGCCGGCCGAGGAGGCGAGGGGGAGGTGGTGGTTGGGGCATGGTGGGCGGCGGCTGGCCGGAGGCTGCTGCCTTGTAGAGCTCCCAGCTCGGTGGCCTCAACAACTGCTGGCATCCTTGGCCGTGAAGGGCCTGATTCGCGCCGCGAAGGCGCCTCTTCAACCTCCAGGAAGGAGGCCTGCAAGAAGCTCAGCACCGGCATCCAGCGCCAAGCCTCTGCCAAGTGGTTCGTCCCCGGCGGAGCTCCGGCGGCCGGCGTTGTGAGCTTCGTTCTTCGTCGGTGGAGAGGATGGAGGACTGGATCGCTTTTGACTTTTTATCTAAGGTCCTTCCTACAAAATTCCAGGACTTGTGTGTAATTTCTTTTTTCTTTGAGGTCCTGCATGTACTTGTGCCCACCGCTTTGACTAAATGAAAGGCAGCATCGGGGTCTTTCTAGACCCCATCCTCTGTTCAAAAAAAAAAGTGAGCTCTCTCTTTCCGTGGTTAATGCACGGGGTGGCAATGGCATGGCCCGTCGGGGGTGACAAGACGTAGAGCCCGTTCTGCTTTTCGCGGGGACCCGGCGAGCACTCCACTTTCCCGGTAGATCAGATTCATCTGCTTGGGTCCTCGTCGTCGTCTTGGCTCCGCCGTGCGGCTGTTTGCTGTGCCCTTTTTCTTCGGATCCCTCCCCTTTGGTGTCAATCAAGTCCGGGAGCATGCAGGAATCCCGAGTTCACGTGCCACGAAAAGACACCAAAGCAAACAGTGGAGTGGTGTAGCTTGAGATCGGCAAGATGGCTGGATGGGCTTGGACGTGACTCGACAGACAGAAAACAAAGGTCTTTTTCGGATACTAGCAGGAATTTATAATTTCCATAGGAGATATTTAGTAATTTTTCCTATGGATTATCTTTAGGTAAAAAAGAAAAAAACTGATGTTACTTAAATTTTCAGAGCATCTCCAGTCGTGGCGTCCAAATGACCGCCCAAAGGCCTTCCGGACGAGCCATTTGGGTGCCATCCGGACTACCTGCTGCCTTTGAGCACCGTCGCTCTCCACTCGCGACGTCCAAATCCTTTTTTGTAAATAAAAACTCCGACAAAACTCATTCAAACTTTAGGAAATTTTACAAATTTGAATGAAACCTAAATAAACCTAATCTACTGGCGGCGGTTGCGGCGCCTGAAGGCAAAGTAGGGGTCCTCCTCCTCCTCATCCTTCTCCTTCTTCACGCCGCCGCCGTGCTCCTCCTTGATGCGGCTGGGTCCTGCGCCGTCGCCGGTGAGGTCGAAGAAGGGCACACCCTTCGACTTGGCGTGCTCGAACGCCGACCACGCGCAGGACGTCGGCCCATCGAGCGGCGGAATATCGTCGAGGAACACGGCGACGACGACCTGCGCGATGGTGTCGTCGTTCGCGCCCGCCTGCGCCGCCATGAGCTCGGCCATGAGCGGCGAAACCTCCGGCTCCACCTTGACCTTCATCTGTTCCGGCTTCCAACAACATATTTTAAGTACAAAATTTATGTCATACACTTTTTTAGAGCACGCCCATTGTGACTAGTCACTAGTTTATGCTTGTTAAATGATTTTCTTCCAATATTTTTATATTACTACACAAACATTTGTTGCCAGTACAAAGTTATGAATCATCCGGGAATAAACTAAATTAAGATATACTGAATTTTTCATAGCATTTGATAATGTCCAATCAGGTCAGTTAATGAGATTAAAACTGACAACCCACAATTACTTGGAAATGGAAATGGAAGGCATAAACAGAAACACGACAACAACAACGAGAGAGATTCCAAAACATACATTAGTTCATGAGTTGGTTGCGCTGTCAAGCCAGAGACGCGGTATTTCTGCCTTAGACTTCCTCGGTGAGTGATTTCGATCTTCAAATCTCGTAGAGCTTTCTTAACCTGCTTGACATTAACCGCAATCATATAAACTAATCATTCCCATGGGGAGGGCATAAGGCATGAAGTACTGACAAAACTCCAGTTCACAACCAAACAGACAAGTAGCAATTGTGACATGGCCTTTGCCTATATAAGCAGTAGACATCACCAGTTTGCATAGCACATAAGTGTAACATGATTTACCTTGATTCGGTTTGCATCGGACAACCTTCTTGACATGACATACTTCCCCAGGATCTGCACAACGGGAAGATGGTGTTGGGGTCGAAGCCGCCGTGGTACTGCTGCTGGCTTTCGCCGTACTCGGGGAAAACTTGGAGCGAGGCGTGCCGGCGGCGCTGTCGGCGAAGACGGACGAACTTGACGGCGAGCTGCCGATCTTGCATCGCAGAGGGACGCTGCTCTCTCTTGGCTTCCTCCCATGGCGAAGGCCTGGTTCAAGGCGGCGACGGTCTTGTTCATGGCGGCGATGCTCTTCGCCGTCAATGGCGGCGGCGGTGGGTCGAGCAGATTCCTAGCTCTCTGCTTCACGCGACGGTCGCCATGGCTCTGTGTCTCCAATTGGCGCCGGAGGACGTCCATGTCCCAATCGTGCTGTGAGATCCCCTCCGGCTTTTCCTTGGGCGGAGGGGAGGGGGGCTTGCGCTGCTTGCTAACGCCTAGCGTCTTCCCCACCACCTTCGTCCTCGCCGCTGTCTTCCCCTTCGCCTTTGGTACCTTGGGCACAGCCGACGGCGCCATGGAAACGGAGGCGGCGCGGCGCGAGGGTTTTTGTTTGGCGGGAAGAGTGGCGGGAAAATGGGATTTGGGGAGAAATTGGAGTGAAGCCGGTATTTATTGCTTTTGCCCAGTCGCTGACAGGCATGACCCGCGCGTCGGAGGGGTAGGTGGCGTCGCGCGACGTTGTGTCCGGGGCCGCCCGAGCTCTACCCAAAATGAGGGCGTGGGCTAGGCGTGCCGGACCGAAAACTGTGCCGCGCCGGACCCAATTCACGTTTGGACGCCGCGAGTGGTGGCGAAAAACTGTCCGGCACGCCCCAAAAACGTTTGGGCGCCCCGACTGGAGATGCTGTTACAGATTAGATTTCTACGCCTCAATCCAACGAGAAGTTGAGCGTCAACTCCACCTCTGTTTAAGATTCACCCCCACTGTCGAGAGTTGTATGTCCCGTGTTCTTTCCTACGTTCCACACACACACAACTGTTCTTGTAGTGTTCTGTGTTCGTACTGTCAATCAATCAGATTCACGTGTCTTCCGTAATACGGTATTAGTTTGTTTATTGAGCGAGCTATCTAAATAAAGCTCTATCATAGAGCTTTATTTTGCTCCACATGTAAAGACGAACTGCATGTAATAGGAACTTAAATCTGAGTTCAGGAATCTAAAGATAACATCCTTGGACAGGCCACCGCGTTCACCAGAGCTCAGCCGTTCTGGACCGTCCTATAGAATCCAGATTTGATCTCAGCCGTCCAATCGCGCGGTATTTTTTTTACTGTGCCCAGTCCCACCTGTCATCGACTTCGTGGCCGGAGAATTCGGTGTCTCTGCGGGCGCGGTGGCAGTGCCCGTTATTCCGACGGAACCGCTCTGGGCAAAATCGTCATTTCGCCCTGCGGTATATAAGCTGCAACCCGCGGTGGAAAACCCTATCCCCAATCGCTCGCGCGTGCGCTCCTCCAATCGCCGCATCCGCTCCTTCCCCCAACCCCCTTCCTCCACCTCCTCGACGCAACGCCGCCGCCAGGCTCCCCGCGCCGCCCCTCCTCGCGGTGCTCGGCTGCTCCCGCAAGCCCTCACCACCAAGAGGCGGCCTGGACGGCGACGGCCGCGGGCGCTCGGCTCGACGGCGGCTCGGACGGCCGGCGACCTGGCGGCAAGGAGAAGGGCGGGGATCGCGGGAGGAGAAGGAGCACGGCGGCGGCGACGGTCGGCGGCGACGGTCGGCGCGGACAAAGAGTAGCCAGGGACGCGTCCACGCGTCGGGAGAGCAGAAGAAAACCTGCGCCTCCCCGGCCCCGCTTTCTCCCCATGGCGCTCTCGGATAGCTGGGAGATCGGTGGCTTGCAACACCGGTTCAGGTTCGTACCCACGCCCTTCCTTCTCCCCCCTGTTTGATTTCTTGGTTAGATATGAGGCGCCCATGTTCTTCCCCTTTATGTATCTTGGATCTGACGTCCTTTGCTCTCATTCTTCAGTTATTAGGCTGCAGTGAGAAATCAACGAGTCATCACCCAACTATGGAATCGGGTAAAACATCTTTGAGCAGGAGCATAGATCTGGGACTCCTTTGTCTCTTCATTTGGATTTTATTAAAAATTTAGGTCGGTAATCATCTTCCCCTTATTAATGTTTTTTCCTTTCCTTCCTACAGGCCACGAGCCCAGTTTTTATTTCTTATGTTTTTTGCGAATTTACTAATATGGGAGAGCGACTTAATAAGGAAGCAGGTGCTATGAATAGATTAAATGGGATAGTTTTAATTTTGCCAATTACTCATGCTCCATGTTCGTCACTTTTCCTCAGAACCGGCGATGGGAGTATGTGCTTTGAGTATCAACAATGAATGCTCATGAATCCACAGTATATTATTGAAATTAAGTGTCATCTTCCGTAATTCCGATCATAGGTATGAGTGCATCCTTTTATATATTTCTTTGCAGTTCTAATTTTTCTGAATGTGCTCAGCATGGCAGCCATGTATTAGACAGATGACTAGCTACTCATGTGCTCTGTGTATTTTCTCCTTTTTTTGTACAATTGATCCAGATAATTAGATCAGAGAACTAATTTGATGTTTTACATTTCTTTTCTTGTGTCGATATTGTACCATGTCACGTGGAACTGCAAGATACACTTGAATTTGCTAAGAGCACCTTTCCCTTTTTTGTTCTCTGAAACCTCTTCATTGCTTCCCTTTATGATGCTCTGAATATTCCTTTACCCTATGATTTAAGATCATATTTTCTCCCATCCCTAGAGCCTCCATATCTGAAAGGTGGTTTGTAAGATTGCAAACAATCTGGTATATACTTGTGTTTGAGCAGGAGCTTTTCATGAATGGAACTGATATCGTTAATCTGAGGATGCTAACTAGCTGTTTAGGGTTGCTAAGGGTGGTGTTAGCTCTTTCTTGAGTTTGTAGATGTTTTCTTATCTATCAATGCATCAAAATTTAAGGCTTTTGTGTTTTCGCGGAAAAGACCTAAGCTTCAGTGTCTCTTCCTTCTCCGAGATTTGCCATGTTATGTTCAGGTCTGAACACAAATATTTAGGTTGCATTTCGTTCACAAAATATCTCATTTTCTGTGTTATATTTGGAAAGCTTAAGAAACTTTTGTCATATAATGAATATAGGTATATAGAAGTAAGTAGAACCAAAGATGAAGCAGTGTAAGACAATAATGGGACATCATCTGATGACATTGCCTTCCATGTGGACAGGTAGGTTGCACCAGGGAGAACCAACCAAAGGGCAATGATGGGCAACAGATGTAAATGCAAATGTTGAGTATGCGCCAGACATCCTTCATGGCATGCCTCTGTTCCTAGAAGCAGGTTAGGCAAGCCTTTCATTTAGATTTCTTATAGGTTAATTTTACTTGTTCTTACAGGATATCTTCTTTTTCCTGTACATATTATCTGGCTGTGCATATATCCATCTACATGCATGCTCTCAATGTTTTTTTTGGCTCCTTTCCAGATTTCTAGGTGCCGCTTTATGGTACCACAAATTAGTTTTGTTTGGTAAGTTTCAGTGGTAAAACAAGCAGCATGTTAGTGGGTATAACCTGATCCCAAACCATGATATGTGTTTTTTAGTTCTTTTATGATCGGAGTAGGTATTATCTTTTCTCCGAGTAAATTATTTTCCATGCGATCTTGGTACTAGACATGGGATCATATGCGTAAATGTGATTTTAGTTCTTTTATGGCAAGCTAAAGCAAATTGTGGTCCACAGTCTTGGAATCATGTTTGGGTGCCAATCTAGAACTAATTTGCTATAAGAATTTCAATACAAGAGGCTTAATTTCTCTCATTGCAATGAGTCAATTCTGAATATCTGGTATTGTAGGCATGACATCTTTATCTTCTGTCCCTGCTCAATTCCGCTTTCTGCTACATTAGAAGCTATTGAAATATTTCTTAATTGTCTATCTTTTCATTCTCTGGTTTTTTATCTTGAGGCTAGACCAATCTATCTATGCTTACTTTCTCTTTTACATGTTGAGTAAGTGTGTTCAAAAGATTTATCTACTATTTTAGGGATAACTCCCTTGGGAAGGCAGTGACGAAGACTTATGTTCAGCAGTTCAAATTCCTAATGAAACGTTGCCTTTTTGTTGATGCAGTAATCCCCAAAAAAATTACAGGGAGGTGAGTGACCTCTGGTCTCTACTATATCACATCAATTCTTGTGTGTTTTATGTTGTTTTTCTGAAGTTTCTTAGTTTGAAGAATGGCATATCTAAGTTATTTGAAACGTGTACATGCATTTTTTTCGCTAGCTGCACACATATCTTCTATAATTTTAGTTGCAGCTTTGAATGTAGATAAGTTTTTGTAGCTATTTATGCATTGGGAAAATAGTTAGTCTGTCTGACCTCTCTGTTTTGTAAAATCTCTTGCCCTTGCTTTCTAATATCCAACACATATTACCTGATTTCTACTCCTTTGGGTACATGTATGTGCCGATGGATTTAAGTAGTAAACATAAGCAGTTGAAAAGGTACGATTGAAATATTCAGACATTCCTTATGGCAACAAACCTAACCTTTCGCATTAGAAATATTTGCCATTGAGTTTAATATGGATATTTCCGCACATCATGATATCCATCTATGTTAAAGTTTGGCACAGTGCTTATTTATAATGGATATCCGGTTTGCCACCAAGAATAAATTAAAGGCTTCACAAGACAGTATAACTTGCACTTGCAAGAGGAAAGGCGTTTTCTTTGTCATGTTGGCATGAAATAGTTGTACCTACCGGTATTATTAGTCTTTCATCTACCCATCTGTTGCTTTAGTCTCAAAGGTTCTGCTCCAATAATAAATTTTATTGTAAACTAGACCATCTATTCCTGCTTTAGCTTATTTGTCACCTACTTAGGTAATATTATTCTTGTGGTCGGGTGTATGGTCAAGAGGGTTTTTAGATTTTTCATAGCTTGGATAAAATTGTCGATATGATCTTTGTGTTATCCTTTTTTTTAGTTTGTGCTATGCAAAGAAGAAAATATTTATTTATCATAACGGAATGATGGTTCAATTTTTTTCGTTTGTTTTGGTTCCAATTCTACTATTTTGATCCATCTCATATCTTTGAAGGTATCTATTTTGTTCTTATGTTTGTCATTTTAAGTCCTAATTCAGTTGCTTGATGCCATCATTGTGCCCATTTCCTCTATTTTTGTGTATTTTTCATTTTGCATCAGTTATATAATGTTGATGAATTGAAACCTGAAGTTAATATCCATCAGCCTGTAACCAAATATTCTCATTATTTTGACTTCACTTTGGGTCGTGTGAGCAATCATTATCTATGTTTCCAGACATTCCTACACTGCATGTTATGTACACATTTTATCACCTTCGAACCATTTATTTTGTTTTCTTTTGTTTTAGAGTTTATTTGATTTCCACTTAAACATGAACTGCTGGATTTTTTCAATGTTGGATTGTCTTTTAGATAACGTTCATATCATTTTGCACGCAGGCTGCATGAGCTTTAGCTAATTCAGCTCCACATGGAACAACACTAACAATAATACTGCAGTTTGTCGGGAAGTAGATGCTCTTGAAAATTTGGTGCAACTGTCCAAATGAAGGTGTGAGGTATAACTCTGATTTACTCAAGCGACATGACCTGCCAAGCTTTTGAACTGTATGTTGCAGCTCTCTCCTTGAATCTGTCCACAAATCACTTACATTTGGGCATTTTTTCATGGAAGGAATAGACAAGAAGCAGCTGGTGTTTTATAGAACTTGTCATTTAAGATATATCATTAATCCACGACCCCTGCTGGTGGTGTTGATGCTCTGGTATGTGTGCCCTGGCCATGTTCTTCATGTTCTTCTTGTATGTAAGTATTCTATCCATCAGAGTGAAACAAAAATCCCATGTAGGTTATGGGTTACTTCCTGTATGTAAGTATTCTATCCGATGTGATCGGACTGAATCATGTTCTTCCTGTCCGATTCTGTCCGAACATGATCAGTCCGAACCAAACCCCCCTCGATCTGAGCCATCCATTTTGTCCGATTGATTGCTGAGTTCGTTTGGCTGTGTAGGCTGCAAGTGGCGCATTAGATTCAGTGTTGTGAGAAATGTGAGTGCTGCCAGCAGCTTTGGTTAATTTTTTTCCATTGCTTACATTACTATTGTACTTGCTAATTTTTTCTAATGATCATGTATATTACATTCAGTTTACGAAACTTGAGTAATAGAGAAGGCTTACTCTTATTTTCTATGCAACAATCATTTTCACTATGTTGATGCTATTTCTCATATAGTTTTTAGGTTCCTTTTTTTCAAAATACATAAGTCTAGGACAAAGATTCTTACAAAGTTCAGCTTTAGGTGTCTCCTAAATTCCATCCTATTTGTGCTGGATAAAATATCATGTAACATGGTGCAATGTTATATATCGTTATATCCACACAAATTGTATGATTTCCTGACTATTTTATTTTTCATACCAAAGTGCAGGAGTAGTATCTGAAACCTGATTGGATATATGTAGGTTTATACACATCAGATTGGTTTTATATCTAATGGGGACTACAGGTTTGATGCTCTTTACCTCATCACAATATTTTCTTTTGTTTCAACGCTCTTTCAATTCTACTATTTTGATGTATCTCATATCTTTGATGGTATTATTTGTTTTTACTTTTATCATGTCAAGTCCTAATTCATTACCATGCCTGTGCTCATTGCCTCTATTTTTTTTTATTTTTTTTGCGTCAGATATAATGAAGATGAATTGATGCATGTTCAAATCACCTCAGTTTTCTATTTAGCATCTTGGTTATTTCATGTGTTTAACTGTGCCTTGATGTTGATGATGTTCTAGGTCTGTAGGATCTGTTTAACGAAAGTTTATTCTTGCTAGGCTTAAATATAACTAGGTCCTAATTCAGTAGCTTGATGTCATTCCTGTACTCATTGCCTCTATGTTTGTGTGTTTTTTTTTATCTTGCATCAGATGTAATGAACATGCATTGACGCATGCAGGTATTGACCCACTTTCAACACAATGAAGCTTGATGTTATCTCAAACCTGATCAAACAATTCAGTTCTGATACTGAGTGCTAAACCCTAAACCAGGGACATGGAAGACTGTTGGAGATTCACCGATGGCTTTAAACAGTAGGGAGATTCACCAGATTCTCAAAAGGCTCGGCAAAATCTATACAGAACTAAAACTAGGGTTGTGATAGAAGGTGGACAACTCCAAAGACCTGAAGAAAAGTACACCGTACCTTTGAACGATAGATTTTTGTTCAGTTCCTACGTGTGCTTCACCATTGTTTTGATCTTCCTGTTGCTTAAGACTTTGATTATTGATGTTCTGATTACTCATTTTTCATATGATCTGTAAGATACGCTTTCAAATCTATATAGCTATGATCAAATTCATATGGATATAAATATCCTTTTAAGTGATCTGTATAAATGGTGGTAACCACGGGCAATAAAATCAAAGAAGAGACAAGCGCTGCGCGGCGAGCCGTGCCGTTCGAATCTAGTTGGGTTACATTACATGGCGAGCTCGTGCATCCATTTATATCCACCTAAAGGCGCATAAATTGCTTGATAAGACTATCTTTTCTTATATGTTCTACTTTATCTATAGAAGTAGGACATTTTTGCAATTGATTAAATCTTATTGTTTATAGCAAAAAAATAATGCTTCTAAATTTATGGTGGTAAAATAAACTATAAGACGAGTGAGTATGATAATTGATAAGCCACCAAAATCCCATATCCATTTGACGCCCGAAACATTTCTAAAATATAAAAATACGAAAAACGGAATTTTCTTCTTTTCAAAGTAAGATATTAAAATGATGAGATTTTCATGGGAAATCCCGTAAATTATAAAAAAGGTAAAATCATGTGATATGATATATAAAAGTATAATAAACTACAAAATACATAGTTACGTTTCCTACGTAACAACATCCCCAAATTTAATCCAACCTCATCCTTAAGCATGCAGATGATAAAATAGATTGACTTTGGATTTTATTATCTTAGTAACAAAAATAAACAATGATTATTTCTACTAAATGTACTATGTCTTAATGTCTATGTATTATCAACAAACAATCACCATATCAAGTAAAACAATAACATGATTTTTAATAAAATAAAATCAACAAGAAAACATGCATTAAATTACTCTTTCATCCATTGGTGAAAGAAGTAGTAAGTTCGTGATTGTGCAACGGGTGCGTAGTGTACATTAAGAAATGCTCGTGATTGGCCTGTCAGCATTTTCCATTCTCACTGGGTAAAAAGACAGAAGCTCGTTTAGCATGGATGATCTCGACCCCCTCCACTTATCATCCATGTTGCAGCGACACCTCGTGAGTAGGATGTTACCGGTGACCTATCCCGGAGCCTGAACCTGCTTAGATCATGTGTTCACCCATCGAGATCATGGCGTTATACCAACTAACAATTTTATTGCCGAAACAAAACCCCGACAATGGGATTTTCCGCACACTTCTTCTCTGCCTTGTATGTTGGCATGGAGTGGGTGAGTGGTGTCCGAACTCCGAAAGAAGGCTCGCAAGAGATGTTTTCGTACACTAATCAGACCGGTAGGAGACGTTTGGTGCGTCCGCTCGTGATGCTATTATTTCGATCGACACCTCACCACACCGTCTTTCTCGCACCTGTGAGAGTGAATACGTCGTTCAGGGACACGCGGCGCCACCACACACAGCGCCCCCAACGACCGTCACAACAAGATCTGTCGATATCCCTAGTGCTACCCAACGGAGGAAGGAGTTCATGTGCATCCACCCGCCACATAGTCACGCCTGATAACCTATCGTGACGTAATTTGTTGCAAAATCGCTACAATGCAACTTTGATTTAACTTGGAGTGTTGATTTTGTGTTGAATTTAGAGTTGATTTTTAAAGATTTGGGTCACATTTAGAGTTGAAATGAGGTGTGGATATGATACAAGTAGTGATACTTATTGTTTTTGTGTCATGTTCAATGCTGGGGTTTTTATAAAAAAATAACAAGATCGGAGGGGGACTCCACACCGACTTTGTCATTAAGGTAGAAATGATAACGACATGCACCTAGGGAGAGCGGACAATATGTGCTAGCCCCAAGAGTTGACGGCCTGACAGGTGTTGCGGTATGAGGAGCAGTGTACGTAATCATGCCTAGGGGAGTTAGAGAAATCATCAAATCTCGTTAACAATTTAAGTGTCGTCATCGTGTTGTGATTGCTTGTTTCTTAGCAAATCGAGTGCGCTTAGGATAATAACTAGTGCTACGAGAGCCAGATTAGGAGGTCGGGGATATCGATCTAAGGAGGCGGTGCAATGGAAGAATCTAGGGAAGCAATCGACACACTGAGGGCGGCTGACGGGGCAGATCAATTTTGCATGGCAAAGTTCGGTTCCGTGTTACATGAAGCATCGGCAGTGTTTACGAGAGTCCACGGTGGACTGCAGAACCGCGACACAGATCGGATCGAACTACAGTATGGTCTATCTCGGCGAGTAGGCGGCACAGTCGGAGTGTCGGACTCAATCCGCTCAGATGCGTGCAAGCAGCGGCGGCACGCGCAGCAGATCGATCCAATCCATCCATTGATGGCTTCAGGTTTTTTTGTTTTGAGATAAATTGATGGCTTCAGGTGGTCTGGCTCTGGCACGCGAGGGTGCACGCGGTGTTCAACGCGGCCCAGGTTGGAGGTGGAGCAGGCCCAAGTGGCCAGCCGCATAATCCGGCGAGGCAGCGTATGTGGCCCAGCCCAGGCGAGCCAGAGTAGAGCACTCACGTGAGGCCGACGGAGGCAGGCTTTTTTTCTCTTCTAAACACAGTACAACGCAGACGTTCATATACACGCATACACACCCACCCCTATGAACACACGCACACACACCCTACCCTTATGAGCATCTCCGAGAGACCTGAGTCGACGGAGGCAGGCTTGGTCGTCCTTTTTTCCCTCAAAAAAAAAAAAAAGGCGGAGACAACCGCGCGAGCAGCAACACCGACTCGCCCGGACACGTTGCCCCGCATGTGCAGACCCATTCGGTCTGCCTTTTCTGTTTTCGTTTGTTTCCTTTTTCTTTTTCCATTTCTTTTTTCCTTTTTGGTATTTCTTTGGAACGATCGAGTCCGATTCCCCTGTTCTTACTCCTTCTATTGTTTCTTCGCTGTTTGATCCGTTGGTTTGGCCTATTGCTCGGATGTAGAGCGAAAGTGACTGATAACGTGTTGGAAATAGATCGAGAGCAAACGAGATCGACAGCGAATGAATCGAACTGTGTATTTCATTGATAAAATATTGGGTATATATACCCTGGTACAAAAACGGTTACAAGGAAGCGGTTGCCAAAAGTGGAACCGACATAAGCAGAGATTTAACCCATTAATTAAACTAATTAATTAATTTCTAACACGTACTACAGTATGGTCTATCTCGGCGAGTAGGCGGCACAGTCGGAGTGTCGGACTCAATCCGCTCAGATGCGTGCAAGCAGCGGCGGCACGCGCAGCAGATCGATCCAATCCATCCATTGATGGCTTCAGGTTTTTTTGTTTTGAGATAAATTGATGGCTTCAGGTGGTCTGGCTCTGGCACGCGAGGGTGCACGCGGTGTTCAACGCGGCCCAGGTTGGAGGTGGAGCAGGCCCAAGTGGCCAGCCGCATAATCCGGCGAGGCAGCGTATGTGGCCCAGCCCAGGCGAGCCAGAGTAGAGCACTCACGTGAGGCCGACGGAGGCAGGCTTTTTTTCTCTTCTAAACACAGTACAACGCAGACGTTCATATACACGCATACACACCCACCCCTATGAACGCACGCACACACACCCTACCCTTATGAGCATCTCCGAGAGACCTGAGTCGACGGAGGCAGGCTTGGTCGTCCTTTTTTCCCTCAAAAAAAAAAAAAAGGCGGAGACAACCGCGCGAGCAGCAACACCGACTCGCCCGGACACGTTGCCCCGCATGTGCAGACCCATTCGGGCTGCCTTTTCTGTTTTCGTTTGTTTCCTTTTTCTTTTTCCATTTCTTTTTTCCTTTTTGGTATTTCTTTGGAACGATCGAGGCCGATTCCCCTGTTCTTACTCCTTCTATTGTTTCTTCGCTGTTTGATCCGTTGGTTTGGCCTATTGCTCGGATGTAGAGCGAAAGTGACTGATAACGTGTTGGAAATAGATCGAGAGCAAACGAGATCGACAGCGAATGAATCGAACTGTGTATTTCATTGATAAAATATTGGGTATATATACCCTGGTACAAAAGCGGTTACAAGGAAGCGGTTGCCAAAAGTGGAACCGACATAAGCAGAGATTTAACCCATTAATTAAACTAATTAATTAATTTCTAACACGTACTACAGTATGGTCTATCTCGGCGAGTAGGCGGCACAGTCGGAGTGTCGGACTCAATCCGCTCAGATGCGTGCAAGCAGCGGCGGCACGCGCAGCAGATCGATCCAATCCATCCATTGATGGCTTCAGGTTTTTTTGTTTTGAGATAAATTGATGGCTTCAGGTGGTCTGGCTCTGGCACGCGAGGGTGCACGCGGTGTTCAACGCGGCCCAGGTTGGAGGTGGAGCAGGCCCAAGTGGCCAGCCGCATAATCCGGCGAGGCAGCGTATGTGGCCCAGCCCAGGCGAGCCAGAGTAGAGCACTCACGTGGGGTCCCCTACTTATCGCTCCTTGCGAGCTGTAAGTAGGACTCGCCTGCACGACCTGGTCGCTCACCTTGGACCGGGCCGCAAAATCACTCCCGCGCATCCATGCGAGGATTCGCTTCATCATGCATGGCATGTCTGCATATGTTGTTTTTTTTGCGAGGACCAGCTCGCTTAGGGCCCTTTTGTTTGGGCTTATTTTGCCTTTTTGATTTTGACTTTAAGCCATAAAAGCATCTAAATAGGTGCTTTTTTTGGCTTTTGGATTTTGGAAGCCAAAAACAATGATCCAAATCTTTTGGCTTCTAAAATTCAAAAGCCAAAAAAGCACCTATTTAGGTGCTTTTCTGGCTTAAAGCAAAAGCCAAAAAGCCAAAATAAACCCAAACAAAAGGATCCTTAGTATGTGTCACACCAGCCTAGCATATATTACGTACTTTTTTTTCCTTCCGATTTCTTGTTAGTTTTCCGAAATATTATACCAAATAAATCTGGAATGTTTTAAAAAAGAGGAATTTTTTTAAAAAAATCGGAACCATTTTCAATAAAGTGAAACATTTTTTTAATCGGAACCATTTTCAAAAAGGAACCATTTTCAAAAAATCGGAACTATTTTTTTATTCGGAACCATTTTAAAAAAGGTACCATTTTTACGGTTCGGAACCATTTTCAAAAAGGAACCATTTTTTTCATTTGGAACCATTTTCAAAAAGGAACCATTTTTTCATTCGGAACCATTTTTTCAGTTCGGAACCATTTTAAAAAAGGAACCATTTTTATGGTTCGGAACCATTTTAAAAAAGGAACCATTTTTTTTTCATTCGGAACCATTTTCAAAAATCGGAACCATTTTTTCGGTTCGGAACCATTATAAAAAAGGAACCATTTTCGGAAAATCGGTACCATTAAAAAAGGAACCATTTTTTTCATTCGGAACCATTTTTTCGGTTCAGAACCTTTTTCAAAAAGGAACCACTTTTTTCATTCGGAACCATTTTTCGGCTCGGAACCATTCTAAAAACTGAGCCATTTTCAAAAAGGAACCATTTTCGAAAAATCGGAACCATTTTAAAAAAGGAACCATTTTTTCATTCAGATCCATTTTTTCGGTTCGGAACCATTTTCAAAAAGGAACCATTTTTAAAAATCAGAACCATTTTTTCGGTTCGGAACCATTCTCAATAAGGAACCATTTTAAAAAAGGAACCATTTTCGAAAAATCGGAACCATTTTAAAAAAGGAACAATTTTTTCATTCGGAACCATTTTTCGGTTCGGAACCATTTTCAAAAAGGAACCATTTTTTTTCATTCGGAACCATTTTTTTTGGCTCGGAACCATTATAAAAAAGGAACCATTTTCAAAAAGAAACCATTTTCGAAAAATCGGAACCATTTTAAAAAAGGAACCATTTTTCATTCAGATCCATTTTTTCGGTTCGGAACTATTTTCAATAGGAACCATTTTTTTATTCGGAACCATTTTAAAAAATCAGAACCATTTTTTCGGTTCAGAACCATTCTCAATTAGGAACCATTTTCAAAAAGGAACCATTTTCGAAAAATCGGAACCATTTTTAAAAAGGAACCATTTTTTCATTCGGAACAATTTTTAGAAATCGGAACCATTTTTTCGGTTCGGAACCATTTTAAAAAAGGAACCATTTTTAAAAAAGAAACATTTTCAAAAATCGGAACCATTTTTAAAAATAATTATTTTCCAAAATATGAACCAATTTAAAAAACAACCAAAAATTAAAACATAAAAAGGAAAAGGGAAAAAGTGAAACAAAAACAAAAACAAAAAATAAAAACCGAAAAAGAAAACATAAAAAGGAAAAAGAAAACATAAAAAAATGGGAAAGGAAAACAAAAAAGAAAAAGAAAATGGAAAAAGAAAACAGAAAAAGAAAACAAAAAATAAAAGGAAGACTCACCTAACCAAAGAAGGGAAACAAAAAATAGGAAAAAGAACGGAAACAAAAAACAACAGAAAAAAGAAAAGGAAATAAAAACAAAAAAGTCGGATACTACAAAAAGGTATGATAAAGAATACTTAACACGAACACCATCGTAGCCCATTGGTTAGCACTCTGTACGTTTCAACGGAGATCTCAGTTTCGAATCCCCTACAAGGCAACCTTTTACAGAAAATTTTATCTATTGAAGCGAGACTAATGGGCCGGCCCAGCAACAAAATCTCTGCGGGCGAGGCGTAGTTAGAGCTCGCAGTGATATATAGGGTTTGCCCTCACGTAGGGCCGACGGAGGCAGGTTTTTTTTTCTAAACACAGTACAACGCAGACGCTCATATACACGCGCACACAGCCACCCTTATAAACGCATGCACGCACACCCTACCCATATGAGCACCTCCGAGAGACCCGAGTCGACGGAGGCAGGCTTGGTCGTCCTTTCTTCCCTAAAAAAACAAAAGGCAGAGACAACCGCGCGAGCAGCAACACCGACTCGCCCGCACGCGTTGCCCCGCATGTGCAGACCCATTCGGGCTGCCTTTTCTGTTTTCGTTTGTTTCCTTTTTCTTTTTTCCTTTTTTGGTATTTCTACTATTTCCGGGACAAGAATATTTTTTTATCTTTCATCTTCTGTATTATTATGTTTTCTGGAAATACGTGAACATTTTTGTTATAGGAGTACACTTTTTAATTTGTCGTGAACCTTTTTTTTATCTTGAACCATTTTTTATTATAGGTGAACACTTTTTTCTGTGGAAATACATGATTTTTTTAATGTGAACCATTTTTGTATTATCGTGAACATTTTGTACCCGTCAATATTTTCGAGAAAAAAAACTTCACGTATAAAAAGGATTCATAAATATTTGAGAAACTATTCACGAAGGTTGAAAATTTTGTTCACCGTGTTCAAATGTTCATGTCATTCAAAATAATTGCTCTCAAGTTATATAAATGAATATGGGTTAAAAACAATATTCACATAGTCTAGTAACTAAGAAAAAAAGGAAAAAAGAAAATAAATAAAATTTATTTAGGCATTATCCATGAAAATAGAAAAAACAAAATAAATAAGAAACAAGGAAAACCTCACATGTGGGCCAGCCCGTGTGTATGTGCGTGTGTGTGGGGGGGGGGGGGAGGAGGAGGGGGGAGTAGTGCCGGTCGAGCGTGGGCGAGACGACCACCTCGACTCGCTCAGAGCGATGTATAGGGGAGCCCCGTAACGTGGCAGGGGTTCCCTCCCGCGCACCCCTACATGGGTTGGCCCAGTTGGTTGCTTCTACCCGTTTTGCCTTCCGTTCGGTTATTTTTGGGGTTTTATCCGGTTCTTTCGTTTTTCTTTCTTATTTTTTATTTTTTATTTTTTCTTCTTTCTTTTTTGTTTCTCTATTTTTTTCTCTTGTTCAAACAGGATAAATGTGAATATTTTTTGTTCAAATAACATAAATATTTATATTCAAAAATTCGTTCAAACAATTTAAATGTTCATATTGAAAAATCGTTCAAATAACTTAAAGATTCTTTTTTTAATCATTCAATATTCATATTGAAATTCAAATAGAATAAATTTTCATATTTCAAATCGTTCGAACAATATAAATGTTCATATTAAAAAACGTTCAAACAACGTAAATGCTCGCTTAAAAAATTCAGATAGCATAAATGCTCATATTTGAAATCGTTCAAAAAACATAAATTTTCATATTTAAAAAACATCAAAATAAGATAATTATTTTATTATTATTATTTTACACATGTGAATGTTTATTTTTTATAACGAACCTTTTCGTTTATTATTTTTTACTAAAAATAGAAAGAACGAAAATAATAATAAAAATAAATTGTACATTTACTGGCCCGCATTTGGGGTGGCTCATGAATTCATGATGGAAACACTGCAGGCGCGAGCGAATCGGTCCCATGCAGGTCGTTAAATTGGAGCTCCCCTTCAGATTGGGAGAGAAAGGAAGCCATTCGAACATGCGATGAGAGGCCCAACTGAACTGAATTTTGATCTCTGGCCGTAATTAAAGATTGCCGGACCGCGGACGGGCGGAACCCTACCGTATGATTACTTCCACAATAACTATTTAGGCCATGTTTGGTTGGGCTTATTTCTAGTTTTAGATTTTGGCTTATAAGTCACAAAACTATCTAAATACGTGTTTTTAACTTTTAGTTTTAGCTTTTGACATGAAATTGTTACATGATGGTGTAAGCCAAAGGACAAAATTAAAAGTATGGACGTGACCAGCTTAATTACGCGGAAGCACCCAGTGACATTGGCTTCGGCCAAACAACCTTGAATAATTTTTCCTAAGCCTTTCTACCAAACTCTTCCAAGAGAGTTGTGATGCAGATACTACAGATGGAGAAGAAGAGAAGATGCGAGAAGACGTTGTGGTGCTTCCTCGGCTGGCGCCACAGTGGATGGATAAGAAGATTCGCTGGGAGTTGCGCCACATCGACAACGGGTCCCCTTATGATGACCGGTTGGACGCTCACAAGGAACAACAGAAAGAGAAGATGCCTGGTTGCAACGGCTGCTCTGCTGAGAGTGTTGATACGCCCACAAGCTCGGATGTGGCTGCTCAGCTACTGACGAGGGGCGAATTATCTTAATAGGGACAAGTTAAATAAATATAATTACACTTAAATCTTATATTTTCTTAGCTTCCTTTTACCATTTTATGGTTTGAACAAATATATATTGTGCACTTGCTTAGCATTGTTAAGTATATAGTATACTATTGATTGTCTTCGTTATATAGTTTTAATGCATTGAAAATATGTGTTATGCAAAACGTTTATTCCTTTGTGAGATATTATTATTAACAAGATACTGATTCATCTTAAATGTAAAAAAAGGAAACACACGGTCACTTTATGTTCTTACATTTGACGGATTATATACACTATATGTATATGATTATGTGGATGTTTTTCTCTATTTTTAGTAATATTAAATATTTTGGTAGATATTTCAATGCATATAACTTAGCAAATATCTGCATAAATGTGTAGTGTACGGTTATGTAAGAAAATAAATAAAAAAATCTGGAATATAAATTGAACACTTGACACGATCTTTTTCACTTGGTAAAATCTGTCTTACAACTTACCATGGAGTTAGGTACGGTTGATAATGTGTTGATGATTTATATTTGTTACTGCAATACAAACTCATGTTCGATCTGCACAACGGGCCAACGGCTGTAACATGAACTATATAGCTCGAGGAAAACAAACTATGTAACTCTAATGGCCAATCTCTCTCACTCCTAGTCCACACTCATGTTCGGTCCTGTTTTTCGTTTTTTTGGTTCCTTTTCCTTTTTTTCCTCCATTTTTCCAGTTTTGTTTTTCTTTCTTTCTTTCTTCGTTTTGCTTTGATGGTTTTCTTTTCTTTGTTTCCTCTTTTTGTTTTTCTGTACTATTATTACTTTCTCATTTTCATGTTCCGTTTTATTTCCTTTATTTTTTTATTTTCCTCATTTTATTTTCTATTTTTTGGTAATACAAGATTTTTTTACCAGGAACCATTTTTTAAAAAACCGTTGAATATTTTTATGAACCCATGAACATTTTCTGAACCCATCGCTCTACTTTTTTGGTTCACTATTATTTTTGGATTATCAGAAATTTAGTCCTTTTCGGTTCACTATTATTTTTAGCTCACCGGCTTTTTTGGTTCACTATTATTTTCGGTTCACCTGAATTTTAGTTTCTTTTCACCTTGTTAATTTAATTTTTGATTCACTATTATTTTCAGTTCACGGATGTTTTTGGTTTACTATTATTTTCATTTCACCCAAATTTTAGTTTCTTTTCACCTTATTAATTTCATTTTTAGTTCAATGTTATTACGATTCACCTAATTATTCCATCCAAAATTTTGTTATATTTTAATATTTTTGGCTCATATTATTACGAGGTTCACCCTAATTTGGTTCATTATTCATTGTTTCATATAAATCTGGTTTGTCAAGTTTTATGTTTTAAAAGCAATTAATATATTTATTCAAAAATACAAATTGAAAAAGACAGCAAAAAATAAAAGAATAAAAGAGATAACAAAGGAAAGAAAGAAACCTAAAAGGCAAAAACGTAAAAAAGAAACAACCTATAATGGGCCGGCCCACACGGAGAGTGCTGCGGGCTATCCGGAGCACCACCTCGCTTAACACGATGTTTAGGGCGACCCGGAGACAACCACAAGATTTGTTTAGGCAAAAAAAAGAGAGTCAATTGTGATCAATCTAGCATTATTAACTCGAATGTGTTAATTCTAACATTTCTTTCCCATTAACTCAGGTCTTGAGCTGTTACCGACCTCAACGCCGTGCACCACTAGAGGCAAGAACACTTCCGCCTGCAGAGGCACTTTCTCGCGAGTAGTTGTCCTTAGAGATAGGCAGCCTACGCTGTCATTCTTGTTGTTGTTTTTTCTCTGTGTTTTGCTAGATCCTTTCTAGCGTGTAACTGAACTACTTTCTATCTTCTCAATTGATTTGGCAGAACACCTGCCGTTATCCTTCAAAAAAAAAAAAACGACGATATATTACAGTAAAAAAAACGATATCCCGAGCGTCCGACATCCACACCCGTCCCGAGACCGTGCACCCGCTTAGCCGATGGCGAAGCTGCCATGCAATGCAAGCCAACACAACACAGCTTAAATTTTTGAAAAGGTGAGATAACACAGCAGTGCAGCTAAACCAGCATAAGAGTATGGTGTCATAGCGTAAAAAAACATACTTCTTCCATGTCCTCGGCTATAGGCACGAAAGGAAAAAAAAAAAGTAAACTCACGCAGCCAAAATGGTCGATCTGGGCAAACTTCATCGCTCCTCCGTTGCGTAGCTCATGACTTCCATCAATGCGAGGCTGACGCAAGTGTCCCTGGATCTCACACGCACCCAATTCCATCATGCGCACTGCGCCATGCACTCACGCTCTCCGTCCCGCCCGCCGCAATGCGCGGATCCATCATCGCACGGCCCTTTCCAATCCATCCTCCGTAATCTCCCCTTCTCTTCACATCACTTTTCCTACCATGCATCCGTTTGCTACCACGGCGGTCCAATCATCCCCTTCTGGTCACATATCGGCACGGCTATATATACGGGTGGGAGGCGCGCACGGAGACAAACACTGAAACACACCCACTGTCGGCGAGGCGACTCTTCCTTCTATGGCTTCCTCTACATCCCACCTCTTCCTCCTCGCCATTGCGTTCCTCATCGCCGTCGCTGCGCCCAGCGTCGACGCGTGGGGCGGCCGCTTGTTCTTCAGCAAGATGGCGCGCCCTGAAACCGTGGTCGAGGCGGCGGACACCGCGGGGACGACGGAATCGCCTGACGCCAACAGCGCGCCGGCGGCATTCGCGCGCCCATCCAGCGGCGGAAGCAACCGCGGGTACGGCCTCTACGGCCGCCCCGAGGAGAACGAGAAGTACCCGCCGGCCTACTTCCGCCGCGGCGTGCACCACGACGCCGAGAAGCGGACGACCACCAACGTCGTGCGAGAGGACGCCCCGGCGGTCGTCCCGGTGGAAGAAGAACAACAACAAGAAGAATCATCGGGCGAGAAGGAGGAGCCGTCCTTCCCAGAGAACGGCAGCGGCAGGGGGCGGCCGCTCTCGTACATGCACCACGGCGGCAAGCACGGCGACTACGGGATGAGCGACACCAGGCTGTACCAGAACGGCCGCTACTACTACGACGTGGAGACCGACAAGTACGGCTACGGCTACGAGTCCAACCCGATGAGGACGCGCCGCCCCGAGCCCGAGGACAACGGCTCCGGGTACGGGCGCCCCGGCGGTGAGCGGCGGTCGGAGTGGTATGGCGACAATGCGGCCGGGTACGAGAACGGGAAGCAGAACGATGACGACTTCCAGGAAAATCAGAAGGAGCAGTACAATCCATGAGCGAGACGAGGCATGTTAGTGTTCTTGCTCGCGATCACATTATCATATCTCATATACTATGTGCGGTAATATTGTTCGTTAAGAACCTTACTTAATTGCATGCACTGCTCCTTGTGTGCTGCAATCTACGTAGTACGTCGTCGTTACGTTAAAACTATACTTACTACTGCTATACTTAAGGTCAAGCTGCCTACTTAAGGTTGAGCTGCCAATGTGGATGAATGGCTTATCTGAGTAATGGAATCTCTGCTTGCTGTTATTTACATGTGCCCCTTCCTACCATACTGCTCATTTTGTCGGTGGCCCAGCTTGTGTTCTAGTAGTAGGATGGAAAATAATGCATGGTTCATGGTTGATTAGTCGGATATTTTGTGTTTTGGTGGGTCGACTAAGATTCCCATTTCGCACGAACATTTGAAGCATGTCTATTCCGAGGGTACCTACCTTGTGAGCCCAATTTACTCTCTTCACGACGATGCATTGCATGCACTACAGATCGCTGATGGATCACACAAAGTGGGGTGCCTCAATAATTCCAGCAGACAAACCCAATCAAAATGTAGGCCATAATCTGTCCTTTAAACAAGGACAAGGTGCGTGGCGAGGTTGCAGCTTGCATCGGATGCTGGTGGCACCTACTAAACAACGACCTATAGGCCATCAATCGGCCATGACCGTGTGTGTACCTACAGCTGGGGAAGAAACTGTACCACTTTTGTTCGGTACAACAAGTCCTTCGGCTCATTAAACCCGGCCTCGAAAGATCACTGCTTTTTGTTCGGAAGTTGATGCGCATTGAACCCGCATGCATGGTGCCACCACGGGCTAATTTTTTTAATAATACATTTTTTTATTAAATTCGACAAATATTACGCAGTTTGAACCATTTGCAGAAATATTGCACCCTCGGCTGCTAGTAAGCCGATAGGGCCCTATCGGCCGACCGCTGCATGCGCGGGAGGACCCCGTCGGCCTGTAATTTGCACGGTCAAGAAGTTCTAAATAAATATAACAAAGTTTGTAACAACTACTGTCTTTTTACTGGGAGAATTATCTTACCGCGTCGGCCTGTAATTTGCACGGTCAAGAAGTTCTAAATAAATATAACAAAGTTTGTAACAACTACTGTCTTTTAACTGGGAGAATTATCTTACCGCGTACTGTGAGTTTGTGAGTGCCTTGATCGCATTCAGTATACCAGCATGTCGGTCATGAAGGATGCACACATTCGGCTTATCTTGCACTACTGCTATTTTAAGCTGTCTGAAGAACCACGTCCAACTTTCAGTGTTCTCGCTCTCCACAAAAGCAAATGCGAGAGGCACGATCTGATCGTTGCCATCCTGACCAATGGCGGTCAAGATCTGTCCCCTATACTTCCCAGTAAGAAAAGTTCCATCAACACATATCATTGGTCGACAATGACTGAAACCTTCGATGCATACACCGAGAGAGAAGAACACACGATGCAACACCTTGACAGTTGGGAACTCTGGCATCCAGAAGTGTTTGATGTCAACATAGGTGTCTGGATTACGGGCCTGCAATGCGTGGAGAAGTCGAACAACTGAGTCATATGAGTCCAGGAATGAACCAAATCTGATCTCAAACGCCCTCTGCTTATCCCTCCAAGCTTTCCCATAAGAAATTTTGTACTTAAACCGGGTAAACACCTTATGCTCAATAGCCTTCACCTCCATCGCTTTGCCCTGCACTATCTCCGAGTAAAGCAACCAAGCTATAAGCGTCGACGAAATGTTACGATGATCTTGAGGGATACAGTCAATTTTACATGTGTGATGTACTACGTCGCTCACTTTCCAGTTTATGCCGAATTGAGGGACATAGCCATGCACCCTTCCAGGATAGTCTGTAACCTCACATTCCATTGTTAGATATTTTTTACTTGACACCTTGGTTCTGAAAACCCTCCACGTCGACATTGCCCACTTAATGATTGCATCTTGCAAATGTTACTTGTCGGGATATAGAGCACACACGGCAATCTGATTCTGATGGTATTGCCAGGCAGAATCATGACCATCGTTCACAGTCATTGCTGAAGAGAAGTCATGACTCCATGACGCAGGATTAGGCACCACATGTTCGTCATCCGACTCGTCGGAATCATCGACATAACCAGTATCACCATCTATATCTTCCTCTTCCATCTGGGTCTGCATATGCCCAGATTCCTCGTCTGCATCTGCCACAACACCATCGTCACCTCTGATGACGTGAAACACACGTTCGTTGGGAGACCCCAAGAGGAAGGTATGATGTAGTCAGCAGCAAGTTTTCCCTCAGAAAGAAACCAAGGTTATCGAACCAGTAGGAGCAGCAACTCTTCAGAAGGTTGTCAACGGCGCCAGAAAAATAGTTGTTGATGGGAGTCTGGACTGTTGACGTGGAATCTGCACACAACACAATCAAACTACTTTGCCCCAACGAAACAGTGAGGTTGTCAATCTCACTGGCTTGCTGAAAACAAAGGATTAAACGTATGGTGTGGAAAATGAGTATTAAATTGCAGAGAATGAAAAAGGAACAGTTTGCAGTTTGTGGTTGTTTAATCAGTGTAAAAGAATGGACCGGGGTCCACAGTTCACTAGTGG
Source organism: Poa pratensis (assembly GCA_947311845.1). Lineage (NCBI taxonomy): Eukaryota > Viridiplantae > Streptophyta > Magnoliopsida > Poales > Poaceae > Poa > Poa pratensis. The sequence continues at coordinate 32,251,806 of CAMZMU010000055.1, forward strand.
TGTCTCTCCATAAAAGATAACTAACATGTTGGGTGAACAAATTACAGCTGGGCAATTGACGAATAGTGAGCGCATGACAATGCATATACATGACATGTTGACTACTATGATATTTAATTGGGCATTACGACATAATACATAGATCGTTATCCAACAGCATCTATGACTAATAATCCACCGCCGGGTTGTCATCCGAGTCCCCATTGGTATTAAGTTGCAAGCAACGGATAATTGCATTAAGTAAAGTGCGTAATGTAAACAAACACATATGTCCGTGGACATAGCATCGTTAGGTTATCCCTAGTGGCAACAGCACATCCACAACCTTAGAACTTTCTGTCACTGTCCCAGGTTAAACGGAGACATGAACCCACTATCTAGCATAAATACTCTCTCTTGGAGTTACAAGCATCTACTTGGCCAAAGCATCTACGAGTAACGGAAAGCATGCAAGATCTTAAATAACATATAAGATAGATTGATAATCAACTTGACATAATATTCAATATTCATCGGATCCCAGCAAACACAACATGTAGCATTACAATAATATGATCTTGATCATGTAGGGCAGCTCACAAGATCTAAACATGATGGCACAAAGTGGAGAGACAACCATCTAGCTACTGCTATGGACCCGTAGTCCAAGGATGAACTACTCACGCATCACTCCGGAGGCAGGCATGGCGATGTAGAAGCCTCCGGTGACGATTCCCCTCTCCGGCAGGGTGCCGGGAAGAGGTTCTGAACCCTCCCGAGCTAGGGTTGACGACGGCGGCGTCTCTGGAACTTTTCGTGGATATTTGCTCAGGTACTTAGGGTTTTCGCGTCGGGGGGAATAAGTAGGCGAAAGGGCGGCGGCTGGACCCCCGAGGGGCCCACACCACCCCAGGGCGCGGCAGAGGGGGGCCCGCGCCCTGGCGTGTGGGGCCCCGTGGCTCCTCTCCGTCGCTCTTCGCTCCGTCAGTGAGTTCTGGAAAAATAGGGACCCCCGTGTAGTTTCGTCCAATTCCGAGAATATTTCCAGACTAGCTTTTCTGGAATACAAAAACAGCAGAAAACAGGAACTGGCACTTCGGCATCTTGTTAATAGGTTAGTCCCAAAAAATGTATAAAAGTGATATAAAGTAGATGCAAAACATGTAGCAATTGGTATAAAACAAGCATGGAACATCAAAAATTATAGATACGTTTGAGACGTATCAGCATCCCCAAGCTTAGTTCCTACTCGTCCTCGAGTAGGTAAACGATAAAAACAAATAATTTTTGAGGTGACATGCTACTATCATAATCTTGATCATATAATATTGCAAGGCACATGTAAATGAATGAAGTGATCCAAGTCAATGGTCTATAATTTGCTATCAAATAGATAATGAGTAAACAATGAATCACACAAGCTAAACGTTTTCATGAATAGTACTTTCGAGACAAGCATCAAACAGTTTTGCATAAGTGTTAACTCATAAAGCAATAGTTTCTAATAAAAGGTATTTAATCAACACAAAGGAAGAATTTAGTTTCAGCATTTGCTTCAACTTTCAACATATTTATCTCATGGATATTGTCAACACAAAGTAGTATAACAAGTCCAATACATTGCATATAACGCATGTTGTAACAAAGTTGACACTAGTGTTTGCTTGTGGAAGACAGAAAGAATAGGAAAACTGACTCAACATAAAAGTAAAAGAAAGGCCCTTCGCAGAGGGAAGCAGGGATTAAATCATGTGCTAGAGCTTTTAGGTTTTTGAAAGCATATAGAGATTGCATAAAATATTTGATACTCCTCCCAACCTTGCTAACACAAGCCATGGCTAACCGAATCCTCGGGTGCCTTCCATCAATCACATACCATGGAGGAGTATCTATTTTTGAGAGGTGTTTGTTAATTGTCAACGAATGGTAGCGGGTGAGAACAGTATTCTACCTGTCGAACGGACTTTTAAGAGCGGCTCCCATGAAGGACGTTATTTCTACCAGCAAGGCAGATCATCCCTCTTTCTCTTTGGTTTACACACATTCAGGTATTTCACTGTTTGTCATTGCTTACTGATGAATCAGGGCAAAAGTGTGAAGAGAATTAATTGGTTAAAGTTGTAATTAATTGGGACTGGGCACCCCGTTGCCAGCTCTTTTTGCAAGTTATTGGATAAGCGGATGTATATGCCACTAGTCCAGGTGTAAAAGTCCACTCGACAAATAGAATAAAGAATAACCACACTAATTCCTCATGAGCTAGTAAACATTGACACAAAAAGGGAATAATAACATTTTGAATAATTTAAAGGTAGCACATGAAAAATTTACTTGGAGTGGCAAGGAAATACCACATATAGGTAGTTATGGTGGACACAAATGGCATGGATTTTGGCTCAAGGATTTGGATGCACGAGAAGCATTCCCTCTCAGTACAGAGTTTAGGCTAGCAAGGTTATGTAAGCAAACAAGAATATCAACCCGTACACCAAGTTTTATATGACAAACATATTGCAAACGTTATAAGACTTCATACCGTCTTCCTTGTTAACCAAACCCTGTTATTAGAAAATATCTAGACCTTAGAGGTACCACCGATGCAAACCAAATTTTCAACAAGCTTTACGGTAGTTCTTCACTAATAGGCTTAACTCATGTGATGCACAATTTAATCATGATCTACTTGTTAACTCAAAACAATTGACAAGCATCAAGTTATCCATTTTAGTGATCTACAAGATTAAGCAAGTTTTTCCTTATACCAATTACCACATGCAACATTTTCTGAACCAACCAAACACCAATCAATTTATTTCATCAACTCTCCAAACAAATATAAGTGAAGCAAGAGAGTACTTTCTACAAAAGAAAGCTAATAGCTCTGACAAGAGATACATGAAAACAAGAGCTAAAAGCTGAACAGCGCTAGATATGAATACTCAACAAATATAAGTGAAGAATAGGAGTATTCTCATGAAAAAGCGGAGCGTGTCTCTCTCCCAATCAAGAATGCTAGGGTCCAGTCAAGCTTTATTGAAAATAAAATGCAATACTGAAAATAAAAAGCACACAGACGCTCCAAGAAAAGCACATATGATGTGAAAGAATTAAAATATAGTTTCACTAGAGATGACCTGATAATTTTGACGATGAAGAAGGGGATGCCTTGGGCATCCCCAAGCTTAGACGCTTGAGTCTTCTTGAAATATGCTGGGGAGATCCATGGGAGCCTCCCCAAGCTTAAGCTCTTCACTCTTCTTGATCCTATTATATCATCCTTCTCTCTTGACCCTTGAAAACTTCCGTCACACCAAACTCAAAGTAGATCTCATTAGAGGGTTAGTGCATAATCAAAAATTCACATGTTCTGTAAAGACGCAATATGATTTGTTACTTTAAACATTAGCTACAGCCACTGATGTTATGTGAAGCTCTTCCACCCAAAAAAGAATTTCACTCAACACTAGTAAAAGAGAGAATGCGAAAAATAAAAAGGCATAATCTGTCTAAAACAGAACAGTCCGCAAAGACGAATTTTTTCGAGGCACTTACGACGCTCAGATCGAGAAACTCTGAACTAATGAAAGTTTCAGACATTCATAAAGATTACGCACAAAAATTTCAGATTTTTAACAATCTGGTGATTTTAGGAATTTCGTACAGTGAACAGCAAAAATCTGTTTCTGCGCAGCAATCAAAATTAAGCATCATCTTATCATTAGAGGCTACTCTTGGCACAACAATGCGAGAAAATAAAGATACAAAGGAGTTGCTACAGAAGTAAACAAACTCCTTGACTCAATAAAAGAAAAATTGCAGAAAAATAAAATGGGTTGCCTCCCATAAGCGCTTTTCTTTAACGCCTTTTAGCTAGGCACAAAGCATGCATCAAGTATTACCAAGTGAAGAAGCATCAACATTCTTACGCTTAGCTCTCTTACCTTTACCTTTATCTTTAGGAAATACTTGGTTACACATAGGTGAAGAGGCGAAATTCATAGTGCCTTGGCCCACATCTATTATTGCTCCAAAGCGTTTCAACAGGACCTTCCAAGCGTAATTTGTCCTACTCCTGCACATTCAATGACAAGATAATCAATAGATATTGTTATCCCTAAGAGTTTTGTAAATACTCCTTCAGCTACTCCCCTTGGTAATTTAATAGTATTATCACCCAAAGTTATACAATCTTCGCATTTGGAAAGCTCCCAAAGATTTAAGGAATCATAAATATTCTTGGGCATTAAACAGAATTCAGACATAATATCACAGCGAGAATGAAAAGTTTCACCATTTATAACAACTTTTACTGAGGGAATCCATCCCGATGGTTCAAAATTTACTGGCACATTATCATAATGTTCACGAATCTGATTATACCCTTCTTTAGACCAGATATGTTCGTTTCAAGAGCGTTAAGTCTATCACTTATGCTTGTCAAAGCCAAATCAATTTTAGTGATTGGGGGCCAGAAATTGTAATCAATTTTTTTATAGCATTAAAAGCTTGATCCCCATCATAACGAAGGAAATCTCCTCCTACCACAGCATCTAAAGCATATCTATAGCAAAGAACAAGACCAAAATAAAAGCTACTAAGAAGCAGGCTTAAAGTCATTTTAGGTTCAGTTTTAGCATAGGACTCAGATATTCTAGACCAAGCATCTTTAAAACTCTCCTCACTCCCTTGCTTGAAAGTGAAGATCTCTTCTTCAGGTGACATTACTACTGGAACAGGGCTAGACATGATGACTAACAGAAAACAAAACTGAAAATAAACTAAATGCAAGTAACTAATTTTTTTGTGTTTTTGATAATTGAAAGCAAACAAGATAAAATAAAATAAACTAAGCAAGACAAAAACAAAGTAAAGAGATTGGAAGCGTGAAACTCCCCTTGCAGAAGACTGCTGTCTCCCCGGCAACGGCGCCAGAAAAATAGCTTGATGACGTGAAACACACGTTCGTTGGGAGACCCCAAGAGGAAGGTATGATGTAGTCAGCAGCAAGTTTTCCCTCAGAAAGAAACCAAGGTTATCGAACCAGTAGGAGCAGCAACTCTTCAGAAGGTTGTCAACGGCGCCAGAAAAATAGTGTTGAGGGAGTCTGGACTGTTGACGTGGAATCTGCACACAACACAATCAAACTACTTTGCCCCAACGAAACAGTGAGGTTGTCAATCTCACTGGCTTGCTGAAAACAAAGGATTAAACGTATGGTGTGGAAAATGAGTATTAAATTGCAGAGAATGAAAAAGGAACAGTTTGCAGTTTGTGGTTGTTTAATCAGTGTAAAAGAATGGACCGGGGTCCACAGTTCACTAGTGGTGTCTCTCCATAAAAGATAACTAACATGTTGGGTGAACAAATTACAGCTGGGCAATTGACGAATAGTGAGCGCATGACAATGCATATACATGACATGTTGACTACTATGATATTTAATTGGGCATTACGACATAATACATAGATCGTTATCCAACAGCATCTATGACTAATAATCCACCGCCGGGTTGTCATCCGAGTCCCCCTTGGTATTAAGTTGCAAGCAACGGATAATTGCATTAAGTAAAGTGCGTAATGTAAACAAACACATATGTCCGTGGACATAGCATCGTTAGGTTATCCCTAGTGGCAACAGCACATCCACAACCTTAGAACTTTCTGTCACTGTCCCAGGTTAAACGGAGACATGAACCCACTATCTAGCATAAATACTCTCTCTTGGAGTTACAAGCATCTACTTGGCCAAAGCATCTACGAGTAACGGAAAGCATGCAAGATCTTAAATAACATATAAGATAGATTGATAATCAACTTGACATAATATTCAATATTCATCGGATCCCAGCAAACACAACATGTAGCATTACAATAATATGATCTTGATCATGTAGGGCAGCTCACAAGATCTAAACATGATGGCACAAAGTGGAGAGACAACCATCTAGCTACTGCTATGGACCCGTAGTCCAAGGATGAACTACTCACGCATCACTCCGGAGGCAGGCATGGCGATGTAGAAGCCTCCGGTGACGATTCCCCTCTCCGGCAGGGTGCCGGGAAGAGGTTCTGAACCCTCCCGAGCTAGGGTTGACGACGGCGGCGTCTCTGGAACTTTTCGTGGATATTTGCTCAGGTACTTAGGGTTTTCGCGTCGGGGGGAATAAGTAGGCGAAAGGGCGGCGGCTGGAGACCCCGTGGGGCCCACACCACCCCAGGGCGCGGCAGAGGGGGGCCCGCGCCCTGGCCACGTGTGGGGCCACGTGGTCCTCTCCGCTCTTTGCTCCGTCAGATGAGTTCTGGTAAAATAGGGACTCCCGTGTAGTTTCGTCCAATTCCGAGAATATTTCCAGACTAGCTTTTCTGGAATACAAAAACAGCAGAAAACAGGAACTGGCACTTCGGCATCTTGTTAATAGGTTAGTCCCAAAAAATGTATAAAAGTGATATAAAGTAGATGCAAAACATGTAGCAATTGGTATAAAACAAGCATGGAACATCAAAAATTATAGATACGTTTGAGACGTATCAACCTCCTACTTCTGCCTCACTGTTCTGCCCTGAATCGTAACCACCACCTCCAACATCTTCCTGACTATCATCATGTCCTCCAAAATGCATCTCCTGGCTGCTCTGGCCAGGATCGTGCCCACCCTCGCCTTCAGGAGGGTTCACCTCCTTCGCGACAGGAATCAGTAAGGCGATAGGGTTAGTTCCCCTGCTTTCGCAACCTTGTAGCCAGCGGACCAACTGAGACGTCCGATCTATCGGCCTCAAATAGAAAAACACTTGTGACCTTGACTTCGTCCACAATGTATGCACACCGACGGTCTCTGTTTCAAGATTAAGCCCTAAACATTCTGCCAACCAATCTTTCAGCTGACTTATGGACCATGTTTTGCGGGGAGTTAAGTTCCAATTCCGACCATTGGAACTGACCCAGATCAGCTCCCAACTCATTTATTTGAACAGTACCAGGACCGTAGTAAAAAATACACTTCACTAAATTAGTCATCTCTGCGACCTAAAAATGTAACACGAAATATTCATTATAACCGGAACAACTACATAGTATACACTTAATAATTACTACCGCAAAAAATACCTAGCAATTAATACCGGACACTTAACAATATAGCACGACAAACTTAACAATAACGCAAACCTAAATAATCTAAACCCTAATTAGCCAAAGACCACGTACCCTTGAAGTGTGGCGTGATTCAATGGAGGAGCACCACCACTACCATCAAGGACGGAGCAGCAGAACCAACACCACCACGTCTTCCTCGGCCTACACCAACCTCCACCGAAACTCCACCATTGCTCCAACCAAGCACCACGAAATCACACCACAACCTAACCCATCTGTAGATCCAAGTTGCCCTAACTCTCTACCACCTCTAGACTTAAGATTTGGTGGCTGGGTGGACAAATCGCCGCGAGGAGGGAAGAAATGGCAGCACTAGGGAGAAAGAACAGAGAGGACGCGAGGAGGAAGAAGAACGCGTCGATCTTATCTTTGCAATCTATCGGCTGTGGGTAAGCCGATTAGGTAATCGGCTACGATGTGGCTGATTAGTGGCCACACGTGACCCGAAAGGGCTGTCGACTGCTGGCCTGGCCCGCCATGCCACCTGCTCGGCCTCGCCCTGGCCGATAGGGCCTAATCGGCTACGCCGTGGCCGATAGGATCCTATCGGCTTACCCGCAGCCGAGGCTGTATTATTTCTGCAAAAGGTTCAAACTGCGTAATATTTGTCAAATTTAATAAAAAAATGTATTATTAAAAAAATTAGCCCACCATGGTACGTAAGGTTCGCCGAGATTTTTTGTTTAACCAAGGGATGGGTTCATGGCATCTTCAACCGGACATCCTAAATCGGACATGAAAAGTGTCCGTTTTAATTCGTTTGGGGCGTCCCTCAGAGGCACCAACGGCTCCCCCTATTTAATTTTGTTTGCCTTCAAATTTAATTAAACATAGGCATAAACCGAGTTCAACACAACCAAATAAAACACATCCTCCTCCTCCAACTCATCCTTGTCCTCCTCCATGCGGTCCTCCGACCGTGACGGCTCAGCCGTGAAATAGAAGCAACATTGCTCGCCGTGCTCCGCCTCGAACCATCGGTACCACAGATCGGAACCGATGGTGCACGCGGGTCATCAAGTAGATCCGGTGGGAGGCGCACCCGCCCCGATTGCGGAACGGTCGGAACCGGAATGGGATGCCCCCTTGCCCTACTTTGGACGGCAGCAGCTTGGGGGGAGGGGGGAGTAAGCCCCTCCTTCAAGTTTTCCCTCCCCCTCTCCCCCTATATAAGGAGATTAGTCCCTCCTTTTCGGATGTACTAGTTGGGTTTGAGGATACCTCTCCAACATCTCACTCTCCCAAGTTGGAATTGTCCATCATACTAACGTACTCCAGCTTCTCTTACTCTCCAGGAAGGTCTCCCCACGCGTGGGGCGCGTAGCGTAGGACGACCACATGTTAGCGAGGTGGACCCAGGGGTATCGCTAGCTGGAGGCCGACCTCCAGGAAGGTCTCCCCACGCGTGGGGCGCGTAGCACAGGGCAACCACATGTTTTTTCTTTTGATTTATCCAGAAGTACAGAATAGCAAACTGCACAAAAGTACACATATATAAAACAATTTGGGAAGTATGTGAAGCAGAAAGTAACTGAAGTACAGATATAAAATACACTAATGAAGCACACAATACAACTATACTACAAAATACAAATATGCTAAAAGCCGAAGTACAAAATAAAAAGTATATTAGCCGAATTACCAAGTACACTAACCGAAGCACAAACTACAAGTATACTCCGAAGTAGAATTATACTCAAAGGCAAATTACAAAATATAGCAAAACCGAAGTACAAAAAATGTTAAACGAAGTAATAAGTAGTACGAGTGTACTAAAGACCGAAGTACAAAGTATACTAAAATCCGAAATACAAGTAGAAAAAAATCCAAAATATAAGTATACTTGTTTTGAAAGTACCAAAAAAGTTTATCAAAACCTATCATATGAGATTTAATTTTGAATATATCTGCGAAAGCATGGGGAGCGAATAGGATTAGCTAGACACCCTAGTAGTCCATGCTACACTTCACCAAGGGCATGGGTTGAAGCTGGTTATGGAGCAGCCGGTGAAAGAACAGGTTGAGAGTGACCGCGGTGGGCAGCCACCACGATGAGCGATTACTGTTCTTCTAGCAGCGCCTTCTTCCTATTTTCAAGAATGCGGATTTTGTTCTGAAGATGAAGTATATGATTGTGTATATAACATGAACATTGATCGACGGAAAACGGAAACATAGGCCACCAGATGCCACCCAGGCTTTCCTCTAGGGTGAGCCTATTGTTTTCTATATCTTGAATTTCATAGGGAATGATTGCAAGTCTTGAAGCGATATCCATGGTTTTGACTATTTCTTTCTTGTCCCGCAAAATAGAGAGTGCACTGAAGCTTCTATTTATAGGCGAGCATATTCTTTAGCAGGATAATTTCTTATTAGAAGTCCTTTTTTAATAGACTTCTTCGCCTCGGTGAAAACCATTCGTAATTCAGGCGGATGGTTCAAAAGAGATTTAATTTTGAAATTCTGCAAAAAATTCTGATGAAGCAAGGCGCAGTGATGGGCCGGCCACGAGATGCCCATAACTAAATCGGGCCAGAATGAGGCCAACTCAAGCAGAAGGTTGCGGACATCCTGTTCTAAATGGGCTCGTAAATAAGGTTAAGTTGCCTCGCACCATTTTTATCCGCCGCCTCGTCCAGCCCAGCTAAGCTGTAGGGTTTTAGCCCCGTCTCCCCTCCCACCGCCGCCCGCCACCGCACCTCGCACACGCCGTCGCAATGGCCGCTGCCGCCGCCGCGAGATCCTTCCTCCGATCCGGATCCACCGCCTCCTCCCTCCGCGGAGCGGCCGCCAGAGCCGCCTCCCGCGCTGGGCCGGCTCCGCTCCCAAGGCGGCTCCCGGCGTCTGCTCCCCGCCTCCTCCTAAGGTACGGGAGCTCTTGGTTACTGGCTCGCTAGGAACGTTAGGTTTTCGTTTCCCATTTCTCTGGATCTGGATGAAAATTTTGGTGTCTCTCTCTCGGCATCTGTAGGTCGCCGCTGGAGATGACCAGCTTCTGTGTGGAGTCGCTGATGCCCATGCACAGCGCCACCGCGTCCGCGCTCATGACGTCGCTCCTCGCCGCCCCGGCTTGCAAGGGGTTTGGCTGGCTGTCCGAAGGTATTTTTTCATGACATTTATGTTTTTTCGTTTTGCAATCATAGATGGCTTCAGTTATTACACATAGTTGTTTGTTGCTATGGACTGCAGAGATAAGTAGTTTTGGACCGTTCACAAGTTCACTGCAGCTTAGCTCAAATTTTCCTTCATGATCTGAATGAATGCATAGAATTTGATGTGTGTTAGTTGTGATCGTGCTTTTAAGCCTATCCGTAGATAGGCTCGTGTAGTCTTTTTTAACACTGTATAGCGTATCCTATTATAGGGTCATGCGGTCATTACATTTTTAAAACTAGTACAGTATATTAGTGAAGTGTCTGAACTCTCAATGCCCATCTCACGACCATCCCCTGAATACATTTAGGATGAATGTCAACAAAGTTATGTGAATGGATGTCATTTTTCTATAGATAAAAATCGAAATCTGATCTTGAAATTTGGCATGCTGAAACCAATCACTTCCACATGGTCCTTATTGTAGGTCAAGATAGATGAACATCAAGCCCAAAAAGGTGATAAACCTTAAGGACTCACTAATAACAGTTGATGGTTAAGTTCCTTCACTAATGCGTGGTTCAGAAGGGTTCACGGAAAGAGGAGACCATTGATTTAGTTAAAGGAATTTACATATCAAAATTCATGTATGGGATTGATCATCGAATAAGCAAACATGTAACATTATATAAAAGAATACTCTGTTTTCTCATGATGGTCCATACAATGTATTCTTTCACCTTTTACTATTGTTTATTCTAGTCCTGCAAAGTGTGACACTGAATGTTTTCTCACAAAAATTGTTGTGCGTGCATAAAAAATTCCAAACACCGCCAATTATGAACAATCAACCATTGTAGTTGTTGCACCTTTTGGCCATACCAGAGACCGTTGCTTTACTTGGTTAGCTAAGCTGTATGTGAATTTAGTATTTAAACGTTATAATTTGAATATGCACATAGTAGCCATGAATAATAATTACACATTTGAGGCAAAAGGGTCACTGATTCTTTTATATTGACCCAGCTTGCAATGATGACGTGTGACAGTTTCTAGGTGGAATGTAGCAGATTTAATCTCCTCACCTCAAATATACAGGTCTGGTCACATTTTAAAGAGTATCCATGATAGCATATGTTTGTAGTGTGTTCTATAAATTTTCCTTCCGCTGTTTGCAAGAGGATACAAGGTCAAGATGCCAACAAGATGCATTTTATGGAAAACCAGAGTGGTGTGGCAAAACCATATTGTTTTATTGCATGTGGTAGATAAAGAGTTAAATACATCTGCTCCACCATGGACATAGCAACATAGATGCTGGAACTCGGGTCCTCCCCACATCCCGAGTCATCTAAAAGACATTTCATTTCAGTCACACTTCTTTCGGTGTTAGTTTTCGTTGGTATCCTTTTATAAGTTTATAGGATTTACATTGCCTCATATGAGAAGCACATTAAAATGATTAGGGTTGTTTTTTCACCCATTTTTTAAAGAAATGTTAGGCTAATAGTTTTTATAAGGCACCAGAGGGTATAGGTTATTCACAATCCAAACCCGCACCCTTATCTTATGCTGGATGCATGTTACTTATTATTGTCCACAATGAAACCATGTATGCCTCTCCTTCTAGCCAAAAGAATGTTTGTTTGACCAAATTTTATATCTCTATAGGCTTGTGAGTAGTGACAATGGAGGTCGTCTGGGATGAAGGCACATGATTTTTTTTTCATATGTATTCTGTTTCATTTATGCAAAGTGGAATTCCTGGACATGGAGCAAAACTAGTTTTTATGGCTGTAAATTTTATGATGTCAGTACAAGGCTTGGAGCTTAGAATATTCATTTCTATTTGTAGATGGATGATTTCCTGTTGTCGGAGCCCGCTGTGATGGTAGCTGCTACAGACCTCCCCCATTGAATTAAAAGTATCTTCTTATCTTGACGCTTTATTCTCAGTTTGTAATATTCTGGGAGTTTGGTGCGCATAAGTATCTTCAGAATTGTGCCTGATCATGTCAAGATTTAACCGATCGTATGAAGTACTGATTATGGCGTTCATGAAGAAATAATGTTTAATTGAAAGATTCTGCTGTCAACTTGTTTTGCTTCTGTCCTTGTTGTGATATGACATTGTCAAAGAAAGTGTACTATACAATCCAATCACTGGGACTCTGCGTTCTTACAAATCGCCTGTCCGTGCCAAGTTAAGGGTACTAGAGCGTGTTGCATTTTTTCACAAGGCCGTGCCGGAGATGGACTAATGTGCACGATCCTCACTGCGCGCAGATGAGCAAAACTTCCTAGCTCACAGCGAGCTTTATAATTTTTCCTGGTTCACCAATCGTTCTCTGGCCCCCATACAGGCAAGCGGCGACACAGATAGACATGCATCCATCTGACACCTCATGCCCCTCTTGTTTAGATCTCTTCCATTTCTGCACGCTGATACCACCAGCAGATTATCTAAACCATGGTGATAAAAAAACTGCTCTAGCAGATTACTGAGTATCTAGTTACAAATACTTTTTGGGGGCAATGACCAATATTTCTCTCGTCGTGCCTCCAAAAATAGATAACCACGAACTCATTTCGTTTGGTAAAACTTGGAATCCTACACAGGACTCCCCCTCTGCCACCCACCCAGAACCATCTGAAGCCCTAAACCAGTCGGAATCGAGACCCGTGATGGCTAGAACCCTAGTTCCTCATCTGTAGGGTGGTCGCTACCTTCCCGTTCACACCCTGCCGCAGCAAAGCCTCCACCACCTCCATTACGCGATGACATTCCTCTAAGGTGATTTTCCCCTTATTTTTTCAACTGCTTTGTTGATGCAATGCGATTTTGCTTGTTAACTCAATTACAAATGAGTGCAAGCCTACTGAGATGGATGATGAATGAATATATTGAAGAGTGAAATTTCTTGTGCAAGAATTCTTTGAATATTCCGTGGAGGAGGATGATGAGGATTGAAGACCGGATCAAGAGGTTCCTTCAAGTGGACCAAGGGATCCAAGACCGCGTGTCCCATGAACCATGTTGACCTTGTGAAGGAAATGTGGAAGTTTCATGGGAAACATGGTCATTCAGTTTCTTCATGTGGTTTTTAGGTTTGAATTTTGAATTAAAAAAAAGGTTGATATATTGTTGAATTGTTGGAGGTAATTTGAAGTGCATGGGGCTGTTTGGTTTGTGCCAATGCCCGACCCTCCAAATCAGGGGCACACCAAAATTTTGTCGTAGGATTCGCCAGCACCAATTTTGTCGTAATGACCAAAATTTTGGCTTGGCTCCAATAGTTGGCCTTCATTCCAAAGGCCAGCCTAGGCACCAGTCAACACCAAAACTTTGGGAAGGAAACCGTCAGCCACAATCCAAACAGCCTCTATATGCACAACAAAATGAGAGGGAAGAAAAATGATTCCAAAGGCCAGCCTAGGCACCAGTCAACGCCAAAAGTTTGGAAAGGAAACCGTCAGCCACAATCCAAACAGCCTCTATATGCACAACAAAATTAGAGGGAAGAAAAATGATTCATAACCAGTTTTAGGTGCTGGAGGAGAGCACAATTTTTTTTTCTGAAGAGCTCTCTCCTACGCCTAAAACTGATTTTAGTTAACCAAATTTTCCAAATCTACTGGAGATACTCTAAAACAGCTTCACTTACATTTATTTCTCCCCATATTCGTGCCTCCATGAAGCCAGTTATGCCTCTAATGACCATTATTGTGCTCCCATTTTAGGCATTCATCGACGGCCAATGAGAAAAATATGTTTCGTACATTTCTAGTGGCAACAGCTGTAACTGTTGGATTTCAGACAACTGCTAATGTTGCCCATGATCCAGGTCGAAATCTAACAATCTTGGAAAGATATGCCGTTCAAGTAGAATAACACAAAACCAATGGCACATCAGATGCATCAATCCATTTAGGAGATCAAATTGTACCAGCATGTCACTGCTCAGCACGTCACATTCGTTCTTACGAACACAACTGCTACAGCAACTAACAATCACTCATAGATGGAAATGCATAATAAGTAACTTGCAGTAGTTTGGGCAACGACTCCAATCTAAAATCAGAAGCTCCATCTTTCACATTCTTGACAACTCAACATGTAGAGTTTGACCAGGAGGCTCTGAAAGCACTTCTTGATTATAACAACTAAATAGATTTGATGTTCACTCTTCCACATTGACAAGTTCATACTCCACAAGCGAGAGGTTGTTGTCTTCCTTTACATCAAAGCTTGCCGGTTCAGTGACTTCCACACGGCCCCATTTGTCAACAGCGAGCCTCATTGACCCTTTGAACATATCAATCTTTGCATTGCGGATGATAACGGTGTTACCAGGCTTCAACATGTCAACTGTCAACATGTATATGAATGTTAGTCATCGCACACGTAAAACCGTATTTACAAAATCATTCAGCTATCGAGGCATTTATGTTGAGAAGTTGTGCCCACTGCACTAACACATGAGTTGAGCATTAACAAATTACAACAAAGAAAACAAAGTGAACAGATTACAGAATGATCTAGATTGCTATGTTCTTAACATAAAGACTATATTATTCATATAATCATTTAATTATGCAGTATGCCTATTGGCAGAAGGAACATAAATAACATGAAAAAAACTTCCAAAATAACATGGTGCAGATATAATGAAATAATGACTAAAGCACAATACTATTTGAGATTACACTCGTATAAACAATCTGTTTTCTAAAATCATAGAGAGTAATCTTCCAAAAGAAAAAGTGCTTGCAAGCTTAAATATCAAACTAATGGCTCCCATAACATTGACTGGCAAAAGAGAGCCCGAGGGCTTTTTTGTCAATGGGTGTCGCAAATATTTTCTGCTTCCAAAAAAAAATATAGTATCTATAATCAGTGCTAACAAAATATGAGTCAACAGGAACACTGCTATTACTATGTACTTGCAGAAATATACACAAAAACACATTAAATTAGTTGATAGGCTAAAATTTTGACAGGACATCAACCTTTTTTACATCCAATTCTCAAATTTTGACATACTGGCTAACTGTAATAACTGTGAACTCAAATAATCTAATATAGTACATTAAGATCACATTCTACATACAAATATAAGTACTGTAGTATATGAAGCACAGCTGCACACAAACTGAAACGACGCCACAGAGAAACAACATGGAACAATACACCAGTGTACCAATCCAAGTATCTAACGACAAACACGCTACTTTTGACCAATCTCCAAAGTCAAAGGGCTACTCACGCTGTCACGCATGACGCCACCAAGAGTACAGATTACTAAAAGAGGTTCAGATCGTACCCTGCTCGTTGCGGGCGGTGAAGAGCACGCAGCCGGTCTCGTCGCCGATGAGGCACTCGGCGATCCTGGTGGCCTTCGCCGCCGGGCCAGGGGCGGCGCCGACGCGGGCCTTCTGAAGGACGGTCTTGGAGCTGAGCACCTTGGCGACGAGCGTGTGGCCGCTCGTGACTGGCTTGAGCTGGTCCACCTTGATGAACACCGGCTTCCGCTTCGGCGCCGCCGTCGCCATGGAGACAGAAAAGATAAGAAGAACTGCGAATAGGATTAGGAGGGCTTTTGGGCTTGGCAGGGACGGCGAAACCCTAGATTTGACGGGGTGAGTTTTAATATGGGAGGCCACTAACGACGCGGATGAGTTGTTAAATTGGGCGTTACCATTATCTGAGCTATTATCCGTTTCCAAAAAGGTGAAAAGGCTCGCCGGTCTATCAGATTCGGTGGGGAATCTGTCTTGCCGTGGTTGAATACGCTTCGTGCTGCATCCCACCGAGAAATATTCACCTCTTTCCAAAATGCAATTCTAGTTGAGCCGTGATTTACCAGCCAAGCATCCACCGCTATTAGTCTTTCGTGATTCGTTGATGAGGACATCATCTCAAAAAGTTGTGGTAAACAAATATATGATCCGGTAAACACAAATTTGATGTTAGCTTATAATTTTGAAAACATGCCATATTTTCAACCCATTTGTAGTTCGCTATATTCATTCACAACGCAAAAGAAAACCAACAACCTTTCGGTCTGTGCAAAAAATGTTTTAGCCAAGAAAACTAAGTTGCAAAGTTCATGGAGAAACAAGTTTTAACGAAACAAGTTTGTACAAAAGAAAACAATGTTCGGCTCCATCGAGACAATATTTATGATGGAACCACCGAACTGAATTTTACAGGAGAATTTCAGAAGCCACCTCATTAAATTCTAAAAAGTTACCAACCTACCAAGTTGACTATTTTTGAAAAGTTTTTACACCTTATCTCGTTTCTTACCCTGATTTCACACGTGAACAACGGGTTGTCCCTTAGCATGCTACTGCTCACTGTAGTACTCCCTCCGTCCGAAAAAGGATTTCTTTGATTTGTCCAAATACGGATGTATGTAGACATATTTTAGTGTGCACATGCATCTAAATTTGGACAAATGAAAGACATCTATTTCCGAACGGAGGGAGTACGTGATTTTTGACATTTTGATTCATACACAAAGATATAGACTCATCTTAAGAGTGAGAGTGGAGAGGCCTTGCTACACTTATTTTAGTGATTCCTAGCATATTTGCACCCAATTTGTGCTCGTCGGCTTTACCCTGGTTGTGTGTGTTATAGCTAGTTCGTGGATTGTAGACATGCAATTGTCTCAGATTGCATGCTACAGTTGGCATCCTCTTCAACCGGTCGCAATCTCTTATTTTGATTCTTAGATGCTTGCGGCTAGTTATATCCTTTGTATCCTCGATCCCATAAGATCGGGCCAACTCCTCAAGAATCTATTCTTCGAAGTCGGTGCATATCTTAAATCTATTAAATTTAAGAGTGAAAGGCATCAGAGGTCACGAAGTTGCGCGAAAAGTAAGGATTGGTCACCAAGTTGAAAAACCTCAAAACGAGGTCACGAAGTTGTGGAGTAGTCAATTTTTTGTCATTCCGTCACGGTGGGCGTCAAGTTGCTGACGTGGCAGTGTGTTTTTTTTTACAAAAAACACCTTGACCTTTTATATATTCTAATTGTTAGGTCCTTCTTCATATTTATTTTCGTGAAACGCACCAGAGGTCACGAAGTTGCGCAAAAATTAAGTATTGGTCACCAACTTGAAAAAGCTCAAAACCGGGCACGAAGTTGTGAGTTAGCCAATCTTTGGTCACTCCGTCACGACGGACGTTAAGTCGCTGACGTGGCGGACTGTTTTTTTACAAATATTCCATTAGAATTTGTTTCTTCCAATTATTAGGTCCTTTTTCGATTTTTTTCTTCTTACAAATACTCCAAATAAACTGGTGCGGCGCGTGGAGCACTTCATCTCTTCTGTGCATTACATCCGGCGTCCGGCATCGGCGTCCGGCGTCGGCGTCCACGCACGGCTCGCCGCGCAGCACGGGAACGACGCCGCAGTCGTAGCCTGCAGCGCGGCGAGGTTGGGGGCAGCCGACCGATTCCACGACGGCTCTCTGTCCTGCGCCCGTGCGCCCTTCCTGTCCTGCGCCCGTGCGCCACTATGCTGAGGGCCTTGCCCCGCGCGAACGACGCCACTGCACCGTGCTCGGCGGCTAGAGGGAGCCGGAGGGCGGGAAGGAGACGACGGGCGCGGAGGGCGCGAGCGGGCAGCCATCGGTGGTTAGGTAGGAGGAGTGACCAAAGATTGGCTAACTCACAACTTCGTGACCCAGTTTTGAGCCTTTTCAAGTTGGTGACCAATCCTTAATTTTTGCGCAACTTCGTGACCTCTGGTGCGTTTCACTCGAAAATAAATATGGAGAAGGACCTAACAATTAGAATATATAAAAGTTCAAGGTGTTTTTTGTAAAAAACACACTGCCACGTCAGCAACTTGACGCCCACCGTGACGGAATGACCAAAAATTGACTACTCCACAACTTCGTGACCTCGTTTTGAGGTTTTTTAACTTGGTGACCAATCCTTACTTTTCGCGTAATTTCGTGACCTCTGGCGCCTTTCACTCTAAATTTAAATAAAACCATAATGAAATCTTGTCATTTGAGACACATTCTTTATAGATCCAACACATTTGGATTATTTTAAATC
Organism: Poa pratensis; assembly: GCA_947311845.1. Taxonomy (NCBI): domain Eukaryota; kingdom Viridiplantae; phylum Streptophyta; class Magnoliopsida; order Poales; family Poaceae; genus Poa; species Poa pratensis. The sequence goes on from CAMZMU010000055.1 coordinate 32,270,112, forward strand.
TAATTACGGTTAATCTTTGTTAGTAAAAAACTCTACGAAATTTTACTATGGTTTCATATATATAATACCAAAGATATACCAAATCAATATGAAACGAGTGAAATATGATGAGGGACGTCACACAAATCACAAGGGACCGCTAGCGGTGTATGGGCGTCCGGTAGGTCACAGTTCTGCTCGAAAAATCGTGCTCATCACTCTTTTAGACATTTAGCTCTGCGGTTTTTGATTGGGCCAGTGCTTTGTATCCACCGGCAGATCCGGTAAAAAAATCGTACCCCTCCTTTACCGTCTGATCTCACTAGAACTCGAGATCTTAGTTGTCCGATCGTTGGAGCATGCATTCCACTCATGCGGCAATATTTTGTACTATTGCAGCACCGTTGGAGCCTATCTTCCCGCTATTTGTAAAAACCCCCATTAAAAACATCACTACATTTCAAAAACACCTATGCATAAAAATATTAGGGCAAATTCCCACTAGCCATAGCAAATCTCCATCGATCCCACAAAAATCTCCAAGAGAAGTATGAGAGACCAAACGTTTGTAGCACCTTACCAAGCATTTGTATCATTGCAGCTGACACCCAATATTGATTGGTGTAATATGGACACGGTGTTTCGACTCATGGGTCTAGATGCACCCGTTATGAAAATGTTTTTTATCTATATTTTAAAATACCAAAAAAATCAAAAGAAAATTTTTGAGTGTACATCTAGACATTCTATGTTCGCACAAAAAGTTTCACAAAAAAAGACATTTTTTGTAGGCTGTGCAAAAAAGACAAGAAAATGTCTCGTACAAAGTTATTTTGGAGCACCGTGATTTTTCTTTTTTTTACACAGCCCACAAAAAATGTCATTTTTCCGCGAAACTTCGTGTGTCAACATACAATAACCGGATGTACACCCGAGATTTTTTTTGGATTTTTTTTGACATTTTGAAATATGGATTTTAGGTAGTGGGATCATCTACTCCTACTACCCAAAACTGATTTCCGGTTGTAAACTTGTAATATCTCATTGTTTGCAACAAAGTGAACATGGCTTTGCTGCATGTGGAAACACCCATGAAGCATAAAAAATTCCGCAAAACCAACCTTGTGATGGAGCACCGACTTCGCCTCCCTGACCTCGATGGCGATGGATCCGATTCGCCAGAGCATTGTCGACATCAGATCCAAGCGACCCTGGGCTTGCCAACCGGTCCATCACCCCTAGGGTTAGACACGGTTGGATATCTCATATTCGAAGGTCCTCCCAGCTTCTTTTTTATTGCTTTCCTTCGAGCATAATGATTTTCTTATTATTAAATGTAATGGACAAAGTGGCATATGTCTTGTAGAGATTTGACTTTGCAAGCTCAACGATACACTGCACCGCCATGCTAAATTTGGCTCGACTCATACGGGGACTGAAAAAGCTCAAGCTCAAAATCTCGTCTGAATTTGCGGAATTTTACTAGGGACAACCGCTTTCAACAGCCGCCACGACAAAACATCCTCACTACCCACTGTACCTAGTTGATCAGGCCCATTATCAATGTGAAAAAAAGGGCCAAAGTTTTTTTTTAAGTTGGCTAACCCCCATATTCAGATAGGCAGAAACTGGCGAGGCAAATGAAATCACCCTAACTGACGCAAATAACAAACAAACGCTTCCTTCCCGCTGTGGTAATATAACCGTCTGAGCGCGTGCCAACAGGATGGCTCGAGCGGTGCGGCGAGACGGCGGAGCGCGCAGCCCTCGGTTTAGATGTGATGTGAAATTTGTGCACAGCAAATCCGGTGGAGAACCCCCGGCGCCAAGCCTACATACAAGAAAACATTCATCAGCCAGCCAGCAACACCACATAGTTTCTTCCAGCGGATGGAGGCAATTTTATCAACCACGGCGAGGAATTTCCACCAATCGAATTACACGAAGTTTCTGCCAGTACACGAGACGGAACTTCTAGCCTCAGGTCAACAAGCAGTTCATCAGAGCCCATGGTTGGTACTGCAGCAGAATCATCTACACACAACTAGCTCTAACAAGGTGCAGAACTCAATGCCTAAATCACCAGGGTTACACCCATCTAAACACCTAAACTAGCTCACCGGTAGCCACCATATGAGTTCAGTATGGATCTAGGCTATGTCACGGAAGATTTCCACATTGGAGCTGTACAGAGATGACAGATCATTGCCGAACTGCGACAACCTGGTTAGAACCTGCCAAAAAAAACTAGTGGTTAGAACTGTTCTGAAAGCCACAGTCCAACATTTTTCCAGTGCAAGACTATAACAGGTTAGGGCACTGAAAGAACGAGGTTATCATAATCTTCAAAGGGCTACTCCCTTCCATAAGCAACAACTTAATTCTGGGTGTTACGTGCTAACTTTGTTTTCGTACAAGGCACATATCAGTACTACTAGAGCGTTAAATTAGTGACTGTTGTGCTGATCTGGAACTTAGCAGTATATGTTGCAGATTGTGACGATAAACAGAAAACACAAGAAGCTATCTTTAGTGTTTAGACCAGGCAAAACACATGATAAATCGATGACTGCAGCATTTTTAGTTTCCAGAGGAAGTTAAGCTCATCAATGCCACTAGACCGACACGGCAATCACATCATAAAAAGAGCTATGTTTATCATTACTGAGAACACCAGTTTGGCAATTGGAAGCAACAAATGTCATTCTTGGACTCATCAAATGCATTTCCCGAGATAGTATGATCACCTAGGACACTAAGCCATAGGTTCCAGTATCACAGTTCACTGTTCAAATGCCAGTAGATAAGTCTCTACTAATATAAGTGGACACGCGGTACATGCAAATTGGTCAGAAAAATCAAGAAAGTTTATTATGAAGTACCTCAAACTGTTGTTTTCTTGCCAGCAAGAATGCGGGATATTTGGAGGCCTCTGGTGAACCCTTCATTGAACAGTACCCTCGTCTGCATTTCTTGAAATCCTGGCAACCAGGACAGCAATGCAACTGGTGCCATAACAATCGCCCCAAGGAGTATCTCATACAAACGTGCCACAGACATAACACTGCCCCACACAACAGTAGATTCGATGAATGGCCTGATAACTTGGGCAATGGAAATCAAGCCCCAGCCAGTAGGAATGAATGCCAAAAGGCCAGTGAAGATGTCAATGATTTGAAACTCAGTAAACTCCAGGAATAATATCAGCACTAGCACTGTCAGAATGATGGTACCACATTGGACAACCCGGTAGTAGAGATGTTGCTTTGAAGCATACGTTTCCCGAGTATATGACATTAGGACAAAAACCCCAAAGATCACAGCGACACATATCCAGGAAAGCAGATACACCGCAATACTTCTGCTTCCGTCTGCAATTTTGAGCTGGTATACAACCCCATACTGAAAAAAGAAGTACCTGAGATCTAACAGTATTTCCAGAATCTTTCCCCAAAGGCCAGTAGTCCTTAGATGATCTTGCTCCTCATACCACCACACTTCCCAGCTGTGCTCAGCCTTAGAAAATATACCACCTGGAAACCAGATCCAGGTCATGAAATCCTCAAAGTCATACACGGTTTTCAACCAATCAAAGCCAGACGGGTTGAAAGCAAATGGAGCCATGATCCAGGACACCACAAGAAACCAGCTAGATATCATCATGACTATGTAAACAAGTGTGTTCCTGGCAATCACACTGTGAACGGCATACACTGTCAGTATTATTCCGAGTTCTATCGCCTTTATGAAGTGGCTCCTAGCATATAGCCTGTAATTTTCAGCAAAACTCTTATGCTGCACAACAAAGCCACGACCAGTAGCACGATACTTTGCACCACCATGAAGAATCGTTCGTCCATAGTAATGGGCTTTTGTTCCCATCGAAAATGTGTAGAAGACAGATGAAAAGTTCATCTGCATTGTGAAAAAATCCCACATAGCAGGCAGAAAACCCAGTTCAAGAGAGTTCTCTAGAATCATTGGCAAGGCAGTGAAGAGTCCGAGCTGAATGGCAAACTGCTGATTTAGCACGGCATACAAGGCTTTATTATTAGTAGCATTAGCACTGCCCTGAATTCCAGCTTCCAGACCACTCAGAGCTAGATACAGGCGTCCCCAAACAAATGTGTAAACTGTTAGGACCACCAGCATTGTGTTGAAGTAGAACCCTACTGTCGTATAGAACACTGAAAGCATCCGGAAGAAATCCACTCTATGACCAAGTCTGTAGATATCCCTACTCAAGGTCTGTTCACCATTGCCACTGGAAACCTTAGCTTCAAACATCGATATTTGATTAAGCCCAACATCACGCCCCTTACCAACCTGGATGTACTCATGGTGGCTGACATTGCCACCACGTAGGGTACAGTTGAAACCAGCGAATATGTCCTCGCTGATATTGATTACTCTGGATGCCTTGCTTAAACCACCTCGAGTCAAAAACCAAAGGCGATCAAATACATCAGGATGCCCATAATGCATCCGAACCTTCAATGGATTAGCTAGAACCCGCTGCCCAAGGGTAACAAAGCTTGTCTCCTGTGCAGACATGAACCAAGCAAGTGAAGAGACAGAACCAGTGAAAACATGTTCTCGAACTCCCAAGAGTGTAGGCTTTTGGCTTCCATGATAATAGTTGTACTGTTCTAACAGATTGCGCATCTTGAGAGCCTCCTCAAAATAGTTGTCCTGGTTCATGTCAATTGTTTGCACAGCCTCGCCTCTTGTGAATATGATGGCGTGGTTCTGGTTCTCAGGTTTACCCTCTCCAAGTTTCAGCTGGCCTGGCAACCTAATCCGGTATATCTCCACCTCTTTCTGCAAGGCCTGGTCAAATTTTACAAGGACAGAATAGTATTGCATATCACCCATCTCAGGACGGACTTCATCAACATAAGCAACACGGAGGGCCTGATTTTTCTTCATAAGAGCCAGGATATCATCAGCGCGTTGATCTTTCCCCTTTTTCTGGTTTCCATATATCTGGCAAGCGACCACATATGTGTACTTCATGAGAGCAGCACCATCTTCCTTACCTTTAAACAATTGACTCACAGTACTGTCTCCTCTGTTTAACCTCCTTTGAGGTCTTTGTTGGAGACCATTATTCATGGGATACACATCATTTTCATGCCTAACTGAGCCAAAGGAAGCCAGACGTTTTGTACCTTCTGTAATGTCTATCTCAGAGGCAGTATCGAGAAAAGCAAGCATCTTCAGAGCCCTGTGGTAGTACATCATTCCCCTAACAGTCCTTGCTAAGGTCTGACCCCTATATGAGGCCCAAAGTCGGAGCTCCTGAAATTTTCCAGCCCAAATATCGTCATCATTAACCATTCCCTCCCTCCTCATCCGTTCTAAGAAGTTTCCCCAATCATCTTCATAGATCTTCTGAAGATAAAACAAGATTGAGATGCCATCTTCATTCTCGCGACGAAGCTGGTCTTTGTTATACAGGACATCTTCGTTGTAATAAGGGGTCAAAACGCTGAATGCCACCATCTTCTCAACTGTGGGAGCACGGGGCATGTTCATAAACAGGGAGTTGCTGAAGAAAGATATACGCCGCCGAGCCTCAGGATTCCTTGGGATATCATTCATGGAATCCCTGGATGTGAGAATTGTATGGAGGCGCCTCACCTGTTTGTAGAAGCTAAGATCATTCTCAGCAGGGCATTTTATGGCATCCTCAAAGAGTAACCCTGATTCAGTCGGCCTTGACGGTGCTAGCCCCTCTCGCCTGAGTTGTTCTATGCCTTTCCTGGTTTTCGGAAAATCATGAACCGCGAGGACATAGAGAGTCTGCAATGTGTTAACTATCTTGGTCTGATCCTTGTTTTCCTTCAGTAACAGTTCGACTAAGGTTATTACAGATGAATGGATTTGAGGTAACAAGCCTAGCCTGTAATCTTCAGAGAATTTCCCATATTCCATCGCATTATCAAATGCAAGGAAGAGCTGATTGACAATAATGTGCTCAGCACTCGTCTCCTTAATGATCTCCAGCAGCAACTGGCGAATGCTGTCATAAGCTTCAATCACAGCACATCGCCTGTACTCAATGATACTTATCCGACTCCAGTGTGTCTTGTCATCAGCCACCAGCTCTTTTGCTTGACTGAGAGCAAGCAGCAGCTCATTGTTCAGCAGAAAGCATGGCCACCGTACAACACGGATTTTCCATACAACTGGTGGAAGCTCAAGAAGCTCAACTTCCTTGTCACTAACAATGTCCTCTTCCCTGAATGTCTGGATGATCTCATTCCAAATCAGTGCAAACCTCTTAGCTTCCACCTGATTTGCTTCAATTTTCCTGTATGGGCGGCCAAAACCATACCTCAGCTTCAGCCGGTGAATTGCATCATACAGTCTGCCGCGGATGCCACCACGGGAGCTATCCAGGCGCTCCTCTGGCATCAAATTGAACTGCATTGCACTCGCAAAAAACTGGAACCTCAACCGCAGCTGCCCAACACTGCGAATCTCCCCCAGATGCGAGAAAAGCCCGATAAGTGCCCCGGTAAGCGATGAGAAGACTGCATACCATATCTGGATATCCATGAGGTAGATGAGGACAACTGGGACCCAAAGGATGATTACAGCAATCCGCTCTGTGTGAGGCATGAACTCAAACCAGTTACGCCGGATGTCATGGAGGCTGAATATTGTCTTTGTTGGCGCCACCATGGGCTTAATCTGGAGGAAGTAGCTGAAGCTAAACTTGGCAGCAAGAAGGCAGATCCAGAAGAAGGAATACTTGATGTTGTCTATAATCCCCTCCCTCAGACCACGGCCTACAAATGTGCGGGTCTGGAACCACCAGGTGAGCACATAGAGAATTCGCCAATTTGTTTTCTCCGTAAAATTCCGAACCCAGGGAATGATGAACAACGCGAGCGCAAGCACCTGTGGGATGATAAACACAGCAGCCGCCTCAAGAAAATTCAACACCCTGGTATTGGCAGCGAAGGACCACCTGCGATCTCGCCACCGCTGATCCCACATCCGCGAATAAAGGACGCTGAATGTAACGATCCACCCTGCAGCAACAAAGGCCTTGAGCACCATCCGGACAGCAATCAGCTTAGTCTCCCTCGACACAAGACTGTACTGAGTACCCGCATCAAGCAAAGCCTGCATAAATCGCAGGCCAGCCCAAGTGATGAACACTGACAGCACACGGACCTGGATGTCACGTTTGCTGAGGCTATGCCATGGCCAGCTCTGACCATCCCATGCAATGATCATCGCTGCCTGAAAGAACAAGATAAGCATCACCCACAACCGATCGAAGCTGCGGTAGATATTCCAGAACGACCGCTGCTCCACGAAACCGGTCTTGCCAATCCTGCCAAACTTGCCCGGACGCACAAAGAAGCCCCTTGACGGATCCAGGGCCACCGGAGGCGCTTGAAAACCCGGCGGCTCCAGAAGTACTCATTGACATCATCGTAATTCCTCCACGCGGAGTGCGGCTTGCTCCCGTTATGGCTGGCCTCCATCTCGGCCTTGAGCACATTATAGATGGGCGTGACGACGTTGTTCAGGAAAGCCTCCTCGCCGCAGACGGCAGGGATGGCGGGCCGCCCCGTGTCGATGTCAATGGAGCAGTCCATGACATGGTTGAGGTCGAGGGCCATGTAGTGGAAGATGTAGCAGAGGCATTCCGGCATGAACCGCAGGTTCGCGGCCTCCCCCCAGATGAGCAGGTAGAGCGCCGTGTAGAGGAGGTCCCTGCGGGGTCAGTGCCTCTGGGCACATGGACGTGCGGCCTCTGGCCGAGGTAGGCGCACCAGGCCTGGTAGTTCTTGAGGAGCTTCTTCCGGATGGCCTGCGCGACGGAGGGGTGGAGGACGTCGGGCGGGTGGTCCCTGGGCAGGGCGTCGCCGGCGCGGAGCTGGGCGTTGGCGAGGAGGAGGACGAGGTGCTCCCGCTGGTTGCGCGCGTTGTGGGGCTGGAAGCCGAAGGTGAGGCCGAGCCAGTCGAAGAGATCGGCGCGGCGCGGGTCCCAGCCGCGGCCGGCGAGCGGCGGCGGCGGGAGGTCGGACGCGTGCAGCAGCGCCGCCATCGCGGCCCGCACCTCCGGGAAGCGCAGCGAGGGGTGCTGCCCGTGCATCACCACGTCCTGGATCGGGACGATGTTGTAGGACGCCTGCACCGGCGGCGGCGGCTGCTCCCCCGGGGGCGCCGCCGGGGCGCGCCGGCGGGAGGGCGGCGGTTGCGGAGGTGGCTCATCTCTGTCTCTCACGCAGCTGCTGCAAAACCGGAGTCGGCGTTAGTTAGCAATCATTGAATCAATGGCACGGACAGTCTCATCAGCAAGTCAAGATTGAGCAGGAGATCGAGGAAGCACATGAGGAGATGGCGAGTGTGGGGAGAATCATGCGAAGGCGTCTGTTCGATTCTGGGATTCGCTGTGGGGTTTGTTGGTTTGCTTTGCTTTGCTTTGCTTCGGGGTTTCTAACCTTGGCTTTGCTACACTAGTGTTTCCGTGCGCTGTATTTTCCGGTGGGATAATTTTTTTTTGACCGTAAGCGGCAGGAGCTCTGCCATTGTATTATTAGAAGAAAAAATGGATCTAGTTTAGAAGGGAAAACTGGACCCAAACCCATACAAAGCACGGTTAATTTCCGGTGGGATAATGATGATGATGCTGATAAGAATACACAAAAAGTGAGGTGAACATCAGCGTGTGTGGCGTCGCATCCTATTCTCCAGCAAGATTGGTACTGGAGTACTAGGTTTTGTGGAAACTAGTGAATTCCCCTACCTAGAGAATAACCTTTTCTTATAGGAAAAAAAAGAGAGAATAACCTTTTCTGGTGGTCAATGGTGCATTGAGACTTAAGCATTTCCAGGAGTTAGCACGAAAGGACTACATGGACGAAAACTTTTGAATTGTGGGTGAGAAAGCATAAACACTTTTAATTTGGAGCCATATGGCATAAGAATCCACTAGACTTTTGTTTACTTCTGTTTCCTAAAATTGGGAAGATGTGGCTACATGCTGCTCACGTGCGGTGTCCCCGCTTCACAACCGAAAAGAACCAGACCGGGAGCGCTGGGGTACAGCCGGGATAGCAGCCTGAAAGAGTGAAAGTGGTGCACGATACATCTTGAACGTGAATCGATATCCTCGAGGCTGAAATTCAGCAGCGGGAAGAAAAAAAGGCAGAACCAATTCGGAAAGTTCATGAATGCTGGCCAGCTACTGATTTTTGGGCATAATTGGTGCTGCTAATCGCTTTTCTTGAAAGACTAACCCGCTTTCTGTTTGCTTTCCGCTGTCACTCTTTGTGCCGCACTAGTCTAGAGAGCTACTAATCTGATATATACATCGCCTTCAAAGGGAAAGGATAATAAAGGCACCCAATTTTACTTTGGTAATTCCTGAGCTGATTTTTTTCAGTCTCACTGCCTCTTGAAACACATGTGGACCGTCTTATAAAAGGGCAACGGCCGCTAACACAAAACCCTAGTCCCTAAGGTTTGCTGTGCTCATCACAGATTTGAAATCCCGCGGTCCCTCTAATCTGGGCGTTACTACAGTAGTTTTTTTAATCAGCCGCACGCTGCTGCTGTTGATTGCGTCCTCTCTGTAGCTTGACGCCATGACCAAAAAGGGATAACGACGCACGCTGCAAGGGGACGCAGCAGAGGGGTCCACATCGGCATAGAATGGCTAGTGGGCCATCGCATCCCCCATTCCCCCTCGTGGGCGGGCCCGCTCAGCACTCAGTCTGCGGGAGGCGCACCAGATCAACACGATACGGGCTACATCCGGGCCACTGGAATGTGGGCCAGCTAAGTACGGGCTTGCCGGAAAACGCCAGACGCCGCCTGGTGTGGCGCACGAGCCGGGCAGCAGTGGGGGAAACTACGGGACTGCCACTGAGCCCCGCTCGGCTCGGATGACGGCGGACCTCGGGAAACCTCGGAGCTAACGGCGATTTGGGACCGGTGGGTAGGAAGAAGGTTTAGAATTACAAGTCTCACCTGATGAATCGACCGGTGGCGAGTCCGTCGCCGTTGAGAACCTTGGCTGCTACTGATGCGGCGGCGGCGGCTTAATCCTCTAACGTTTTTTACATCTGATTAGTAAGAGAGAGAGAGAGAGAGAGAGAGAAAGGGGGGAAAATATGACAAGTGCTGTACAGGAGAAAGGGATTTTAAAAAGAAAGAAGAATATATCGCCGGAGCAACCGAGATGGATGGATTCATTACCCCTTTTTCGGTTCGTCTTCCCTTCGCTCCGTCGATCTCCCGCTGCCTCGCTCTGCAGGCTTCCTCCTGTGTGTTCTTCCCTTGTTTTTTTTCCTGTGCTGCCTCCCCGGCTTCTCACTAATCGTCACTTGCTCGGTCTTCCTGCCGTTAGCGCATTTGAGACGTTCCGTTTCGTTTCGTTCGGCGCGGAGATGCTTTGGTGCTTTGTGTGGGCCCATGGCCCAGGAAATCTCACAGTGCTGCACAACTCCCAACTGTACCATCATTATTCTCTTCAATCCAACTCAAATGAACTCCATTCAAACCTTGAATTTATAGAGGTTAGCAAAATCGAAACTAAATTATGAATACCGGAAGTAAGCACTCTAAACTAGTATTAATTCCCGGTTTGTTAGAACCTTACAATCAATTGAGGCCGAATTTGATGACACGGCATGGATCGACCAGGATTTTTGTTAGTGATGGGCCATCAAGTGATACTAGTTGAATTTGGCGCGGCGTCCTTGGTGAGAACGTGAGTTGATGTTTTGTTTCTTTATTTTGGTTGCATAATATAGCTTGCAAGTAGGAGTGGAGGTTTCGATTTCTATAATGCATTTAGCTGAATAACTGATCTATTGCAGCGAAAACCAAAATGCAATGTTTTTATTCACGGTGCCAAAAAAAATCCAAATCTTGAAAGCGGCTAATCTTAATCTTAAGGTCAGAAACCAAATGTAATCGGCTATGGAATCAGCTGGCATTAGGAATCTGAATACAAAAAGTTAAATGACAAAAAATGGAACTGGAAAACAAAATTTGTCACCATAAGCTTGTAAAGATAGTAGTATTAAAGTTAGCTGTCGGATCCGATTACTTGAGTTCCTCCATAGTGATGCAGTAACTAAATGAAGTGGTACTTGGTTTAGGACATTATCTTATCAACAAATAAATGCTCAGCGAATTTAATGAACCTAAGAAAATTAACATATAAAATAAGATAATGCTTCTTGCATATTGTACCCGAACATCGTTAAATAATTTATATTTTTCATCAAGAGTGGTATCATATTTTCTCCATCGTATATGTAACTAAAAGTTATCTTCCTTCTCTTTCATCTAGTCAATTTCCTTGTCATTCAACAATCTGGCCATTTCTTATCCGTTGTAATATATTTTCATATTCCTTGCCTCAATGAACTGCTTTTCTTCTTCAAATTTGACGTGTCCATCTGCGGAATAAAACCCATCACTCTAAAGAGCATAAAATAAATTGTAATAATTCATTTTCTGATTGGATAAGAAGTAAGAAGTCTCTGTTCTTCCTGATATGAAGAAGTTGTAATGTTTTAGTTCTTTTGGAGACAAATCATTGATATCTTAATTCTTATAAAAAGATTATAAATCTTTTGAGGTCATAAAGAGCAATATAAATGGACATCAAATGGAAGTTAATCTTGTAAGTATTGAAAGAGGAGTGTGCTATCCACTCTGATCCTGTCGATATCATATGAAACAACATATATCATAAATTACTTTGAATGTCCTTTATTTTTTCTCTTCCTCCAAGATAGTAATGGCCAACATATGCAAACTCAACTTAAATCATAAAAAAAAAACTCGGCTTCATTTGACATAGGTGCCAGTTTGTCTTTTTCTATCAATATGTATATATTGTGACTCTATGTATACATAGCAAGGACATTTGAGAGAAGGAGCCATATATGATACCACAGGTAGGATTATACTATAGTGTATCCAAGATTAAAGAACACAACCATATGTAGGTAAAAAATCAATTTTGAAAATGGTGATGTTGTTTCCTAACGTTATCAACAGTTCTTACCATGCGGCCCCTTACTATTGCGTCCAAACCACTCATGAAGGATGAGATCTGGACATAACCTTGTACAAATTGGTTAACAGGAAATATCTGAAGGCACTAGCAAGAATGCATTTAGAGTATTAATCTTGATAGATCTTGAGACTCCAAGAGTGATCCATCTCTTCAAAATGTAAATAAATTATGATCAGGGAATCAGAATTAAAAAAACACGTTAATTAAATCTATTGGAGTAGAAGGAAGATAAACAAAAAGACTAATTGACTATAATTAATGAATCGAGAAGTCCAACCAAGAAGCTTCTACTCCTAAGAACAGACTTGCACTTTGTTTTATTTGCTGCTCTTGAAGACAATGTCATATATTTTCCTGAAATGAAAATAAAGAATTATTATTTATGGTGGACTGAACAAACTGTCAGGAGAGTACTCGCCCGTAAGCAAATCATCTAAATAGAGAATACAACCTTACGTGTAACAAAACATGAGAAGCCAGAGAACAAAAGAACAAAGAAAGACTATCTCGGCCAAATGTGCAAAAGATATTGATCTGTTAAGTGTGGTGGATAACCATGCACAGAAATAGAAAAATAGCCATCCTCAGTAATACAACAATTGGAAGTGACATGCTAGAACTTTGCTATCCAAAATATCTGCAAATGACAATTCAAAATGGAAACTGGAGTTAATATTTGGTTACAGCTACAATGTCATGTACTCATGTCTCCTATTGTCTCTTACATAATTAGCTGGATTGCTATACAATAATGTTACTGACACAACACATGAGCATTGAATTTGCGTGTAAACTTTTATCTAGGATTAAATTCTACTCGTGATTTCAATCGAATTCCAGGGGCTAGAAACATACAAATACGACAACCGGGCTACAGAAAAAATTACCTCTTTGCAAACCAACGAACAAAGAAACCACTGCATCCAGAAACAGACCAACGCATCACCGCAGCAAAGTAGGAACACGAACCTGCATACCCCAAACACACCGAGCATGCACAAAAGTCAGAATAACAAAATACAGGCAAGATGCAGGAACACATCTGACTGTTTTCAGAGATTTGCATAGGTTGCGCATCTCATTATTTTCTGCGAGAGCTAATGTGTGGCTCCGCCACGCCCAGACGAAGGCACCATAGCCGCACCTGTTGGACCGACACCAAGAGAAGACGACCACTCACAATTATGACGGGCGTGAGCAGGACCGCCATGCACAGACGGAGGCGCCATAGCCGCACCTGTAGGACCAACAGGAACAACCGGAAGAAGGGACACATCAAAAATCACCAAAGAGATGGATGAACAAAAAAGAATCTCAAGCAAATCAACGCTGCATAAGAAGGAACCATATATAAGATGAGAGAAGAGGTCGAGGAGAGAACGGCCAGGAACGAACCTGCACACACACGAAAGCTCATGGTCGGCGCCGGATGACCGCATAAGGCGGTGGCGTCGAGAGGCCAGACAACGGCTGGCGCCATGGTAGGGGAAACGACCGGCGGCGGAGAGGTCACTACCTCCACCACATCCAAAATCCAATCAAGGAGGCCGAGGGCGGCGTGCCATTGACCGAGGCCGCAGGTCTTGTGGGTATCGATATCAGCGTGGAGCGACGGGGTCGCGGCGTCCCAGCGGCGGTCGGTGACGAGTCCGAGAAGGCGCGGGTGCGGGCGGTATGGCGTGGGGGGGGGGGGGGGGGATCGGCGGCGTGATGACGTGCAACACACGTTCGTTGGGAAACCCCAAGAGGAAGGTATGAAGCAGTGCAGCAGCAAGTTTTCCCTCAGTAAGAAACCAAGGTTGTCAGATCCAGGAGGAGTAGGAAAACTTCAGAAGGTTGTTGGTGGCGCCGTTGCTCGATCACCAACGTGGAACCTGCACACAACACAATCAAACTACTTTGCCCCAACGAAACAGGAAGGTTGTCAATCTTCCCGGCTTGTTGTAACAAAGGATTAAACGTATGGTGTGAAAAATAGTATTTAATTGTAGGAAGTAAAAGAGAACAATTGTTTGCAGTTGGTGGTTTTATCAGTGTAAAAGAATGGACCGGATTCCACAGTTCACTAGTGGTGTCTCTCCATAAAGATAAATAACATGTTGGGTAAACAAATTACAACTGGGCAATTGATAAAATAGTGAGCGCATGACAATGCATATAAATGACAAAATGACTACCATGATATTTAATTGGGCATTACGACGAGATACATAGACAGTTATCCAACCGCATCTATGACTAATAATCCACCGTCAGGTTAACATCCGTGTCCCCCGTTGGTATTAAGTTGCAAGCAACGGATAATCGCATTAAGTAATGTGCGTAATGTAAACAAATACATATGACCGTGGACATAACATTGTTATGTTATCCCTAGTGGAAACAGCACATCCACAACCTTAGACGTTGCTGTTACTCGCCCAGATTACTGGAGGCATAAACCCACTATCTAGCATAAATACCCCCTCTTGGAGTTACAAGCATCTACTTGGCCAAAGTATCTACTGGTAACGGAGAGCATGCAAGATCATAAATAACATGTAACATAGATTAATAATCAACTTGATCATAGTATTCAATATTCATCGGATCCCAGTAAACACAACATGTAGCATTACAATAAGATGATCTTGATCATGTTATGCAGCTCACAAGATCTAAACATGATAGCATAAAGTGGAGAGACAACCATATAGCTACTTCTATGGACCCGTAGTCCAAGGATGAACTACTCACGCATCACTCTGGAGGCAGGCATGGTGATGTAGAGCCCTCCGGTGATGATTCCCCTCTTCGGCAGGGTGCCGGGAAGAGCTTCAGAACCCTCCCGAACTAGGGTTGACGACGATGGCGGCTACGGAACTTTTTGTGGATGGAGGTTCGGTTATTTAGGGTTTCCTGGACGAAGGCATTATATAGGCGAAAGGGCGGCGGCTGGAGGCACCCGATGTAACATCCCAAGTTTTTCAAAAAGTTGAAAAATCAGAAAAATTTAAAACTTTTGAAAACTATTATGTATTTTGCTTTGAAAAGAAAAATCATGCATGCATTCATCATCATATAGCTTTGTTTGCATTTGGTTACTTCAAAAGTGGGAAATAAATTTCCACTTGAAAACATATTTAAGAAAATATATTAGTAGAGCATTTATGCTCCAAAATTTTCTTTTGACTTTTATGTATTGTTCTGTTAATGTTGTTTGAGAATTGATTGTATTTGTTGAACTATAAATATTTGCAAAAGGTTTATCTTGTGATATTCAAGTTTTATTTAAGCCACCTTTGATTGTTTTAAACCTATTTTAATTTGGACAGCAAGTGTCATATTGTGTATTAAAGACCTAATTTGGAAATCAAAATGATTTCTAATTGAAAAGTGTGTTTGGTTGTGAATTTTTTTTATGTATTCAGATTTATTCTATTACTTACCCACTTTATATTTTCAAACTTATAGTTTTGCTTTTGAAAGAAAATATGTATTTGGATTTTTAAAATGAGTTTTGGATTCATTTTGAATCATCAAACCCCTTTTTAAACAAAATGAGTTTTATGCAAATATTCTCTTGAGTAATATGTAACATTATTACTCATAAATTGTTTTGGTTTAAAATATAGTTTCAAAAGGAATTTATAAAAACCTATAGTTTTCAAATGACATTATTATGTCCAAAATTCATTTAAAACACCTTTCAAAAATTTAGTTGACAAAATGTTTTGGAAAATGCTTTATGAAAGTTTCAAAACAAAGACCTTGTTTTTACAAAACTCTAGGAATTGGTTTGAGTGAATTTGGTTTTGTATCTTAAAAGATATCAAAGTTTTCAGAAAATAGAAAAGAAGAAAGAACAAAAAAAAAGAATTCTAGCTAACTGGGCCAAGCCCAATTTCCCTCGCGCGAGCGCAGCAGATAGCACGGCCCAGCAGCAGCCCACTCCCTCTCCCCTCTCACTGACGGGTGGGACCCACCAGGCAGCGTTCCCTTCAGCGAATCCTGGCCGTCCTCGACGTCCGTGCTCGACACGGAGCTCTCCGCCGCGCGCTGCGACCTAACCCCTCCCCCACGAAACGAGCCCTATATAAGCGCCTCGACGTCAGCACCTCGCCCCTCAAGAACCCTAGCCCTACGCCCCAGGCTGCCCGCAATCACCGCCGCCGTGCCGCCACTGCCGCCGCCGTGTTCTGCAAATTCCGGCGAACGTGGTCGACCCCGAGCCATCCTCTCTGCTCCATCCTCTTTCTCTCCTCCTGGCGCATCTTCTGAAATTTTGCGGTATTTTATTTCGCAGCGAAATCGACGCGTCCGTCCTCGACCGAAGGTTGCCGCCGCCATCCTCTATTCCAGCGAGCACTAGAGGGAGAAGAAGAGCACGCCCGCGACCCCCGACCTCGCCATCAAGCTCGCCTCGACTTCCCGCATCCAGTGGTAACGGAACCCCTTCCCAAAACCCTCTCCTTGCACGCATTGCTCGCCGCCGGCCATGGCGCGCCGCGGGAGCTAGGTTTCCGGCAGAACTCCGGCGAACAGCGCCGCTCGTTTTAGGTCAAACGAATCTGGGCCGTCGGATCTTGTTTTAACGGCCGAGATTAGATCGCATCCGGTGAACCGGTATCGGCGAATAGGAAAGCGCCACGTCGTTGCCCGCTTGTCCGCGCCCGCAACCCGTCCGCCCGCACCCGCATCTGCCCGCGAGAAGATCCACACCAATGGGAAGGCGCCACGTGGCCAAGGACTCCAGCGCAGAAGATTCTTTCTGTTCTATTTACTTTTTAGCCCCTGCGTATCACGAATAGGTCCCTGCAAATTAGATTCATTATTAATTTTTTACTCGTTTATCCAAAATTTATAAAATTTATATTTTTGGAAAGCTTATAATGTGTAGAAACTTTATATATGCTTAGTTTGAGGTTTCGACGAAATTAATTTAGACAATTTTTAAAAAGTGGTTTAATTGATATTTTGGGTATAACTTAATTATAAAAATTGATTTTTGAGCAAACTCTTTTGCATTAATTTTGTTTGTCTAAGTTATGGCCGTAGAATTGCTCTAGTATTTTTGTAGAAGTGTTTTTCTATGTTTTTTCATGTATTTTGTTCTATTGCTTTTAGGTGTTATTTTAAGTAAATTATATTAAAATTGCTCTCCACATTATTTTCGAATAGAAAATTTAGCTAAGTAATTATGAACATGTTAGATGCAGAATAACTTAGGAATATTTCACCTCACCTAACAAAGTATTTTCCTTCCTTAGAAAATATTTGATAATTATTTTGACAACACTATTTCCTTAGAAAATTTCAACATCTTAAAAATGTTAAATCTTTTCCTTAGAAAAATTTAGCATCTTGAAAACTTAGTGGTTTTAGAATATTTTCCTAAGTGTTATTTTTGACAAGTGTTTGTCCTTAGAAATTTTATCAACTATTGTTTTAAAAGTATTTTTCCTTAGAAAAATACCAACACCTTATTTTATGAACTTTTACTTAGAAATTATTTTGACTTATTGTTTGACCTCTTTGGTCCTTAGTTATTTTTGGAACATCTTGTTTGTTTGCTTTTCCTTCGAGCATTTACATAAGCATGGCATGCATAATTAAGTCCTTAGTATTATTTTATACTTTTCACATGACTTCCTCCTTAGAAATTTTGAGGATGCATGGTAGATCTCTTGACCTCTCTAGTCAAAACCACTAAGTTAGAAATTAGTGGAAACAATGAAGAAACAAAGAAGGACTTAGCAAGAAAACAAGACTCCAGAAGCATCTCCAAGAAGAAAGTACTTAGAAGAAATCAAGAGGAAATTCATGAAGACCAACCATCCTACCTTTTTCTAAGTCTTTCTTTCCTTTCTCTCCTTTCTTCCTACTTCATGGTGGCTAAGTTATATTCAAGACCAACCTTGGTACTGCCAACATCATCAATGTAGAACCATCAAGTCTACCAAATTAAATGAAGTCAATACACCAAGAAGAAAGCTACAAGGAAGCCTGGAGAAGAATTTTGGAAGACCAACTAGTTCTTTCCTTCTATCTTTTCTCTTTCTAAGTTTTGTCTCACTTTGGACATAGACCAAGTCCTTGGTGATTAAGACTAAGTTCTTAGAGTTCTGATTGAAGACCATGGAAGATACATGAAGCTGCAAAGGAGTTGAAGATTAATTGAAGACCAAACTTGTGAAGACTTAGAATAGTCTTACAATTTTTGTCAAGTTGTTTGATCAAGTTTACTTTGAGCTTGACCTTGCCTTAGCCATTTGGATTAAGTTAGTTTATGTCTCCTTCCGTAATTATTTGCTTGTCTTGCATACATAACTCTTTGTATCATCCTGCATCGCATGCACATCATAATTTTTCTAAGTGTTGCATTTATGATTGTATGTTTATTTGTGGTTTGTTTGACTTGTTAGAAATTCCGGAGAGAGACGAAAGTGGTTGCAACTGCTACTACTACACTACTGTTGCCAAGGCAAGTGGCACACCCCCATAAATTTCCTAAGTATTTTTTTTATGCATGACTTAGTGTATTTCCTTATATGCATGTGTAGGATAGTATTGCTATGCTAAAACTACTATCTCCTTTACACTAGTTGTGTCTAGAATCCTATTGATAACTTGGTAGAATTATTGATGCTATGCAAATTTGTTTTATTCAAAGCTTAAATTCTACTAAGTTAATTTATCACCTGGGTGGATTTGGGCTTGCATGGCTGACAGAGTTGAGTGTTTATTCACTTGTGGATTGCCACCCAGGATTAAAGGGACCAATGTTTCTCTAAGTGAAGTTGCTTACCGTGCAGTCATTAGTCATATGGGCTCTGGCTAGATGGATTAAGTTGCGTGGACTCGTCCCGACTTGACAGGTGGTGGTAGAATGGTTAGAATGGGAGCGCGTCAAGTCGGTATGGGATGGGAAAATGCTTCTGAAAAGTCTCGTCTCAACTCTCTCCTTTTCCTTAGCACAATTTGAGTGCTTGAGGATAGTTTGGGTTTGTTGGGTCTAATGGTGAAAGTGCACAACCTCTACAGAGTTTAAAACTAAGTACTTAGCCGTGTCCCCGGTTACGGACAATTCAAGCAGCTGATCAAGGATGTCAACGGAGGCTCCCAACATCTCTTTTCTCTAAGTAAAATTTTGATGGGTGAACAAGGGTAGATGAGACCATGGATTTCATACCATGTCTCAAATTTGAGGAAAATGTTTTACAAAGTGTTAGGCAAAATTGGCTTTTATGCAAAATAGCCTTGAACTCCACCAGCCAAATATGCATATAGGCTATAGAGTTATTCCATTAAGTGTCCACATAGTGTCACTTGCCAGATCCATTTTTAATGGTATCTGACCCACTCTGTTGCAAATTTTTATTTGTTGCAGATTGTTCTGACGAGTGAGTTTTCGTTAAGGTTTCGAGTCTGCAACCAACATGTTTTCGCCTGTGGCACATGCAAAGGATGAGGACTCCATGAAGATTTATTTCCGCTGCTTTACTCTTTCAAGCTAGCTATATGCTATGCAAGTTGTACTGGATCATTCGATGTAATAATGATACTTTGTTGTGATACTTCATCATAAACTGTGTGTGCAAATGAAACGATCCAGGGGTTTGCACTATACACAGGTACCTTGCCAATTTCTAAGTGCAGGTACGCTACAGATGGTATCAGAGCACTGTGTTGCCTGTAGATTCGAGACCCTAGACATGGATAGAAATAGGAATGACCATAGGATTAAAATCTATTTATATTCAGGTTACTAAAAACAAAACTTTTCATTTTATCTTTCTAGTACTCTCATCTACTATCAACCTTCTAGAAAATTCTTATCTTATTCTAGATGACCTACCTTTATGTATCCATGAAGACATGTTTGGTGACGACTAAGAGTAAGTCTGATACTTCATGGAGAAATGCTACGACTGAACATGAAGCACTACCAGCATGGAAAATCATTGAAGTAATCAGATTATGAGCTCAAGCACTTAGAAGATTTTGAAGAAAGCTGAAGAAGAACTTGAAGCACTCAAGATGGAGATAGACTAGAAACTATCACCTTATTAGAACAACGACATCGTGTTAGGGTATTGATCATACCAACTTAGGTTGTATGCCAATACTAGATTGTTTTTCCATGTTTGAACCTTGTGGCTTTTGTTGATTAGATGTTGTTTGTAAGATGTTTTGCCTTGATCTTCTGTGTTGGGTAGATTTCTTCCTTAGCATCTTTCTATCTTTACTCATCTATGCTAAACCCAAATAGATGCCTCGCCAAAGCACCAACGATGATGAGATGAAAAATGCAATTCAACTTCCAGAAGCTCAAAATCAGATGATGCAACTCATGGCCCAGAATCAAGTCAACAACCACAACAAAGAGATATCCCAGGGAATGCAACAACTGTTGGACAACCAAACCCACATTGTGCAGATGATGTGTCACAACATGGCCAACAATAAGGTCAACTCACCACAGATTGACATTGGTAACAAGGAGTTCAAAGGAAGTACTTTGACAAAACCTCATGCCTGCAAAACGTGTGGAGAAATAGGACACACATCCAAGGAATGTCATGATAAATGGCCCCATGGTGTCTCAATCTATCCCATCAACGGATGCCCTTCAACCATGGTTACTTGCTTTTTGTGTGCGGCAACAAATCATATCCCATCACAATGTCAACTCTATTCCATAGTGCAACAAGTTAGGCAGCAAATACAAGAGGGGATGCAACATGCTATCAGGAAGACCTTGGAAGCAGAAGAATCAGAGAAGAAACTCCAGAACAACCCCCTCAAGGAGACATTAGTCAAGTGATGTGCTTCAAATGCAAGAACACAGGGCACTATGCCAATAACTGCCCCGAGAAGATGAATGAAGCCAGACTCAGAACTCACCCCCACACTTCGAAGGTCACCACTAAATGTTGTTACTCATGTGAAGAGGAAGGTCATTTTTCTCAGGATTGTCCCATCAAGCGAATCAGATCATCAGCCTTTGTGATAGAATATGATAAACAAGAGATAGAGGACCTTTTAGCACTACAAAGACCTAAAAAGAACATAAAGCGGAGTCACAATAAACATCTTTCCCAGCCTTCATTCAAAAAGACACATTACTCCTGATGTGAACCCTGTTCACAAATATGGGAATCACCATGGTGGAAGAAGTCACCTCAAGCATCTTGATCACAATGGTGGATTCAAGGGAAACAATGGAGACCACAAGGGAAATGGACATGCTGGCTATCAGCATAATAATGGACAGCACCACCCAAATTCCGAGTTCAAGAGAGATATCAGCCAAGTGCTTTGCTACAAGTGCAGTATCAAGGGTCATTATGCCAATGAGTGCCCAGAAAAGAAAAAGATAGAAGAAACTGCCAAGTCAAAGCCTTTTGACAAAGGATATGTGAACCACATCAACGTGGAAGAAGTAAATGGTACGTTCTGAAAGTTTTCCTACCCACAAAAATTACTTTTAAGGGTGGTAGCCATACCGTCACAACCTTTTGCTAGCCTCTTCGAATCTCGGGGACGAGATTCCTTTTAAGGGTGGTAGTCTGTAACATCCCAAGTTTTTCAAAAAGTTGAAAAATCAGAAAAATTTAAAACTTTTGAAAACTATTATGTATTTTGCTTTGAAAAGAAAAATCATGCATGCATTCATCATCATATAGCTTTGTTTGCATTTGGTTACTTCAAAAGTGGGAAATAAATTTCCACTTGAAAACATATTTAAGAAAATATATTAGTAGAGCATTTATGCTCCAAAATTTTCTTTTGACTTTTATGTATTGTTCTGTTAATGTTGTTTGAGAATTGATTGTATTTGTTGAACTATAAATATTTGCAAAAGGTTTATCTTGTGATATTCAAGTTTTATTTAAGCCACCTTTGATTGTTTTAAACCTATTTTAATTTGGACATCAAGTGTCTTATTGTGTATTAAAGACCTAATTTGGAAATCAAAATGATTTCTAATTGAAAAGTGTGTTTGGTTGTGATTTTTTTTTATGTATTCAGATTTATTCTATTACTTACCCACTTTATATTTTCAAACTTATAGTTTTGCTTTTGAAAGAAAATATGTATTTGGATTTTTAAAATGAGTTTTGGATTCATTTTGAATCATAAAACCCTTTTTAAACAAAATGAGTTTTATGCAAATATTCTCTTGAGTAATATGTAACATTATTACTCATAAATTGTTTTGGTTTAAAATATAGTTTCAAAAGGAATTTATAAAAACCTATAGTTTTCAAATGACATTATTATGTCCAAAATTCATTTAAAACACCTTTCAAAAATTTAGTTGACAAAATGTTTTGGAAAATGCTTTAT
Organism: Poa pratensis; assembly: GCA_947311845.1. Taxonomy (NCBI): domain Eukaryota; kingdom Viridiplantae; phylum Streptophyta; class Magnoliopsida; order Poales; family Poaceae; genus Poa; species Poa pratensis. The sequence goes on from CAMZMU010000055.1 coordinate 32,292,487, forward strand.
GAAAGTTTCAAAACAAAGACCTTGTTTTTACAAAACTCTAGGAATTGGTTTGAGTGAATTTGGTTTTGTATCTTAAAAGATATCAAAGTTTTCAGAAAATAGAAAAGAAGAAAGAACAAAAAAAAAGAATTCTAGCTAACTGGGCCAAGCCCAATTTCCCTCGCGCGAGCGCAGTAGATAGCACGGCCCAGCAGCAGCCCACTCCCTCTCCCCTCTCACTGACGGGTGGGACCCACCAGTCAGCGTTCCCTTCAGCGAATCCTGGCCGTCCTCGACGTCCGTGCTCGACACGGAGCTCTCCGCCGCGCGCTGCGACCTAACCCCTCCCCCACGAAACGAGCCCTATATAAGCGCCTCGACGTCAGCACCTCGCCCCTCAAGAACCCTAGCCCTACGCCCCAGGCTGCCCGCAATCACCGCCGCCGTGCCGCCGCCGTGTTCTGCAAATTCTGGCGAACGTGGTCGACCCTGAGCCATCCTCTCTGCTCCATCCTCTTTCTCTCCTCCTGGCGCATCTTCTGAAATTTTGCGGTATTTTATTTCGCAGCGAAATCAACGTGTCCGTCCTCGACCGAAGGTTGCCGCCGCCATCCTCTATTCCAGCGAGCACTAGAGGGAGAAGAAGAGCACGCCCGCGACCCCGACCTCGCCATCAAGCTCGCCTCGACTTCCCGCATACAGTGGTAACGGAACCCCTTCCCAAAACCCTCTCCTTGCACGCATTGCTCGCCGCCGGCCATGGCGCGCCGCGGGAGCTAGGTTTCCGGCAGAACTCCGGCGAACAGCGCCGCTCGTTTTAGGTCAAACGAATCTGGGCCGTCGGATCTTGTTTTAACGGCCGAGATTAGATCGCATCCGGTGAACCGGTATCGGCGAATAGGAAAGCGCCACGTCGCTGCCCGCTTGTCCACGCCCGCAACCCGTCCGCCCGCACCCGCATCTGCCCGCGAGAAGATCCGCACCAATGGGAAGGCGCCAAGTGGCCAAGGACTCCAGCGCAGAAGATTCTTTCTGTTCTATTTACTTTTTAGCCCCTGCGTATCACGAATAGGTCCCTGCAAATTAGATTCATTATTAATTTTTTACTCGTTTATCCAAAATTTATGAAATTTATATTTTTGGAAAGCTTATAATGTGTAGAAACTTTATATATGCTTAGTTTGAGGTTTCGACGAAATTAATTTAGACAATTTTTAAAAAGTGGTTTAATTGATATTTTGGGTATAACTTAATTATAAAAATTGATTTTTGAGCAAACTCTTTTGCATTAATTTTGTTTGTCTAAGTTATGGCCGTAGAATTGCTCTAGTATTTTTGTAGAAGTGTTTTTCTATGTTTTTTCATGTATTTTGTTCTATTGCTTTTAGGTGTTATTTTAAGTAAATTATATTAAAATTGCTCTCCACATTATTTTCGAATAGAAAATTTAGCTAAGTAATTATGAACATGTTAGATGCAGAATAACTTAGGAATATTTCACCTCACCTAACAAAGTATTTTCCTTCCTTAGAAAATATTTGATAATTATTTTGACAACACTATTTCCTTAGAAAATTTCAACATCTTAAAAGTGTTAAATCTTTTCCTTAGAAAAATTTAGCATCTTGAAAACTTAGTGGTTTTAGAATATTTTCCTAAGTGTTATTTTTGACAAGTGTTTGTCCTTAGCAATTTTATCAACTATTGTTTTAAAAGTATTTTTCCTTAGAAAATACCAACACCTTATTTTATGAACTTTTACTTAGAAATCATTTTGACTTATTGTTTGACCTCTTTGGTCCTTAGTTATTTTTGGAACATCTTGTTTGTTTGCTTTTCCTTAGAGCATTTACATAAGCATGGCATGCATAATTAAGTCCTTAGTATTATTTTATACTTTTCACATGACTTCCTCCTTAGAAATTTTGAGGATGCATGGTAGATCTCTTGACCTCTCTAGTCAAAACCACTAAGTTAGAAATTAGTGGAAACAATGAAGAAACAAAGAAGGACTTAGCAAGAAAACAAGACTCCAGAAGCATCTCCAAGAAGAAAGTACTTAGAAGAAATCAAGAGGAAATTCATGAAGACCAACCATCCTACCTTTTTCTAAGTCTTTCTTTCCTTTCTCTCCTTTCTTCCTACTTCATGGTGGCTAAGTTATATTCAAGACCAACCTTGGTACTGCCAACATCATCAAGACTGTAGAACCATCAAGTCTACCAAATTAAATGAAGTCAATACACCAAGAAGAAAGCTACAAGGAAGCCTGGAGAAGAATTTTGGAAGACCAACTAGTTCTTTCCTTCTATCTTTTCTCTTTCTAAGTTTTGTCTCACTTTGGACATAGACCAAGTCCTTGGTGATTAAGACTAAGTTCTTAGAGTTCTGATTGAAGACCATGGAAGATACATGAAGCTGCAAAGGAGTTGAAGATTAATTGAAGACCAAACTTGTGAAGACTTAGAATAGCCTTACAACTTTTGTCAAGTTGTTCGATCAAGTTTACTTTGAGCTTGACCTTGCCTTAGCCATTTGGATTAAGTTAGTTTATGTCTCCTTCCGTAATTATTTGCTTGTCTTGCATACATAACTCTTTGTATCATCCTGCATCGCATGCACATCATAATTTTTCTAAGTGTTGCATTTATGATTGTATGTTTATTTGTGGTTTGTTTGACTTGTTAGAAATTCCGGAGAGAGACGAAAGTGGTTGCAACTGCTACTACTACACTACTGTTGCCAAGGCAAGTGGCACACCCCCATAAATTTCCTAAGTATTTTTTTATGCATGACTTAGTGTATTTCCTTATATGCATGTGTAGGATAGTATTGCTATGCTAAAACTACTATCTCCTTTACACTAGTTGTGTCTAGAATCCTATTGATAACTTGGTAGAATTATTGTTGCTATGCAAATTTGTTTTATTCAAAGCTTAAATTCTACTAAGTTAATTTATCACCTGGGTGGATTTGGGCTTGCATGGCTGACAGAGTTGAGTGTTTATTCACTTGTGGATTGCCACCCAGGATTAAAGGGACCAATGTTTCTCTAAGTGAAGTTGCTTACCGTGCAGTCATTAGTCATATGGGCTCTGGCTAGATGGATTAAGTTGCGTGGACTCGTCCCGACTTGACAGGTGGTGGTAGAATGGTTAGAATGGGAGCGCGTCAAGTCGGTATGGGATGGGAAAATGCTTCTGAAAAGTCTCGTCTCAACTCTCTCCTTTTCCTTAGCACAATTTGAGTGTTTGAGGATAGTTTGGGTTTGTTGGGTCTAATGGTGAAAGTGCACAACCTCTGCAGAGTTTAAAACTAAGTACTTAGCCGTGTCCCCAGTTACGGACAATTCAAGCAGCTGATCAAGGATGTCAACGGAGGCTCCCAACATCTCTTTTCTCTAAGTAAAATTTTGATGGGTGAACAAGGGTGGATGAGACCATGGATTTCATACCATGTCTCAAATTTGAGGAAAATGTTTTACAAAGTGTTAGGCAAAATTGGCTTTTATGCAAAATAGCCTTGAACTCCACCAGCCAAATATGCATATAGGATATAGAGTTATTCCATTAAGTGTCCACATAGTGTCACTTGCCAGATCCATTTTTAATGGTATCTGACCCACTCTGTTGCAAATTTTTATTTGTTGCAGATTGTTCTGACGAGTGAGTTTTCGTTAATGTTTCGAGTCTGCAACCAACATGTTTTCGCCTGTGGCACATGCAAAGGATGAGGACTCCATGAAGATTTATTTCCGCTGCTTTACTCTTTCAAGCTAGCTATATGCTATGCAAGTTGTACTGGATCATTCGATGTAATAATGATACTTTGTTGTGATACTTCATCATAAACTGTGTGTGCAAATGAAACGATCCAGGGGTTTGCACTATACACATGTACCTTGCCAATTTCTAAGTGCAGGTACGCTACACCCGAGGGGGTCACGCCACCCCCGGTGCGTGATAACCCCCAAGAGCAGGGGATCACTGTAGCACCTCTCAATGTGGAAGTAGGTTATCGATCCGCAGGAGCAAGAAGGAAAAGTTATCTATTCCCTACAACTAAAGTGTCACAAGTTTTAGTTGATTATGCACTAAACAAGTTTAAAGAACAAGATGGTTGATTTAATGGATGGAAGTTTAATGTAACAAAACAAGAATGTAAAAGTGTCCCAATCCTCTTCAATGCAAGAGGACAAGACAAAGGTTTTCTCTTATAGGAACAATGGACATGGGTTCATGGGTTCACTCAATCGTCTCTCCCATCTATGGTGATTATCATGTTATAGATAAAAAATACACACAATTGTCATGCTTTAATGGTAAACTTCTATGACGGCTACATGTCCTAAAACACATAGTTGAAAAAAAATAATCATTTGTGTTGCTAGTGCACCCTCGTAAGGCTAGCGTGGTTTGTTGTCACTCCCACATCATACTTCTTCCTTTTTACCCCCAGATAAAGGATGTTGGGTTGTATTGTGTCACTCAATACATATGTCGTTGTCACATCGGCCATCCCGTACCTACATACATCATACTTCATAATGGACAATATTCTAAACACTAGTGCAATGATTCATGTTTCGTGTGCATGACCACATCTCTCTCATCTATCTACACTTGGTGGTGTCAAGCACCTCATGACATGGATAAACAAGACATTATGCATAAATCGAACCATCACATGCATCATAGAATATCTCCAAAGTATGACAAGTCATATAAGATCCAACACAACGGTAAATGCATAACAAATATCATCTCATACCACAATATCCACCATAAGAATTACATAGATAGATCCATACTTATGCAAGGCACATCATATGGACTTCAACAATGATCATACATAGAGAGATTAGATCAAGTTACCACCACAAACCCAAAGTCCAGGGGGTGGACTACTCCCCCTTCATCATGGTGATGATGGTGGAGATGTTGGAGAAGATGGAGACCACCCCGGCAGCGCCCCGCCGGAGTTTTCCCCCTCCAATCTGCAGCTCCAGGTCTTCTGTTTCGTGGTTTTGTGTTTCTGCGGCGCTGCCTTCCGAAAGCCGTCGGGGGACTATTTTTATAGTCGTTTTTAGGTCAAGACGAAAGCACGGGGACGAAGATCGACGACATCGGAGGCTCGAGGCCCAGGATAGGGGGTCCCACGCGGCCAAGGAATCTGGCCGCGTGGGCCCACCTCTTTTGGCCCTCGGGTTTCCATTTTTTCGCTTCCTTCACTCCTACGCTTTATTCCTTCCAAAAATGATCCCCGCAAAATATTAGGTCATTTGGACGTCGTTTGGGTTCCTGAAACATCAAAATATAGAAAATAGGGTTTTCTGCCAGTGCAGGGTTAATTCCAGAAAAATAGGGAAACTGTGAAATATTCCCAAAATCAAAATAAAACAATGATATAACCCTTATATGATGCAAATATGATTGAAATATAAGTAATATAATGTAAAGTTCATGTATGCATATTACATGCATCAGCGCGGCAGGAGGTGGGGCCACGCCGGCCCCTGGCATGGCTACCTCCTCGGTCGCCTCCGTCTCTCCTTTGGACTCCGTGTACGTGTCGGGAAAATAGAAGGTTCTGTCCAAGTTTCGTCCAATTCCGAGAATATTTCTAGAACAACTTTTCTGGAATACAAAAACTGCAGAAAACAGGAACTGGCACTGTGGCATCTTGTTAATAGGTTAGTCCCAGAAAATGCATAAAAATGCTATGAATGTATGTAAAACATGTAACAATTGGTATAATATCAACATGGAACATCAGAAATTATAGATACGTTTGAGACGTATCAAGCATCCCCAAGCTTAGTTCTACTCGTCCTCGAGTAGGTAAAATGATAAAAACAAAATAATTTCTGAGGTGACATGCTACCATCATAATCTTGATCAAATAATATTGTAAAGCACATGTTATGAATGAAGTGATCCAGGTCAATGGTCTATAGTTTGCTAACAAATAGATAATGAGCAAACAACTGAATCATATAAGCAAAAACTTTTCATGAATAGTACTTTCGAGACAAGCATCAAAAGTTTTGCATAAGAGTTAACTCATAAAGCAATAGATTCTAAGTAAAAGGTATTTAACCAACACAAAGGAAGATTTAAGTTTCAGCAATTGCTTTCAACTTTCAACATATATATCTCATGGATATTTGTCAACACAAAGCAATATAATAAGTACAATATACTAGCATATAAAAATTGTTGCACCAAAGTTGACACTAGTGTTTGCTTCTGAGATAGAAAGAAGTAGGAAAACTGACTCAACATAAAAGTAAAAGAAAGGCCCTTCGCAGAGGGAAGCAGGGATTAAATCATGTGCTAGAGCTTTTTAAGTTTTTGAAATCATATAGAGAGTAAAATATAAGTTTTGAGTGGTGTTTGTTAATTGTCAACGAATCAGAAAATGGAAAAGTACAATATGACCCCTGCCAACCAGACTTTTAAGAGCGGCTCCCATGAAGGACGTTATTTCTACCAGCAAGGCAGATCATCCCTCTTTCTCTTTTGTTTACACATGCAGATATTTCACTGTTTGTCATTGCTTGACTGATAAATCAGGGCAAAAATGTGAAGAGAATTAAGCGGTTAAAGTTGTAATTAATTGGGACTGGGCACCCCATTTGCCAGCTCTTTTTGCAAAATTAATGGATAAGCGGATGTATATGCCGCTAGTCCGGTGGTAAAGTCTGTTTGACAGTGACTTAAAGACATCCACCCCGTCCTCATGAGCTTGGTAATAACAGTTTTGAATAGTTTAAAGGTAGCACATGAAAAATTTACTTGGAGTGGCAAGGAAATACCACATATAGGTAGTTATGGTGGACACAAATGGCATGGATTTTGGCTCAAGGTTTTGGATGCACGAGAAGCATTCCCTCTCAGTACAGAGTTTAGGCTAGCAAGGTTATTTGAAGCAAACACAGGATATCAACCGTACAACAAGACATATGAAAACATATTGCAAGCATTATAAGACTCTACACTGTCTTCCTTGTTAACCAAACCCTTTTACTAGAAAATATCTAGACCTTAGAGATACCAATCATACAAACCAAATTTCAACAAACTTTACGGTAGTTCTTCACTAATAGGTTTTAACCACATGATACAAAAGCTTAAACATGAACTACTTGATAACTCAAAACAATTGACAAGTATCAAATTATCCAAGACAGTGATCTACAAGAATATGTAAGCTTTTCCATTATACCATCTACCACATGCAGCATTTTTTGTTCCAACCAAACACCAATCAATTTATTTCAACACAAACTCTCCAAACAATTATAAGTGAAGCAAGAGAGTACTTTCTCTAAAAGAACTAACAGCTCTGAACAAGAGATGCACGAAAAACAGGAGCTAAAAGCATAGCAGTAGCTAGACAAGAATACTCAACAAGTATAAGTGAAGAATAGGAGTATTCAAATGAAAAAGCGGAGCGTGTCTCTCTCCCAAACAAGATGCTAGGATCCAACAAGTTGATCTCAGAAAATAAAATAACAATGCGAAAATAAAAGCACACAGACGCTCCAAGTAAAGCACATATGATGTGAAAGAATTAAAATATAGTTTCACTAGAGATGACCTGATAAGTTGTTGATGAAGAAGGGATGCCTTGGGCATCCCCAAGCTTAGACGCTTGAGTCTTCTTGAAATATGCTGGGGTGATCCATGGGAGCATCCCCAAGCTTAAGCTCTTCACTCTTCTTGATCACATTATATCATCCTCTCTCTTGACCCTTGAAAACTTCCGCCACACCAAACTCAGAGTAATTCTCATTAGAGGGTTAGTGCACAATCAAAAACTCACATGTTCTATAAGGACACAAACATGACCATTACTTTTTAACATTAGCTACTGCCACTGATGTTATGTGAAGCTCTTCCACTCAAAAAAGAATTCCACTCAACACTAGTAAAAGAGAGAATGCAAAATAAAAGACAGAATCTGTCTAAAACAGAACAGTCCGTAAAGACGAATTTTTTCGAGGCACTTACGTTGCTCAGATCAAAAAACTGAAAACTAACGAAAGATGCGTACATATGTGAGGATCACGCACAAAAAATTGCAGATTTTTTCAATTTTCTGGATTTTATAAGAACGAAACGGTGAATAGCAAAAATCTGTTCCTGCGCAGAAATCCAAATCTAGCATCATCTTTCTATTAGAGGCACTACTTGGCACAACAATTCGAAAATAAAGATACAAAGGGGTTGTTACAGAAGTAAACAACTCCTTAACTTAAACTGAAAACAAAAGATAATGGGTTGCCTCCCAAAAGCGCTTTCTTTAATGCCTTTTAGCTAGGCTAGAAGATTTTAATGATGCTCTCGCAAGAATAAGAGTTGAAAAACAAAATAGAGCATCAAGAGGCAAATATCAACACATTTAAGTCTAACCCACTTCCTATGCAAAGGAATATTGTAAAGAATAAATTATTGAAGCATAAAGCAACTAGCATAGAAAGATGAAACAAATGCAACTTCAAAACTTTCAACATAAAGAGAGTGTTTTAGTAACTTGAAAACTTTTACAACCATATTTTCCTCTCTCATAATAACTTTCAGTAGCATCATGAACAAACTCAACAATATAACTATCACATAAAGCATGCTTTTCATGATCTACAAACACATAATTTTTATTAAGCTAAAAAACAGTGGGGTCATTAAACCCAATTTTGACAATAGTAGTATAATAAATATCATTTGGCAATATAGGACCATCATCAAGAGCATTATCATATATAACATTAGGGAGCACATTTTTACTTTCTGCAATTTCCTCTTTTACTTGAGTCAAGGAGCTTGTTACTTCAAATTTATCAAAAGGAGATATTTCAATAGAATCATGACATTCAACAATATAGCATTCTTCCTCCTTAGGTAGGCATGGAGGGTAATCATATAATGTAAGAGTTAAAGAGTTACTATCTTAGGAGGTAGATCCTCCTTTTGTTCATCACTCTCTTCCTCTTTTTCATCCAATGAGCTTTCAGTTCCAGCAATTTCTTCTCCCACAGGTTCCTGAAAGGTAGCAAGTTGTTCTGGAGAATAAGTTTTCTCAAGAAATTCAGTGATATAAGGATTATCATTGTAATATTCAAGGCAATAACCAAGTATAGCGTAATTCTCAGTTCTACAAGGAGCATCATCATCTTGAATAAAACCAGCAATTTCATAGGCACCCTTAAAAACAACAAATTCTTCAATTTGTTCAAGATTATCAAAGTCATAGTTTCCTTTAGCATAAGCAGCCAAGATTTCATTATCATTATAATCACATTGGAAAGGGGGGTGTTTATGCCTCCTACAGCAAAAACATTCATTAAAGCACCAAGATTCATCATAAGTAAAGCACAAGTTTCTAGCAAAACAATTCAATTTATATATTTGTACCCATAAGTGTTTCGCTTTGAGACAAGCGGTATTCCTTATAGTAATTCTGCTGTTCCTCCGTGAACCCACTTAGACAATAAGATTTTGTTTCAAAGAGAAAACCCATTGATAGCAAATAAATAACTAGACATAATAACAAACCGAAATAAACTAAATGCAAGAAACTATTTTTTGTGTGTTTTTGATAGATAAAAGCAAACAAGACAAGATAAAACAAACTAAGCAAGACAAAACAAAGTAAAGAGATTGGAAGCGTGCGACTCCCCTTGCAGAGGTCCTCTTACTCCCTGGCAACGACGTCCGAAAAATATGCTTGATGACGTGAAACACACGTTCGTTGGGAGACCTGATACGTCTCAAACGTATCTATAATTTCTGATGTTCCATGTTGATATTATACCAATTGTTACATGTTTTATACACACTCATAGCATTTTTATGCATTTTCTGGGACTAACCTATTAACAAGATGCCACAGTGCCAGTTCCTGTTTTCTACTATTTTTGTATTCCAGAAAAGCTAGTCTGAAAGTATTCTCGGAATTGGACGAAACTTGGACAGAACCTCCTATTTTTCCAACACGTACACGGAGTCTAAAGGAGAGATGGAGGGGAGCCACGAGGCAGCCACACCATGGGGCCGGGCGGCCCCCTGCCACGTCGTGGGGTGGTGTGGGGCCCACGTGCATCTCCAGCCGCCGCCCTTTCGCCTATTTATTCATCACGACGCGAAAACCCTAAATACCTGAGCCATTATCCACGAAAAGTTCCAGAGACGCCGCCGTCAACCCTAGCTCGGGAGGGTTAGAAGCTCTTCCCGGCACCTGCCGGAGAGGGGAATCATCACCGGAGGGCTCTACATCACCATGCCTGCCTCCGGAGTGATGCGTGAGTAGTTCATCCTTGGACTACGGGTCCATGGCAGTAGCTAGATGGTTGTCTCTCCACTTTATGCTATCATGTTTAGATCTTGTGAGCTGCCTATCATGATCAAGATCATCTTATTGTAATGCTACATGTTGTGTTTGCTGGGATCCGATGAATATTGAATACTATGTCAAGTTGATTATCAATCTATCTTATATGTTATTTATGATCTTGCATGCTTTCCGTTACTAGTAGATGCTTTGGCCAAGTAGATGCTTGTAACTCCAAGAGTGAGTATTTATGCTAGATAGTGGGTTCATGCCTCCGGTAATCTGGGAGAGTGACAATAACTTCTAAGATTGTGGATGTGCTGTTGCCACTAGGGATAAAATAACCGATGCTTAGCTTAAGGGTGCGCCGTTAGGTCTAATGCATTTGTTTACATTACGCACATTACTTAATGCATTATCCGTTGCTTGCAACTTAATACCAACGGGGAACTCGGATGACAACCTGGCGGTGGATTATTAGTCATAGACGCTGTTGGATAACGGTCTATGTATTTTGTCGTAATGCCCACATGAATATCATAGTAATCATCATGTCATATATATGCATTGTCATGCGCTCAATATTTTGTCAATTGCCCAGCTGTAATTTGTTCACCCAGCATGTTAGTTATCTTTTATGGAGAGACACCACTAGTGAACTGTGGACCCCGGTCCATTCTTTTACACTGATAATACAACCAACTGCAAACATTGTTCCTTTTCATTCTCTGCAATTTACTACTGTTTTCCACACCATACGTTTAATCCTTTGTTTTCAGCAAGCCGGTGAGATTGACAACCTCACTGTTTCGTTGGGGCAAAGTAGTTTGATTGTGTTGTGTGCAGTTCCACGTGGTGATCGTGCGCGCCACCAACAACCTTCAGAAGTGATTTCTTGCTCCTACTGGTCGATTAAACCTTGGTTTCATACTGAGGGAAACTGCTGCTACACTGCTTCATACCTTCCTCTTGGGGTCTCCCAACGAACGTGTGATCCACGCATCATCAAGCTTTTTCTGGCGCCGTTGCCGGGGAGCAAGAGGATTTCTGCAAGGGGAGTTTCACGCTTCCAATCTCTTTACTTTGTTATTGTCTTGCTTAGTTTATTTTTATTTAGTCTTGTTTGCTTTATTTATCAAAAACACAAAAAAATTAGTTACTTTTATTTTCAAGTTGTTATCTTTCTGTTTTGTTTTAATTTTGCTAAAATGAGTACCCCTGAGAACACTAAGTTGTGTGATTTCACTAGCACGAACAACAATGATTTCATTAGTACACCTATTGCTCCACCTGCTTCTAACGCAGAATTCTATGAAATTAAACCTGCACTTTTAAATCTTGTTATGAAAGAGCAATTCTCTGGTGTTAGTACTGATGATGCTGCTGCTCACCTTAATAATTTTGTTGAACTTTGTGAGATGCAAAAGTATAAGGATGTAGATGGTGATATTATTAAACTGAAACTTTTTCCTTTCTCTTTGAGAGGACGTGCTAAAGAATGGTTGCTATCTTTGACTAGAAATAGTATTGATTCATGGACTAAATGCAAAATGCTTTCATAGGAAAATATTATCCTCCTGCTAAGATTATATCTTTGAGAAGTAGCATTATGAATTTCAAACAATTTGATAATGAGCATGTTGCTCAAGCTTGGGAGAGAATGAAATCATTGGTAAAGAATTGTCCCACCCATGGACTGACTGCTTGGATGATCATCCAAACCTTTTATGCAGGACTAAATTTTTCTTCAAGAAACCTATTGGATTCGGCCTCTGGAGGTACCTTTATGTCCATCACTTTGGGTGCTGCAACAAAGCTTCTTGATGATATGATGATAAATTATTCTGAATGGCACACCGAAAGAGCTCCACAAGGTAAGAAGGTAAATTCTGTTGAAGAAATCTCTTCCTTGAGTGATAAGATTGATACTATTATGTCTATGCTTACAAATGGAAAAATGCATGTTGATCCAAATAATGTTCCTTTAGCTTCTTTGGTTGCTCAAGAAGAGCATGTTGATGTGAACTTCATTAAAAATAATAACTTCAACAACAATGCTTATAGGAATAATTTTGGTAATAACAATTATAAGCCCTATCCTTTAATAGTGGCAATGGTTATGCTAATTCTTATGGTAGATCTGGAATGCCTAGTGAGGAAAGGATGTTAGAAGTTGAAAAGGCTACTAAGAACTTTATGCAAACGCAATATGAGCAAAACCAATTGTTTACTAAAACTATGAATGAACAATCTGCTATGTTGAAGAATATAGGACATCAACTTGAGAACTTAAATAGGGAAATTTCTGGTTTGCAGATTAAGATTTCTAATGCTGAAACTTGCATTTCATCCATGTCTGAAGCACAAGCTTCTTTGATTAATAGAATGGCAGCTAAACCTGAAACTATTGATAACAATACCTTTGCTACTGCCAATGCTATACAAGTTAAAATTGATAATAATGTGAGGATGTTAGCTGATTTACATGCTAGGTGGGCAAGAGAGGATGAAATTGCTAAAAAGAATAGTATTGCTAGAGTTTATACTATTACTACTACTGAAAATGCTATAAACTCAAGTGTTAACAAACCTCCTACTATCAATGGTAAAGTAATTGGTGTTGGCAATGTCTCTACTTCTGTTGCAAAACGTTTAAAATTGCCTGAAAACACTGAAACTGTTCCTGATAAAAGTGCTGAAATTTTTCGAGATGTGGGAGACAATGGTCCCATTACTTTTGATAATAATGACTTTGATTTTGATGGTTGCAATATTTCTGAAGTAATTAAGTTCTTGCAAAAGCTAGCTAGAAGTCCTAATGCTAGTGCTATAAACATGGCTTTTACTAAACATATTACTAATGCTCTCATGCAAGTTAGGGAAGAGAAATTAAAACATGAAGCTTCTATCCCTAGGAAGTTAGAAGATGGTTGGGAGCCCATCATTAAAATGAAGGTGAATGATTTTGATTGCAATGCTTTATGTGATCTTGGTGCTAGTATTTCTGTTATGCCTAAGAAACTCTATGATATGCTTGATTTAGCACCTTTGGAACACTGTTATTTGGATGTTCACCTTGCTGATAATACTATAAAGAAACCTTTGGGGAGAGTTGATGATGTTTTTATAATGGTTAACAATAACCTTGTCCCCGTTGATTTTGTTGTTTTGGATATTGAATGCAATGCTTCTTGTCCTATTGTTTTGGGAAGACCTTTTCTTAGAACTGTTGGTGCTATTATTGATATGAGAGAGGGGAATATTAAATATCAATTCCCACTCAAGAAAGGTATGGAACACTTCCCTAGAAAGAAGATGAAGTTACCTTTTGATTCTATTGTTAGAGCAAATTATTCTGTTGATGCTTCATCACTTGGAAACACTTGATTCTTACTTTCTGCGCCTAGCTGAAAGGCGTTAAAGAAAAGCGCTTATGGGAGACAACCCATTATTTTATTTCTGCAATTTTTCTTTTTTTTTGAGTCAAGGAGTTGTTTACTTCTGTAACAATTCCTTTGTATCTTTATTTTATCGCATTGTTGTGCCAAGTATTGCCTCTAATAGGAAGATGATGCTAGATTTGGATTTCTGCGCAGGAACAGATTTCTGCTGTTCACCGTTTTAATTCTGTAAAATCACAGAAAAATTATTTAAATCTGCAAATTTTTGTGCGTGATCCTCAGATATGTACGCATCTTTCGTTAGTTTAAAGTTTTTCGATCTGAGCAACGTAAGTGCCTCGAAAAAATTCGTCTTTGCGGACTGTTCTGTTTAGACAGATTCTGTCTTTTATTTTTCGCATTCTCTCTTTTACTAGTGTTGAGTGGAATTCTTTTTTAGGGTGAAGAGCTTCACATAACATCAGTGGCAGTAGTAATGTTAAAAGTAACGGTCATGTTTGTGTCCTTATAGAACATGTGAGTTTTTGATTGTGCACTAACCCTCTAATGAGAATTACTTTGAGTTTGGTGTGGCGGAAGTTTTCAAGGGTCAAGAGAGAAGGATGATATAATGTGATCAAGAAGAGTGAAGAGCTTAAGCTTGGGGATGCTCCCATGGATCACCCCAGCATATTTCAAGAAGACTCAAGCGTCTAAGCTTGGGGATGCCCAAGGCATCCCCTTCTTCATCAGCAACTTATCAGGTCATCTCTAGTGAAACTATATTTTAATTCTTTCACATCATATGTGCTTTACTTGGAGCGTCTGTGTGCTTTTATTTTCAGTATTTTATTTTTCTTATGGTCAACTTGATTGGACCCCAGCATTCTTGATTGGGAGAGAGACACGCTCCGCTTTTTCATATGAATACTCCTATTCTTCACTTATACTTGTTGAGTATTCTTATCTAGCTATTGCTATGCTTTTAGCTCCTGTTTTGCATGCATCTCTTATTCAGAGCTGTTAGTTCTTTTAAAGAAAGTACTCTCTTGCTTCACTTATAATTGTTTGGAGAGTTTATGTTGAAATAAATTGATTGGTGTTTGGTTGGAACAGAAAATGTTGCATGTGGTAGATGGTATAATGGAAAAAGCTTACATATTCTTGTAGATCACTGTATTGGATAATTTGATACTTGTCAATTGTTTTGAGTTATCAAGTAGTTCATGTTTAAGCTTTTGTATCATGTAGTTAAAACCTATTAATGAAGAACTACCGTAAAGCTCGTTGAAATTTGGTTTGCATGATTGGTATCTCTAAGGTCTAGATATTTTCTAGTAAAAGGGTTTGGTTAACAAGGAAGACAGTGTAGAGTCTTATAATGCTTGCAATATGTTTTCATATAAGTCTTGCTGTGTCGGTTGATATCCTGTGTTTGCTTCAAATAACCTTGCTAGCCTAAACTCTGTACTGAGAGGGAATGCTTCTCGTGCATCCAAAACCTTGAGCCAAAATCCATGCCATCTGTGTCCACCATAACTACCTATATGTGGTATTTCCTTGCCATTCCAAGTAAATTTTTCATGTGCTACCTTTAAACTATTCAAACTTTATTACTCCTATTTTGTGTCAATGTTTACCAAGCTCATGAGGACGGGGTGGATGTCTTTATGTCAACTGTCAAACAGACTTTACCACCGGACTAGCGGCATATACATCCGCTTATCCATTAATTTTGCAAAAAGAGCTGGCAAATGGGGTGCCCAGTCCCAATTAATTACAACTTTAACCGCTTAATTCTCTTCACATTTTTGCCCTGATTTATCAGTCAAGCAATGACAAACAGTGAAATATCTGCATGTGTAAACAAAAGAGAAAGAGGGATGATCTGCCTTGCTGGTAGAAATAACGTCCTTCATGGGAGCCGCTCTTAAAAGTCTGGTTGGCAGGGGTCATATTGTACTTTCCATTTTCTGATTCGTTGACAATTAACAAACACCTCTCAAAACTTATTTTTACTCTCTATATGATTTCAAAAACTTAAAAAGCTCTAGCACATGATTTAATCCCTGCTTCCCTCTGCGAAGGGCCTTTCTTTTACTTTTATGTTGAGTCAGTTTTCCTACTTCTTTCTATCTTAGAAGCAAACACTAGTGTCAACTTTGGTGCAACAATTTTTATATGCTTGTATATTGCACTTATTATATTGCTTTGTGTTGACAAATATCCATGAGATATATATGTTGAAAGTTGAAAGCAATTGCTGAAGCTTAAATCTTCCTTTGTGTTGGTTAAATACCTTTTACTTAGAATCTATTGCTTTATGAGTTAACTCTTATGCAAAACTCTTTGATGCTTGTCTCGAAAGTACTATTCATGAAAAGTTTTTGCTTATATGATTCAGTTGTTTGCTCATTATCTACTTGCTAGCAAACTATAGACCATTGACCTGGATCACTTCATTCATAACATGTGCTTTACAATACTATTTGATCAAGATTATGATTGTAGCATGTCACCTCAGAAATTATTTTGTTTTTATCGTTTTACCTACTCGAGGACGAGTAGAACTAAGCTTGGGGATGCTTGATACGTCTCAAACGTATCTATAATTTCTGATGTTCCATGTTGATATTATACCAATTGTTACATGTTTTATATACACTTCATAGCATTTTTATGCATTTTCTGGGACTAACCTATTAACAAGATGCCACAGTGCCAGTTCCTGTTTTCTGCTGTTTTTGTATTCCAGAAAAGCTAGTCTGGAAATATTCTCGGAATTGGACGAAACTTGGACAGAACCTCCTATTTTTCCAACACGAACACGGAGTCCAAGGAGAGACGGAGGGGAGCCACGTGGCAGCCACACCATGGGGCCGCGCGGGCCCCCCTGCCGCGCCGTGGGGTGGTGTGGGGCCCACGTGGTCTCCAGCCGCCGCCCTTTCGCCTATTTATTCTCCCGACGCGAAAACCCTAAATACCCGAGCCATTATCCACGAAAAGTTCCAGAGACGCCGCCGCCGTCAACCCTAGCTCGGGAGGGTTCAGAAGCTCTTCCCGGCACCCTGCCGGAGAGGGGAATCATCACCGGAGGGCTCTACATCACCATGCCTGCCTCCGGAGTGATGCGTGAGTAGTTCATCCTTGGACTACGGGTCCATGGCAGTAGCTAGATGGTTGTCTCTCCACTTTATGCTATCATGTTTAGATCTTGTGAGCTGCCTATCATGATCAAGATCATCTTATTGTAATGCTACATGTTGTGTTTGCTGGGATCCGATGAATATTGAATACTATGTCAAGTTGATTATCAATCTATCTTATATGTTATTTATGATCTTGCATGCTTTCCGTTACTAGTAGATGCTTTGGCCAAGTAGATGCTTGTAACTCCAAGAGTGAGTATTTATGCTAGATAGTGGGTTCATGCCTCCGGTAATCTGGGAGAGTGACAATAACTTCTAAGATTGTGGATGTGCTGTTGCCACTAGGGATAAAATAACCGATGCTTAGCTTAAGGGTGCGCCGTTAGGTCTAATGCATTTGTTTACATTACGCACATTACTTAATGCAATTATCCGTTGCTTGCAACTTAATACCAACGGGGAACTCGGATGACAACCTGGCGGTGGATTATTAGTCATAGACGCTGTTGGATAACGGTCTATGTATTTTGTCGTAATGCCCACATGAATATCATAGTAATCATCATGTCATATATATGCATTGTCATGCGCTCAATATTTTGTCAATTGCCCAGCTGTAATTTGTTCACCCAGCATGTTAGTTATCTTTTATGGAGAGACACCACTAGTGAACTGTGGACCCCGGTCCATTCTTTTACACTGATAATACAACCAACTGCAAACATTGTTCCTTTTCATTCTCTGCAATTTACTACTGTTTTCCACACCATACGTTTAATCCTTTGTTTTCAGCAAGCCGGTGAGATTGACAACCTCACTGTTTCGTTGGGGCAAAGTAGTTTGATTGTGTTGTGTGCAGGTTCCACGTCGGTCGCCGGATTCCCTGGTGTTGCGCCGTGCCATATTCCGCCACCAACAACCTTCAGAAGTGATTTCTTGCTCCTACTGGTCGATTAAACCTTGGTTTCATACTGAGGGAAACTGCTGCTACACTGCTTCATACCTTCCTCTTGGGGTCTCCCAACGAACGTGTGATCCACGTCATCAATCAAGACCCCAGGAGGAAGGTATGAAGTCGTGCAGCAGCAAGTTTTCCCTCAGTAAGAAACCAAGGTTGTCAGATCCAGGAGGAGTAGGAGCGCTTCGGAAGGTTGTTGGTGGCGCCGTTGCTCGATCACCAACGTGGAACCTGCACACAACACAATCAAACTACTTTGCCCCAACGAAAACAGGAAGGTTGTCAATCTTCCCGGCTTGTTGTAACAAAGGATTAAATGTATGGTGTGAAAAATAGTATTTAATTGTAGGAAGTAAAAGAGAACAATTGTTTGCAGTTGGTGGTTTATCAGTGTAAAAGAATGGACCGGATTCCACAGTTCACTAGTGGTGTCTCTCCATAAAGATAAATAACATGTTGGGTAAACAAATTACAACTGGGCAATTGATAAAATAGTGAGCGCATGACAATGCATATAAATGACAAGATGACTACCATGATATTTAATTGGGCATTACGACAAGATACATAGACCGTTATCCAACCGCATCTATGACTAATAATCCACCGTCAGGTTAACATCTGTGTCCCCCGTTGGTATTAAGTTACAAGCAACGGATAATCGCATTAAGTAATGTGCGTAATGTAAACAAATACATATGACCGTGGACATAGCATTGTTTTGTTATCCCTAGTGGCAACAACACATCCACAACCTTAGACGTTGCTATCACTCGCCCAGATTAGTGGAGGCATGAACCCACTATCTAGCATAAATACCCCCTCTTGAAGTTACAAGCATCTACTTGGCCAAAGTATCTACTGGTAACGGAGAGCATGCAAGATCATAAATAACATGTAACATAGATTAATAATCAACTTGATCATAGTATTCAATATTCATCGGATCCCAGCAAACACAACATGTAGCATTACAATAAGATGATCTTGATCATGTTAGGCAGCTCATAAGATCTAAACATGATAGCGTAAAGTGGAGAGACAACCATCTAGCTACTGCTATGGACCTGTAGTCCAAGGATGAACTACTCACGCATCACTCCAGAGGCAGGCATGGTGATGTAAAGCCCTCCGGTGATGATTCTCCTCTTCGGCAGGGTGCCGGGAAGAGCTTCAGAACCCTCCCGAACTAGGGTTGACGACGGCGGCGGCTACGGAACTTTTCGTGGTGGAGGTTCGGGTATTTAGGGTTTCCTGGACGAAGGCATTATATAGTGAAAGGGCGGCATCTGGAGGCACCCGAGGGGGTCACGCCACCCCCCGACGCGGCAGGAGGTGGGGCCGCGCCGGCCCCTGGCGTGGCTGCCTCCTCGGTCGCCTCCGTCTCTCCTTTGGACTCCGTGTACGTGTCGGGAAAATAGAAGGTTATGTCCAAGTTTCGTCCAATTCCGAGAATATTTCTAGAACAGCTTTTCTGGAATACAAAAACAGCAGAAAACAGGAACTGACACTGTGGCATCTTGTTAATAGGTTAGTCCTAGAAAATGCATAAAAATGATATGAAGTGTATGTAAAACATGTAACAATTG
This sequence comes from Poa pratensis, assembly GCA_947311845.1. NCBI lineage: Eukaryota > Viridiplantae > Streptophyta > Magnoliopsida > Poales > Poaceae > Poa > Poa pratensis. The sequence continues at coordinate 32,311,874 of CAMZMU010000055.1, forward strand.
GTATAATATCAACATGGAACATCACAAATTATAGATACGTTTGAGACATATCACGGCGCGCCTCGGCCGACCATGTTGGACTGGCCCGTCCGGAGGAAGAGCAGCCTTGGGTGGTGCGCGCAGGGCGAGGAGGGGGTGTGGCGACGGGAGGCGGATAAGAAGAGGAATAGGTGGTTGGGCAGGGCGGCGAGGAGGAAGGAGAGCGGCAGGGGCGGTGCGTGTGGTGGTGGTGCAAGGATACACGGACACGCAACGACCTGTATGGAGCAGTTCAGGCTGGACAGAGACAACGAACCAAACAGCGCAAGCACTGTTGTACACTGTAGACATCTACAGTGTTAGCTACAGTGCGCAGGTCGCTCTCAGCTCACCAAAGTGCATCTCCTTAATATATAGAGTAATAAGTTTATATTACCTATTTCACATTCGAATCTTGTGAGGTGGGGAAATAAATTAGGTTTCGTGGAGAGAGAGAGAGGGAGAGAGTTGATGTCGAAGGGATTTCGGAGCGGGGCGTGGGCGACAGAGGGAGTGATGTCGCTTCATCTTCCGCTCCTGGCGGCGGATGATGACGATAGAGTGGAACATAAGCAAAGTCATCGGTGCTTTTTTTTACAATCAATAACATATATTAGCAAATAGTACATGTTAGAGTGGAAACATAAGCAAAGTCGTCGGTGCTTATCGGGAGAACCCAATGGCGTATGAGCTGGCGAAGTTGCACGGCTACAAACCACCGAGAAGGCTCCCCTACGAATCTCATAGAGTGTTCTCAGCTCACAAAGAAAGAATGTACAACACATATGTGGATGCCATGGTAAGCTCGATTTCTTCTATATCTTTTGTTATGTTGCTTTTATCCTCATCCCCTCTGTTGAACGACATGATATGTCCTTATCTAAGTTGCTTTAGTGATTTGATTGGTGATTAGCGTGATAAAGTATGGAGGGTGTGCTATGAAGAATAGAGAAGAGATGGTTGTTGCTCTAAAAATATGCATCGCAATGAAGAACTGATAATAATGGACCTGTGGTGTGCAATTAATGCTCATATATTTTCTTGAACTATTCAAACGAGATATCTAACATGGATCGTCACTTGAGAAACTAACACTTGAGACCTCGTCAGTTCATAAATGACAATATGTTCTCTGCTTCTTTTTCATGCAGGTTGGCTTCTTCAGAGGACTACTAATAAGGTTTGTGATCACACTAGTGTCCTTAGGAACTAGAACATGATCAAGAACTTCCACTTCTTCTTTGTTACTGATATTCAGATTCAACAAGTTGCTCATCTTAAGGAGTAATGATTTGATTTGCCACTTAACATCACACATTCATTCTCAAAGTCACTGCAACTGCTAGTGGTATCATCGTCATCCTCCTCTCAATGATACTCCACATACACATCAGCTACTCATCCCCAAACATATGTAATCAGACATCTCCAAGCAACCATTGTCATCATGCAAAGACAACAATCCATCTACAAGTGCTTTTTCGAGGACATAAAAATAGAACTTCACCTCAAATGACCTTTTGCAACGACAACTTGTCCCTCTCCATCTATGAAATTTCATCATGTCTCCCCCCCAAACACACACCACACCAGGGACCGATGCGGACAAACTCGCCCCCGAAGTGGAATCTCATTGTAGGTAAAGCCAACGCACGAAAACTAGCTTCTCCCCTACCCGAAAACCCTGGCACTACTTGATTCATCCTTGTCGCCCCCAATTTTGTTTGCTCAAATCTCTAGCCCTTATCGCACAAATAGAGAGTAAGCTATGGCGAGGAGGAGGAGGAGGTCAAAGACATTGCCTTCATCATCGTCGTGATATTTGTCGGGGGAATACCTAATTGAGTATGAGCCGACGTACGAACTTATCAAGACATAAGCTGGTGGAGACTTATCAAGACATAAGTTGTTGGTGCGACTTATCGGGTGCGGCTTAACTGGCGCGGCTTATCTGGTGCGGCTTAACTGGCGCGGATTATCTGGTGCGGCTTAACTGGCGCGGCTTAACTGGCGCGGCTTAACCGGCGCGGCTTATCTGGTGCGGCTTAACTGGCGCAGACTTAACTGGCGCAAACTTATCTGGCGCAGACTTATCTCGCAGGAAAAGACATAAATTGGAAGACACGAAATTACATTACTTAGTCTCCAAGTAGGACTCCGGCTCATACTTTCCTTGAGAGAGAAGTTTCCTTGTAACCTTGCGAGCCGCCGTCTTTATAAGGTGGACTCCAAGGACCTAGAAACCCAAGCAATCTAAGCTCCAAACCCTAGCTCTCATACATCCCGAGAGAGGCGACTCAACACATCGATACCAACCCCTTGTAACACCATATTCATATCAATATCAATCTAGGATAGGCAGGACGTAGGTCTTTACCTCGCATCGAGGGGCCGAACCTGGGTAAAAAACATCGTCTTCTCGTGCCCTGCGATCTTTAGCTCGGAGACGCTCGATCGCTTAATCCCCAACTCTACGAAGTCATCTCCATGACATCTGCGTGACAATCCCACGACAGTTGGCGCCCACCGTGGGACCTGCGGTCAAGAGCGTCATGTTCCAAGCAGGATCTGTGCCAGGGGCGGAGGATCGCGCCGGAGTTTCAAGCTAGGTGACTTCAACAATCTCGGCGACTTCATTGCCGCGCTGTTTCAAGCTCGGCGATATGAACATCTACATCAAGATCTACCTCAAGCTTGAGGAGAAAGCATGAAAAAATTCGACCACGGGATTCGGGGCTCAATTTCCACAACGCCCCTCACGCACGGGTTGCAGGACAGCAGCAACGTCCGTGTTGCGGACCTCACCGACGGCGGCTCAAAACTCATCTCGACGATCCCTTCGGTGGAAAGATGCAAAATAGAGTTTCCTAGCAGCTGTCCAAAGCGCATCGGATTCCAACGGTTAGATCTCCGTGGCCGACTCAAACACTGAAGCCCTATCGAAAGCTGACGGAACTCCGCGCGACTTTGGGAAATTAATTATCGAGGTCGACTCGGACATCAATTTGAAGATCCCTCCGGTGAAAACCTGCGGAATACAATCCCGAAGCCCTCCAAGAAATTTGAGACAATTCCAATGGTTGGATCTCCGTCGGCGGCTCGCGCACTGCAGCAAGTTTTGTATTTAGGCAAAGTCGTGAATTCTCTGTTGACGACTTCAGCGACGCCCTCGTGGGTTGCGACTCAAAACCTGCCAACCCAAAGTAGGTCAACCAAAGAAGGAAGCAGCCCACCAGCCGGGTCAAATCCGGAGATGATCAGGAAAGGAATTAGATCAGAAGGAAGGAAAAACGAAGTGATCTGGAGATTCGTCCTGTATAGACAACCCAAGCTGCTAGCTTATTATTGCATGGACATCAACATGAAAGCCAGCCCTGGTATTATATCACCTCGATGACTCGCACATGGACCAAGGAAAGCCAATCAAAGGAAGCGATTACTAATTGGAACAAGTATATGTACAAGCATCGTGCGAGTCAAAGGGCTGGTCACGTAAAAAACAAAAGAGAAAGAGAATGCAAATTGAGTACTACAAGCTACTGCTCCATGGAAAGCTCACGAAAAAAGAGAAAAAGGGGTCATTGTATGAACGATCAGCTCGAGTTATCAACACGCGACTCCAAAAATCAGCTGTGACACTGCGACTCAAACAGTTGGATGGCTTGGACGCGGAAGTACGTCCGGCTTGATGCATTGGCTCCATATTAGTCGATTCCGACGATGGTCTGCCGCTTACTCTACATCATAAAGTCGCCGTGGACAAATTTCGACCACACCACGGACAACGACTTCTGCTCCGCCGCACGACGATTTTGACCTCACATCACGATCTAACCGCATCGTTAATGCCAGGAGAATAAAAACAAGCTAAGTTGCTATCAAGCCCAAACTTTCCAGCATTTTACTTTATCAGTTAATATTGAGTTTCACGCATATCTAGTTTATGCGGCTTATTACTCATATCTAGTTTATTATGCCTTTTTTATTAATGTCTTTGCGATTTAAATTATATCATATCGCAGACTTTAATTCATATCAGCTTTTGTAGATTTAATTACATCTACTTCTCAATACATTCAAATAAGAGTTCTTTATAACTCGCATTGCAAAGTCTAGCTATTTACAGCTTGCATTGAATATCAAGATCACCACTACATGTTCAAGCATTGATATTCGGCGATTCATTTGTCATTCTATGACTTATCATCAGTTTATGACTGATCGTTATATAATTTCATGATTTATCATCATATCATTTTATTAATCACCATCGACTTATTGTCATATCAATTTATGAGTCGCATAGCGATTTACCCCCATATCATTTTATGAGTCGCAAATAGCTCATCATTACATCAGTTTATGAGTCATTAATGAATCATTATCTTATCAATATTTGAGTTGAAACAGGTGACTTGCTGTACCATATCTACAGCTAATCAGAGCTGGTTATCATCAAAGCTAATTAGAGCTCGTCACGGCTATTGCTGCCGATAAAAGCAATAATCCTGGTTATTCTCGCCTTAAGTCAGAAGTATCTTTGCACTATGCGGCCAAAGTACTGGGGTGCGGTGTCAATCGAGTCTGATCGCCTATCATGGTCGCCAACGACCCTGAACACGCATTTTTTACCTGGGAAATACTGAGCCGCGCGAAGACCTACTTAACGGTAATAGAGATAATTCAGAAGGACTAAAGTACCCGCTTGTGGCGTCAATCGAGTCTGATGCCTATCATGGCTGCCTATCATGGCCGTTCTCGACCCTGAACACACATTAGAATCGGGAAATACTGAGTCAAAGTACCATATGCTATCATGCATCGTACAATATGCTATCATGCATCTTACCAGTTGCTATCATGCAACTAAGTTGCTATTACGCAACCATTTGCTATCATGCAGATTACAACATGCTATCATGCGACATACCATTTGCTATTATGCAGATTCTACTATGTTATCATGCATGGTACCATATGCTATTATACGGAGTACTAACTTTTTATCATAATTATTACCAGCCGCCAAGGCTAACATATTATCATCAAGCTATCATCATTGCTTCCTTGGGGGCTTTGCTTTTTGATTTAACAGGAACCTATAACTCGGCCATATGAGTTTGAATTGGCACGACCAGATTTTTTATGATTGAGATAATTATCTCCTAATATCGGCTGATAAAGCCACCATTATTTATTTATTTTCAGCCACATCAAGTGGAATTTTTAAGGATGATTCCTTAATTTATATCTAGAGTCTTGACTGGAATTATGTTTTTTCCTAGCAGCTCAACTAATACTTCACAGTTCGGAGTTTATAAGCGGATTTGCCCTACTCCAAATATTATTGTTTACTTGTGGCAACAATATTTGCTCAATATATTGCAGGATCAAATTGCAATGATATGCCATCAAGCAGGATAATGAAAGCATGCTTGCTTAAATGCCTAGGGGTAGGTCAATTAAATTTTTTCTAACTTGAGATATTTTTTGAGTCTCGAGCAGCATGACCATGCATACAACTCGGCCCTCGGGGGCTACACATCCACCATATCTGGCGGTCTTTATTATACTCATATTCCATGATTATATGCAGATTTCATTTTTTGCAGCACATGAGACTATATATCCATTGGCGAGTCAAATTAGCGACTCACAGTTTTTTTATTCAATCAGTGGCTATATACCCTTGAGCCGCCATGTTTCAACATGCATTCAGATGGCTCATCATGATAACATGACAGATTATTATTCTAATGATTGACCAGCTTATTTATGCTTACGATCTTTTATGCTTCGATGTCTATGACTCAGCACCTTATACACATTTGGCTAATATATCTTGATGCTCATAAGTTATTCTTATGAATTCAGCTCAGTCTTACATCCAACAGGAAAAGGTGGTTTTCACCTAAGGCTTCGCCGACACCTTATATAATTTTCGTGAAGAACTTATCGCGATTCTGCAGCTTCAATGCGACTAAACAGAAGTGTTCAAATAGCAAGTGAGGAAGACTTATGCATGGCCTCGAATGCCTGTGATAGTACATCAACAAACATATGCGAGTCAGCGCTTCTACATCAGCAGCTCAATAAGCCGCTACGCTCGCGCCTCATCATCAGTAAGTCACCAAGCTCTACATACTCAAGTCGGCAAAATCATCAACATCAAGTCAAGATCTTCTGCCTGACTCTACGAATCACCCGGAAGCTTGGGGGCTAATGTCGGGGGAATACCTAATTGAGTATGAGCCGACGTACGAACTTATCAAGACATAAGCTGGTGGAGACTTATTGAGACATAAGCTGTTGGTGCGGCTTATCTGGTGCGGCTTAACTGGCGCGGCTTATCTGGTGCGGCTTAACTGGCGCGGCTTATCTGGTGCGGCTTAACTGGCGCGGCTTAACTGGCGCGGCTTAACCGGCGCGGCTTATCTGGTGCGGCTTAACTGGCGCAGACTTAACTGGCGCAAACTTATCTGGCGCAGACTTATCTGGCAGGAGAAGACATAACTTGGAAGACACGAAATTACATTACTTAGTCTCCAAGTAGGACTCCGGCTCATACTTTCCTTGAGAGAGAAGTTTCCTTGTAACCTTGCGAGCCGCCGTCTTTATAAGGTGGACTCCAAGGACCTAGAAACCCAAGCAATCTAAGCTCCAAACCCTAGCTCTCATACATCCCGAGAGAGGCGACTCAACACATCGATCGCCAACCCCTTGTAACACCATATTCATATCAATATCAATCTAGGATAGGCAGGACGTAGGTCTTTACCTCGCATCGAGGGGCCGAACCTGGGTAAAAAACATCGTCTTCTCGTGCCCTGCGATCTTTAGCTCGGAGACGCTCGATCGCATAATCCCCAACTCTACGAAGTCATCTCCATGACATCTGCGTGACAATCCCATGACAATATTCACAGCGGGCCAAGCCCCCTCTTGTCGTAATTGCCATCGCGAGAGTGGAGAGGGGAATTCCAAGGGACACGGTGCAGGAGATGTAGATGAATCTTGCTCCAGGTGTGGTATGCCAGAGGATGATATGCACATGTTGTTTACATGTCCTTTTTCAAAATCCGCTTGGTTTATGTCACCCTGGTTCATTAAAACTGATATGCTTGCTGCCCAGTTTCGCTCCATACCGGAAATTCTCAACTTCTTACTAAATTCTGGCCACCCAGCAATTGATCTTCCTAACCTTTACACATTCTTGTGGTGTCAGTGGAAAACTAGAAATGAATGTCTTTTTGCAGGAAAGAAAGGTAACCCAATGTTGGGAAAACCGGGCACACCAATTAACCCTTAATGGAGATTAGCACACTCTTAACGTGATCTGAAAATACGCAGCGAAATAAATGTAAACTTCAGCACCACTGATGTACTAACTCACGGAACATTGCTCGTGTCAGATGGAAACATGCATCAAGCATACATGGAGATGTCCTAGTTGCAAACAACAGCCAGGTAGTACAAGTACTAGTTGTTCTCTGCCCAGAAATGCAGCAGAAAGCACCAACACAGAGACACCGGATTTTACGTGGAAAACCTCTCAACTTGAGAGGAAAAACCACGGGCCGAAGCCACCCAAATCTTCTTCCACTATATCAGAGCGGGATACAACAATGTTCTTCCCTAGAGAGCACTAGAGGATCTCTTACAACAAGATTTGGGGCACAAGAGATGGGGATTGGAACAATCTCACCAAAGATGGTGGAACTACAGCTTGAAGGAGACAAGGCAGTGGATATGGACGTCACAGCCTTGTGGGGAATACCCGGTGCTTGATCTCAAGCTCTTGCTTCAACCACACTTCTTGGTGGTGGCTGGCTAGGAGGGTTAGCATCCCCCATCCATCATGTGGAAAGTCCAAAATGACCCTTGGTCATAACCCTAATGGGTAGTGGGCTTCTGCACCTATTTGGGCATCTCCTCACAGCCCACATGAGGAGGATACCCAACAAATCTCCCCCTCCAACTCATGTGGGGAGCATCGCCATGCCCGCTACCTTGCAGCATACAAGTAGCTTCTCACTTGGCAATGTCTTGGTCATCATATCCGAGCCATTCTTATCGGTATGGATCTTCTCAAGATGCACCATCTTGGAATTCACAACATCTCGAATCCAATGATATCTCACATCAATGTGCTTGGTTGAGAGTGCAAGCTTGAATTCTTGGCAAGGTAGATAGCACTCTGACTATCACCGACCATACCGTATTCTCTTGCTTCATTCCCAACTCTGCAAGAAGTTCTTCATCCAGAGCACTTCCTTGCAAGCATCAACCGCTGCAATGTATACAGCATCTGTGGTTGATAGGGACACGCATTTCTGCAATCTTGATTGCCATGACACTGCTCCCCCTGCATAAGTCATCAGGTAACCAGAAGTAGACTTCCTAGAATCTGCATCACCAGCATAATCTGCATCTGTATAGGCTTGCAATACAGGATCACCGCTTCCAAAGCATAAGCATGATCTAGAAGTACCTTTGAGATACCTGAGAATCCACTTCACTGCATTCCAGTGAGCTTCACCTGGATTTGTCATGAACCGGCTAACAACTCCAACTGCATAGGCAATATCAGGCCTAGTGCACACCATGGCATACATCAAACTGCCCACGGCAGATTGGTACGGTACTTACTCATCTCATCTTTCTCCTTCTTGCTGCTAGGACATTGTTCTGAACTCAGTTTGTGCTGGCCTGCAAGTGGAGAGGTAACAGACTTTGCGTCTTTCATATTGAACCTTTCAAGTACCTTCTCAATGTATCTTTCCTGTGAGAGCCAAAGCAGCTTCTTTGATCTATCACGGGAGATCTTCATGCCAAGTATTTGCTTAGCTGGTCCTAAATCCTTCATGGCAAATGATTTACTCAATGCCTTCTTGAGGAGAGCAATCCTCTTTGTGCCATTTCCAACAATCAGCATGTCATCGACATATAGCAAGAGAATAATGAAGTCACCCTCGGCGTACCTCTTCGTAAACACACAATGATCAGGTTGTGCTTTACGGTATCCAAGCTCAGTCATGAATGACTCGAACTTCTTGTACCACTGCCGAGGAGCTTGCTTCAAGCCATACAAGCTCTTCTTCAATCTGCACACTTGGTGCTCCTTGCCGCAACCATGAATCCTTCTGGCTGCTCCATGTATATCTCCTCCTCTAGGTCACCATGCAAGAATGCTGTCTTCACATCAAGTTGTTCAACCTCCAAGTCCATGGAGGCAGCCATGCCAAGCACAACTCGGATCGAAGACATCTTGACCACTGGAGAGAATATTTCATCGAAGTCAATTCCCTTCTTCTGACTGAAACCTTTCACAACCAATCTTGCCTTGTATCTTGGATGTGAGCTATTTTCTTCAGTCTTCACTCTGTACACCCACTTGTTCTTGAGTGCTTTCTTGCCCTTGGCAGAGACACCAAATCAAAGGTATCATTCTCATACAGGGATTTCATCTCATCCTGCATGGCTTCTGACCATTCATTCTTGTGCTCGTCAGACAGTGCTTCCTCATAGCATGAGGGCTCACCTGCATCAGTCATCAACACATATTGATGTGGTGGATACTTGCTGGAAGGTACACGGTCTCTCCCAGTTCTCTCAACTGCTGCACTGGTGGTGGGGAATCAGGTGGATTATCATCACCGTGACTCTCATCATCATCATCAGATGGCTGTTCATGTCCCTGACTTGTACTGCCTTGATCAGTTGCATCATCATCTTCAACATCACCATCATCATCATCTCCCCCATGATTGTCATGGACTAGGGAGGGTTCACTGGATCTAGGACAACCTGAGGTGTGGTAGTCTTCGGCTTCTCCGGTTTACCAATATCTTTGATTGTTTCATCTTCAATGAACACCACATCTCGGCTGCGCACAGTCTTCTTCTTGACTGGATCCCACAATCTGTATCCAAACTCATCGTTGGACTGTTGAGATAGATGCACTGCTTTGTCTTGCTATCAAGCTTGGCTCTCTCATCCCTCGGGATGTGCACAAATGCCTTGCACCCAAAGACCTTCAGATTCTTGTATGATACATCCTTCCCTGACCAAACTCTCTGAGGAATATCACCTGCAAGAGGAACTGAGGGGGACAGGTTTAGTATATGCATAGCATGAATCAAAGCTTCAGCCCAAAAAAGTTAGGTAACTTTGCATGAGAGAGCATAGCTGTGACCCTCTCCGTGAGAGTCCTGTTCATCCTCTCTGCAAGTCCATTGAGCTGAGGTGTCTTTGGTGGAGTCTTCTCAAGCCTGATGCCGTACTTTCTGCAATACCTTTCAAAAGGACCTCGGTATTCACCACCATTGTCTGATCTGACGCACTTCAATTTCCTGCCAGTTTCTCTCTCAACTTTGGCATGGAATTCCTTGAAGACGCCGAGCACCTGCCACTTGTTTCTCAACACATAGAGAAATATCTTTCTGGAGTGGTCATCAATGAATGTCACAAAGTATAATGCTCCACCGAGTGATTTTTCGGTCATGGAGCAAACATCAGTATGCACAATATCAAGAACATTCTCCGCACGTCTTGGCGGTGTGTACGAAATGCAACCCTATGTTGTTTGCCAGCAAAACAATGTTCACAGGGTTTCAAGGTTATACCTTTCAACTCAGGGAGGAACTCCATGCGAGCAAGAGCGTGCATGCCCTTCTCACTCATATGCCCAAGCCTCTTGTGCCACAACTCCGAAGTGTCATTCTCGGCGACGTTCAGCATCTCATTGCATAGCTTGGTTTTAGTCACATAGATTACCTTGCTTGCTTCCTCGAGCCACAATCAAAGAGCCTTTGGTGAGCTTCCATTTTCCATCACCAAAATAACTGCCATGGCGAATGTCATCAAGCTTTCCCACTGACAACAAATTCAGCCGTATATCGGGAACATGCCTCACATCATCGAGCACCAAACTGCAACCTGTGGAAGTCTCAATGCATATAGTGCCCTTGCCAACAATGGTTGACGAACCGCTGTTTCCCATCCTCACTTGGCCGGTAACACCGCTGGTGTAGGACGTGAAATACTCCTTGTGTGATGTAATGTGGAAGGACGCACCTGAATCCACAACCCAACTCATGGCATCATCACGAACAACACTATAGCATTCTTCATCTTCAATGACTAGATAGTCTTCACCTTCTTCACATTCTGCAATATTGGCGGCACCATTTCACCTCTTTGCTCGTTTTGTTTGCAACTTTTCCCTCTGCAAGATCTTTCTTGTATTTCCTGCATTCGCTCTTTATGTGATTCGGCTTGCCACAGTAAAAGCAAGTAACATCTTTTCTATGTTTTGACTTTGATCTCCCCTGGATTTATCTTTGCCTTGCTGAAATCTGGCATGGCCACGTCCACGGTTTTCATTCTTCCCATGGGATTCAGCCACATACGCATCAGAAGAAGAGGCATCGCCCTTTTCCTTCTTTCTGGCTTCTTCATTCAGCATGCTATTCTTCACCATCTCCAAAGTCAGCTTCCCATCCGGAGCTGAATTGCTAATGGACACAACAAGCGTGTTCCAACTGTCGGGCATGGAACTCAGCAGCAACAATGCTTGCACCTCATCCTCGAAGTTGATCTTCATAGCTGAAAGTTGGTTTATATGGCACTGGAAAACATTCAAGTGTTCAATCACACTGCTGCCATCTCGGTACTCAAGTTTTGCAAGTCTCTTGATAACCGAGGCCTTGTTCATAGCTGTCTTCCTCTCATACATTGACTCCAACTTCTGCCACATCTCATACGCATTTGTGTCATTTGCAACATGGTGGAATATATTGTGGTTGATGTAAATCGAATCATACCTACTGCCTTTCTGTTCAACACTCTCCAATCTTCATCCGTGACACCGGTCGGTATCTTATCTTTCACAATTGGCTCATACAAATCCTTACAGTAAAGGATGTCTTCCATCATGGGCTTCCATAATGAGAAATTGGAAGAATCAAGCTTTATCATGCCACTTGTGGGCGCCTTCTTCCAAAGCCATTTGAGCAGCAACCTCTGAGCAAACCTTGTGCTCTGATACCACTCTGTTGGGAAAACTGGGCACACCAATTAACCCTTAATGGAGATTAGCACACTCTTAACGTGACTGAAAATACGCAGCGGAATAAATGTAAACTTCAGCGCCACTGATGTACTAACTCACGGAACGTTGCTCGTGTCGGATGGAAACATGCATCAAGCATACATGGAGATGTCCTAGTTGCAAACAACAGCCAGGTAGTACAAGTACTAGTTGCTCTCTGCCCTGAAATGCAGCAAAAAGCACAAACATAGAGACACCAGATTTTACGTGGAAAACCTCTCAACTTGAGAGGAAAAACCACGGGCCGAAGCCACCCAAATCTTCTTCCACTATATCAGAGCGGGATACAACAATGTTCTTCCCTAGAGAGCACTAGGGGATCTCTTACAACAAGATTTGGGGCACAAGAGACGGGGATTGGAACAATCTCACCAAAGATGGTGGAACTACAGCTTGAAGGAGACAAGGCAGTGGATCTGGACATCACAGCCTTGTGGGGAATACCCGGTGCTTGATCTCAAGCTCTTCCTTCAACTTCTTCTTCCCTTCTCTCTTGGTTTTCTTCTCCAATGGAGGCTATCCTGGATTTTCGTCACGCTTCTTGGTGGTGGCTGGCTGGGAGGGTTAGCATCCCCCATCCATCATGTGCAAAGTCCAAAATGACCCTTGGTCATAACCCTAATGGGTAGTGGGCTTCTGCATCTGTTTGGGCCGCCTGAAAGGATTCAAATAGCCATCTCCTCACAACCCACATGAGGAGGATACCCAACACCCAAAACAGGTACAACCAACAGCGGTATCAATTTTACATGGGAATCAAATTGAAGCAAACTCAACGAGGGATTCAGATCAAAGACAAGATGAGAAAAATCAGAGACCACAACAACGATCATCAATTGTTACTGACAGTGGCGGATCCAGGGAGGGGCGAGCGGTGACCAGGCCACCCCATGCTTCGGCCACCCCCAACGAGATGTTGCGGGGGCCAGTAGTAGTTATGCAATTTTACACTGTTTTTTTAGAATTCGCAATTTTACACTGCTAATTAGTTTTTTTTTTGAGAACCTATCACCCGTTTATTCAATGTTTTCATAAGTTACACGAACACCTGCAGGTGGAGAAAGGAACCACACATGTCTACCAGATGAAAGAAAGATGGAGCTCCTCGCAAGACTGTGTGCATCAACGTTTGAGCTCCTCCCTTCATGGACGAACTTGACCCGATTGAACTCCTGTGCTCTAGCATTTATCTCCTTGATCACATGTCCATAAGAGCCCAGGCCTTCACCTCTGATACTCCGTACTGCGTTACTGCAGTCAGACGCAACTCTGCACCTCTGTACGAGAAGATCAGCCGCTAGTGCTAGACCCTCTCTGCACGCCAAGACTTCGAGAGTTTCTGGGTCGGTGACTCCTTCGACAACCACCGAGGACGCGCCCATGAAACACCCAAACTCGTTTCTCGCCGCCGCTCCAAAAGCTGCCTTGTTAGAGTTCTTAGACGTAGCGGCGTCGACGTTGATCTTTATCATGCCTCCCGGCGCCACGATCCAAGCCGGGCCACGCCCACTCCTTGCTGCAGTTTCAGCCTTACTAGGCGTTACCAGCTGCAGTTCAGTCAAGAAACGCTCGACAAAACAGTCTGTCGATAACGGGCTCTGAAACAGCCCCTCATGGATGGCCTTCCTCCGTGCATGCCACACTGCCCAGAGGGTCACCACCACCCTTGTTAGTTCTGTTTGCTGTAGGGCACTGAATATAGTCGCCAGCCATGCCCTAGCATCCGTCTCCTACACGTTTGCGATCAGTTCAGTTATATCCTCCGGCGCTAGTGCCCACACACACCGAGCCATGTTACACTCCAAGAGAGAGTGCCTCCATGAGTCTGGAGCTCCACACAAAGAGCACGCCCGGTGTTCTGCCATGTTCCTATGGTTGAGAACATCCATAGTCGGTAGAGACTGGCGTGCAAGTCTCCACAGAAAGACATGAACCTTCGAAGGGACTTGTACTGACCATAATTTGCACCATTCCTTCTCTTTCGCTCTGGCTCCTGACGAACCAGCCCTTTCCTCTAGCCAGTCTGTCCTCCTCTCTTGCACATCAACGAGCATGCGATATGCTGATCGTACAGAGAACACCCCGGATCTTTCATAGTGCCAGGCCCAAAAGTCCTCCTGACGTCTTGTGCTAAGCGGGATGTTTCCGATCAGTTCCCTATCCATAGGTAGGAAATAGGTATCCAGCTTCTGTCTATCCCATGCCACACTCATGTTATCGATCAGCTCACTCACCAGGTGTGGAGGGTCATCATGAATGCATGCAACCGGGCGCAGGAGACCATCACGAGGGAGCCAATTTGTATTCCATATGCTTGTGTTTTCTCCTGTTCCTATCCGTCGGATCAGTCCCTGTTGCAAGACTTCCTTCCCATCGCAAATAGCTCGCCAAATTCTAGATGGCGATGAACCCAACGTCGCCTCCAAAAAGCTTCCTTGTGGGAAGTAAACTGCTGCAAGGATTCGTGCACTCAAGGTATTGGGTTCCTGCAGAATCCTCCAAGCCTGACGAGCTAAAAGGGCTAGATTAAATAGTTCAATGTCCCTGAAGCCGAGTCCTCCTAGATATTTCGGTTTGGTCATCTCCTCCCACGAGACCCAGCATGTTCTCCTCTTGCCCTCCTTGCTCCCCCACCAAAAGTTTCTCAGCAGACTATTGATATGGTGGCAAAGCCCTTTGGGCAGTCTGAAACAAGCCATAGAGAATGTCGGGATAGCCTGAGCCACCGCCTTAATTAACACCTCTTTTCCTGCTGCAGACAACAACATCTCCAGCCATCCCCGGACCCTCTTCCAAACTCGATCTTTAAGATACTTGAAAGCACCATTAATAGAGGTTCCCACATCGGACGGCATGCCCAAATATTTCTCACTCAAGGATACGTTATGCACATCAACAATATCCATGATCTCATCTCGGATCACCTGCTGGCAACCTTTTGCAAAATGTATAGATGATTTCTCCAAGTTCAAACGCTGACCAGACGCATCACAATATATTTGCAGCACATCCCTCACTTCCTGAGCATCCTCCCTAGTCGCTTTGAAAAACAGCAGGCTGTCATCCGCAAAGAGCAAGTGGCTTACCACCGGAGCCGATGGTGCCACCTTGATACCACTTAAGTTCGATGACGAAATCCTTGATTTTAAAAGGCACGACATGCCCTCTGCTGCTAACAAAAAGAGATAGGGGGAGAAAGGGTCACCCTGACGGATGCCCCTAGTGGGGGTAAAAGTCTCAAGATGGTCACCATTAAATAACACTGAGAAAGATACAGTAGTTACCAATCGCATCACCATCTCCACCCAACGTTGATGGAAACCAAGCCGGAGCATTATAGCTCGCAGATAGTCCCACTCAACTCGGTCGTAGGCCTTGCGCATATCAAGCTTCAGCGCACATCACCGCAAACCACGAGCTCTCTTTCGCTTCATGAAATGTAAACACTCGTAGGCCGTGATAATATTATCCGTGATCAATCGTTCCGGAACAAATGCTGACTGCTCCTCTGAGATGATCTCCGGCAAAATCCCTTAAGCCTGTTGGCCATCACCTTGGATGCTATTTTATATATGACATTACATAGGCTTATGGGTCTAAACTGACTAAGCTCCTCCGGGCTCGCCACCTTGGGTATGAGAACAATAAACGTTTTATTAATTAGTGTTGGATCATCCTCCCCCTCAACACCCTCATCACAGCTGAGGTAACTTCTGTCCCACAGATCTCCCAATGGCGTTGAAAGAAATGTGCCGGGAAGCCATCCGGTCCCGGGACTTTTGTGGGGAACATCTGAAAGAGAGCTTCCTTTACTTCCCTTTCCGCAAACGGTTTCAGCAAACCATCATTCATCTCGGGGGTAACTTTACTTGGTACAGTGTCCAATACGGCCTCCATATTTTGTGTACCCTCGGCCCTATACAAGTTCTTGTAGTAGCTTGTGGCGAGGCCTCTCATCTCATGATCGTCTTCAGTTACCAGCCCGTCTTCCTTTCTGAGCTTGGAAATTCTATTCTTCTTTTTCCTTTGACTTGCCCGAAGATGGAAAAATTTAGTATTTTTATCTCCTGCAGTCAACCACTGGATCCTCGATCTTTGATGCCACATTATCTCCTCCCTATGGCTTAACTCGACAACACGGTCAGTCACTTTTATTTCAGCATGAGTAGGCCCCTGCCTTGCCGGATCAGACTGCAGCCTCTCTAGTTCTGTTTTCAGCTTGTTCAGTTCAAGTTTCACGTTACCAAACGTGTTCCTATTCCAATCCGATAGCTGCCCAGACATCCTACTCAGCTTTCGTTGCAAGCTAGGAAGATCAGTGGCCCTCCTTCTGCCTGCCACGACTGCTCAAGCATGGGAGTAAAATCAGAGTGTGTTTCCCACATCGTTTCATACCTGAAACGTTGCCTACTCCTCCTCAACTCAGGTCGATTTTCCCATGTCAAAAGAATGGGACCATGATCAGAGGAAGCTGCTGTCATGTTCTGCACCGTCGCCAAAGGAAAACGAGTGCACCATTCCGCCGTAGCGAGCGCTCGATCTAGCCTCACCCGACAGTAAGCTCCACCTGCAACTTTCTTCTCGAAAGTCCAACTCCGGCCTTCGTATCCAAGGTCGCGGAGACCACACACATCTACCATCTCACGGAACCCCTCAATCTGCGCATGACTGCGTTCCTGCACGCCCACGTGTTCCGATCGATGTAATACTTCATTGAAGTCGCCCATACAAACCCACGGGAGGTCCGACGATGATTTGATGTATTTGATCATATCCCATGTTTTGTATCGCTGGCAAGTTTGCGCCTCCCCGTACACACAAGTAAGTCGCCATGGATCACGTCCATGCTCAGTTATAATAACATCAATATGATACTGTGAATACGGTAAAATCTCAATATTAGTCTCTTTATTCCAATAAATCCCTAGACCACCACTGCGGCCAGAACTGCTTACAGCAAAAGCTTTATCATACCCTAGCGTACTGCTAAGTCCTTCCACCCTAGTCTTATGCACTTGAGTCTCCAGTACACAGAGAACGGTGGGGGCAACTCGACGTGCAAAGGCACGCAACTCATTTACTGTCGCGGCGCTACCCAAACCCCGACAGTTCCATCCTGCGCAACTCATTGCTCCCGGCGGCGCCCCTCCGAGGAGCCCGCCTCTTTTGCATTGACAGCTTCTCTTTCCCCACTGCAGCCTCGGCCTTCTTCTGCCTCTTGAGCTCTTTTGGTGGAACATATGCTGGTGGTGGGGGAGGAACCAAAACTTTGTCACCTCCTTCTACTGGTGATGCCTCCAACAACAGTTGCTTTTTAGCTTTCGGCTGGTCTCTATTGCTGTCAGTATCCTCTGAGATTTGCTTTAGTGGGCTTGTTGCTGTGTCAGCAAGATCACTCTCCTTGACCTGCTCAAGGCCTGCCTCTCCTGACGTGCGCTTGCGGGAGGTGACTGCATTGTTCTCCTGGCCTTCTCTCGCGCGCCACATAGTTTCATAGCCTCTTCCTCGTGGACCAGTCCTCCCACGGCCAACCCCAGTGTGGCGGCCTCTCCCTGGCATGCATCCACCACGGTCAGTTTGTCCACCTCCACCCCTTCCGGCATCCCGGCCGTGAGTGAAACCACCACGCACCCGTGGTGTGTCAGGGTGCCAAGCTTCCATCGGTGCCAACATCCAGTCACCAAACTGCAGCTCATCTTCCGAGAATTCCCCTGAACCACACTCAAGATCGACGTGGCCCATCAATCCACAGAAGTTGCAAAACTTCGGCATCTTCTCAAATTTAATTTGCAGCGCCATACTTGCCAAACCCTCCGGTGCCAGTGTCACAAACCTCATGAGAGGTCTAGCCGAATCAAGCTCAACTCTGGCCCGGTGAAACTCACCAGCTCCAATAGAAATCGCCTTCATCTCAACTTTGCCAACCTTCCCCACCTTGGCCGCTAGCTGTTTCAGAATATCTTCAGTGCGGAACAAAGGCGGTAATTTGTGGATTTGAATCCACACCTTGATGCGATCAGGCGCAGGCGGATTAGCTGTCGCACCATCATATTCCTCAATCATAAGCGCACAATCACGAAACAGCCATGGTCCGTGCTCTGTGATACGTTTCCAGTCTCCCAGGCAGAACGCCTGTATGACAAACATGTTCTTCTCCAGCGCCGTGAACGAGACCGCACGCGCCGTATTCCACGCAGCGAACATGGTGCGCTTCAGCGACTCCTCACTAAACCCCTTGTTCGTCAAAACTTTTGCCACCGCCATCCACTTTACCACGGGAAAACTACCCCTAGTTTCCTTTGCAATCTGCACACCATCCTGCTCCACCTCAGACAGCTTCAGCTTCCTTAGCAGATCCTCCACATCAGTCCCCCCCTTCTGCGATCGAGAGGATTCCGCCGCCATTGGTCCAGCCGCGACCAGACCTAGCACCAAAACCGATCTACCCCCGCGAAAAACTCACGCCCCTTCCCTCCAAGGCCGGGTAGCTATGCGAGATAGCCCCTTAATCAGCCCGAGAGGTCTGGGAAACGAGATTGATCGGAGGAAAACGGGACCGGTGCCTCAAACGGAGAAGATCGCCGTCGAGTCGCCAAACCCTAGTTTCCTAGGTCTCGCTTTCGTAATTCTGTTATTACACTGCTAATTAGTACAGATCGTAATCCTATTCGTACCAGCCGAGCGACTAGACTGTAAATTTGGTGGCCCGCTGATTTGATGGGCCAAGCCCAAAGCACGCACTGACCTAGGGAAAGAGGAATCCCTGCGAGGCTGCGATCGATGGACTGTATAACGTAGATTGGATTTGATGAATTAGGCGCACGACGGCACGATCTCATCCACGTTGATGTCCGCCTGTGACGCTCCCAGCAGCATGGTTCCGGTTGAGCATCATAGCCGCCGCCGCGCCGCAACGGCCGCACGGATTTAAGCGTCGGTGATTAGCGAAGCAATTTCCACGTATTTGGCTCTTTGCATCTCTCAGTTGTCGCGGACGCCGATGATTACGACCTGCCGCCATTACGCACGCCACTCATTTGAACCTCCAAGGTATTACTGTATACATGTACGCACTTGCTATGTGCTAGCTTCATCGAACCCAATAATTGCAACGTACTTCGTTTAATTGGCTAGGCATAACAGTTTATGCATTATTTTCTGTTAGTAGAGCTGCTTGTTTGATAGGTTGGGGCGTCGATCTTGATTCAAACTAATGGAAATGTTCATTTTCTCAATTGCAAATTATATATTTTTAGTATTTGAAACCCTTAACAGATTTGTTAGACTAGATATATTGTGTGTCGCTTTTACCATCAATGTCTTCTTCGACCCCCCTATGGTCAAATCCTGGATCCGTCCTGGTTACTGACTCCACTCAAATTCAATACACTGATACTTTTACAGGAAACATGATTTTCAGCGACTAGGCCTGGGAGGCGCAGCAAAACAGGGAACCGTCTTCTGCAGGTATGGGCATTGTTCTCACGCTCCACGGCAACACACACTGCAGCCAAATCCACGTCGCAGCTTCCTCACCTCCGGCCACCTCAGTCCTCACCACTACAAGCTGAAGCTTTCGCGCTGCTCCTGGCGGTCAAGCTGGCAGATGCGATGGCAATACAATACTCTCTTTCTAACAGATTCATCTGTCCTTGCCTCTGCAGTGACTGCTGACTCCATCTTCAAGGCTCAGGGGCATTGGGAAAACAGGCCAATTCTAGCAGAGATCCAAGCCTCTGCCTCCTTTAATAGGACCAACATTCAGCACATTAGCAGGAACAACAATCAGAAGGCACATCATCAGGCAAAAGCTTGCTCGGAAAATCCAGAATAAACCTCTACTTCATAGATGTCTTTGTAACTCTTCTCCCCAAGTTAGACAGTGCCCTGTCAAGGACACTCTTGATGTATCCAGCGTGCTCCCGTTCACGCTTCACTCTGTAAAATGCATCTAAAGGAATAAAATCTCTATGTTCAAAAAAAAAACTTTTTACACGCACGCATGCCGCGCTAAACCTACCCACCCGATTAACCCATGCCGCATCGGCAATCTCTATTTGGGTTTGGTCGTAAGGTTCTAATTAGATCAGGAATTGATTGTTTAGGGTGCTAACTTTCGGGAATCAAAGTTTGGGTTCAATTTTGCTAACCTCGAGTTCAAGGTTTGAAATGGACTTTACTCATCCAACTCCAATCCAAGCGGGCAAAATGCATCTGCATGCTCGCTGACGTGCACAAGAGCTGTAAAGACAGGTACGCACCATACTCAAATGTTGAAGAAAATTGTAAAGGAGAAGATACATGTGTACGAAAAGGGTGCAGCTCGAGCTGGATGAGTTAACAATTCAATGGAGTACATTCCATGAGTAAGACAACACCATGACAACACATCAAAGATGGCTCAGCATGGAGACAACAGTAGACAACTACAGAACGTAGAGAACATAAACTGACATACCACACCACAAAATGACAAGATAGCTGTTAATAATTTGCTTCAGAATAGATCTCAATAGTCCAGTTTGAAATCATGTTGGCTGTGCACGTACAAGGGCCAAGAGGCTTAGAGGCACATGAAATTTAAGCTTAATGTTTATATGTACATTGTACGGACAGACAAGCAATAGACGGCATCACAACAAATCTCACTTATTTAGGCAACACGATACCACTCGTAGCACACATATGAGCACGGCGCAAGCCGATCAGGACCCAACCTGGACTTTATCACCACGCACGAGGGGGTGGTGCTCTGGACCCTGATTCGTTCAGCCTATCGAGCAATGCGTTGAAATCTATCTGCTGGCCACTCTCCGTCATCCTCTGGATCACATTTAGCACCTGGTCCCTTGGATATCCCATGGTGATCGCCTTCTCAATCATCTCTCCATATGGATGGCCGCGCATCATGTGGTGCGATGACCCTGGATGGCTCATACCAGCACCACCTGGAGCCATCTGAGGTGCCTGGACTGCAGAAGGACCACTTGGCGGGTAGCCATATGCCGCGTTGTAACCTTGTGAATGCCCCTGCGGCGCATATTGGGGAGGGCCGGTATATGCCCCTTAATTGGAGGAGGGCCTAAAGAGCCCTGGCTTGGAGGAGGTAGTTGCTGCCTTTGCATGTTGTGCTGAGGTGGTGGGATGCCAGGTCCACCATATGAATATTGCACTTCGGAACGACTGCCACCTGATGGAGCAACGGTGTTATACGGTCCTTGCATAGGCGCACTGCCAGCCAGCGTTTCAGGGGAAGGGTTTTGTGGCTGGTGGGGTGGATAGCTAGAGTAGTTCGGTGGAGTCTGAGGTCTCATCTGAGTTTGCACATGAGGATGCTGTGGTTGCACTGTCTGAGGAAGGTGAGGGTTGGATTGTTGTGGTTGCACTTGTGGTGGAGGAAACTGTTGAGGATTTGACAACTGGGACTGCTGCACTTGTTGTGCTGGAAACTGCTGGGTAGATAACTGAGGCTGCTGCACAGGTGGAGGAAATTGCTGCGAGTAAGTCTGCTGAGGCTGAGCCACTGGTCCAGGAGATGAACGGGAGGGTTGCTGCTGCCACTGCTGCTGGTAAGGAGGGTAAGACTGGGGCTGGGTTTGATTTGCCGACTGAGGCTGGGATGAAGCATGGACATCTTGAGCTTGAGGCCTTGCTGGCAAGTATTGCACCTCTGGTTGTGTGTCCTGGTTGCCTGGAGCTTGCTGTTGTGGGTAGTAAACAATTGCTTGGCTGACAACATAACGGTCCTGGTGTGGTACAAGAGAGCTAGGGGCTGTCTGCTGAGCAGGTCGATCATTGTACTGTTGAAGTGGCTCAGAAGCTCTTGGTGCAAGCGACGAAGAGTCCACCTGATGAGGTAAAACAAGTGCCAGCTGCTGACCTCCTGCATCCCGCTTTTCTTCAAGCTTTGGCTCGGCGAAAGGTGTTGGCACATCTTCCTTCTTTTTAGATTCATCTTGTGTAAGTTGAAATTTGGCAAGTTCCTTCTGAGTTTCTACTAACTCTTGTTTGTCACGAAGAATTTGAATAGACCTGTGCACCTGCATCATTTAAATTTTTAATCACAATTAAAAATTTCTAAGCAGAGAGTCAATGCTTCATATCTATCATCAAACCCATAAGCACTCATGTCAAGCACATGTAGAAACAAAAGTATAAAAATGAATTTTCTGAAATTAGGATAATCTCAGGGTTTGCAGAGTTTGTCAATACGTAAGCTACAATATGTGGTGACTTTCTCAATTTCGATAATCTCAAGGTTTGCAAAGAGTTTCTTAATAAAAGTGCAAACCAATATAAATATTCTAATAAATTGTATGCTTAGACTGCAGCACCCAATTTGTATACAGAGGCATAACTATATACATCAGAGGAGTGAAGTGCATAAAAAGGCAATGCAACTGGTTTATCATAGTGAAGTAAATATGCCATTTTTCATGTGCATTCAGCTATCAGCGACAGGAGGATGCTTATCTCCTATGGTGCATCACATCACAGTCCATATTTTTGGACTAAACGCGTTTCCTTGAGAGAAATATCATCGGTTGTGGCAGCTCTATGTTGAGATACTAATTTGTACAATCTCGAAGGTGCAGATAGACATATATAGAGATAATATTTGCTAATTGCCTCCTGAAATACGACTTATATAAGGCCCTGTTAGTGGACGATAAGATGAAAGGCAAAGCAAGTCCAGATGTTCCTAACTGATTGTTCTTCCCTCATAATGACTCCTAACGTGCAGTATACTAGATGTCTTGTTATAAAAGTGTAGATCTAGATCAATGGTTAAAAGGACATTAGCTTAGAGGACCTGCCCAAGCATCCCCATTGACAAGCCTTATAAGAGCATCTCATGGGTGCATATATAGACTAACGACTTATAGTGTCTCTGTAATGCTGGTACTTCTGGTTTAGTAGTTCAGGCAGGACTCCAGGTCTGATAAATATTGGAACATGCATGAAGCTCCCCATACCATTCTGTAAGTTAGTGGTCAAAACTACTTGAGGCCACGCCATAGTATGCAAAAAATTATCATGGGTTTGGACCTAACAGGTTTTTGTAAACCATATTAAATATTCATGTTCAGCTCAGCTTGCTATTTCAAAATTCGGTCGCATCAAGTCAGTGTAGGGTAAGCCCAGCCAAACCCTAAACTTTGGGCTAGGCTTGATCCTCATGTGAGAGATGACTGAGTTGGCTACAAGTATCGGTTCCAACCTGTGATGCCCCTCACCGAGGCATGGAAATAAAAAGGATACAGTCCATATTTATTTCACACCATTTTACAAATTTCTCCTAAGACTTCCTACAACGATGGCTTTCGCTAATCACAATTACTAGATGTCAATACCATGCATAAACGTATTGCAGGAACAGACTGGAGCAGACATTTACTCCCTCCGTTGTACATATACATCCAAATGTGGATATATGGAAGTCAATTAATTTGGAACGGAGGGAGTACAAAGCAAAGGAGCAATATCACATGTAAGTGACATAAAACATTTGATACAATAGACGAGCGTTTGGCCTACTGGTGGGAGAGAGGGTGTTCATTCCCATTCACCCATGTTCAACCCCTATGATCGATGAGATGGCCATACTTTGCCGGACACATCACATTAAGTGGGGGCAACAGAGCCTCCAATATTTAGCATGTGTAGGGAAGCACACACGCACGTTTATGTGTGCATATGGTGTTGTGTGCATCTGTTGTGTACTCTCCAATCCCTAACAAAATGTTCTGATGCAATAATATCCAGTAACATATACGGATACAATGAATATTGCATATGTTAGAATAGTTCTATCAACCAACTATCCCAAAAGACTAGTCTGATAGGAAGTGGTGATATTATATACTTGACATATACTTTAACACCCCCCTTCACATCCAGGAAAGGATGTGGAATGATCTACACTTCTCCTCACACCCTGGAAAGGATGTGGAATAAATGGTAGGGAAATGCGGGAGTTGAGACTTGAACCCAAGACCTCAGTGCTCTGATACCATGTTAGAATAGTTCTACCAACCAACTATCCCAAAAGACCGATCTGATTGGAAGAGGTGATATGATATACTTAACACCCCCCTTCACACCCGACATGGGTAACACCTCCCCTTGAGACTTGAACCCAACCCGGGCGCTCATAGAAATTGGGGATTAAATGGTGCGGGGACGAGACTTGAACCTGAGACCTTAGGGTCCCTCCGGTGCTCTGAGTGCTAGAACACCTCTACCAACCAACAGTCCTATCAGACCGATCTTTTAGGAAGTGGTGATATTATATACTTGACATATACTTTAACACCCCCCCTTCACATCCAGGAAAGGATGTGGAATGATCTACACTTCCCCTCACACCCCGGAAAGGATGTGGATAAATGATGTAGGGAAATGCGGGGGTTGAGACTCGAACCCGAGACCTCAGTGCTCTGATACCATGTTAGAATAGTTCTATCAACCAACTATCCAAAAGACTAGTCTGATAGGAAGTGGTGATATTATATACTTGACATATACTTTAACACCCCCCCTTCACATCCAGGAAAGGATGTGGAATGATCTACACTTCCCCTCACACCCCGGAAAGGATGTGGATAAATGATGTAGGGAAATGCGGGGGTTGAGACTCGAACCCGAGACCTCATATGGCATGGTGTACAACTGAAAGACGTATATTGTCAAAGCAATCTTACTTTAAATACTAAACGTACTTACTTCATGTAGATGTTTCTCAAGAGACTTCAATCTTAGATCAGTCTCACTATGAAGCATGTCAGTTCGAAGTTCGCCTATGGACCTCTCAAGCTTATAGCAATAAATCTCCAGTTGTGAAAGCCGACTAGTGATTCCCTCTAGAGATCTTAGCAAATTGTCAGCATATTTCTTCATGCATCTCTCAACAGCAGAAAGTACATCCTCTTTGGCGTAACTTTCTTGTTCATAAACTTTCACGGATGGTCTCCCAAATCTGCTATCATGAAAATCCTGCTGCAACATTTCAAGAATGAGCACTGAAAGTAATGAATAGAAGGTGAGCATTTTAACCACAGCCATGACAAAATTAGTTCGCCAGTGAAAGTTGGTTGAAAGCTATCGTATAAAATGTAAGAGCTCACTGAAATTTATTAAAGCTATCAATAGTGACATCTGATGACCTATATTCTATCAATTAGACCTCCACCATCCACCAATACAAATGGCATAACTACGAAATTTCCAGCATGGCACACATAGCTTCAACTGAAGATGGTCCCTTACAATTTCCTACCTAGCAACTAGCATCACTGAAACAATAACCTCTGCAAAGTTTGATCAAATAGGTGACACAAGATTATTTTTACCAGCAGCAGCATTGTATAATCTACTAATCGTTCAGCTTATAACCTGACGTATTTTCCTTAACTGCATACTTCAGAACCTTAACCTTTATATCAAATTGGGGTTAAACCATGATACATTAAAACCACAAATAAATCTAAAAATCTGGATGTTGACCTTTCTACACAGTATAAAAATGTCACGAGTTTCCCTCGATCAGACAATAATACCCTAGGCAGAACCACAGCTGAAGCGTACAAACGGTGAACATAAAGATTTATCCATGCGGACTCATCATTTAATGAAGAAACAAAAAAAAAACAGTTTCGTTTTTCCTGGTTCCAAATTCTCCAATGGAACGGAGGGTTTGCAGACCAGGACCGAAATTCAGCCCTCGAAGCTTGGCACACCCACCAATACCGTTCGCAAAAGGGGCCTAATGGGGGGGGGGGGGGGGGGGGGGTAAATACTGTTGCGGGACGAGACGATGTGTACCTTGTCGACTGGATCGGGTCGCTTGAGCTCGGAGGGGGCGGCGAAGTCGTCGTAGGAGCAGAGCACGTCGTCCGTGCCGAAGTCGAATCTGCGGGAGCCACCCGCGGAGCCCCGGCCGGAGGGGGCGGCGCCGGAGCCGGACATCGCGGGGTTAGGGCTTTGGCGCGACGCGCTTGCTTGGAGGGAAAGGCAAGGGAAGGACGGTTGATGGGTAGCAGGTGAGGAGAGGAGGAAGAAGGTTTCCGTGAGACAAAAAGGAGGAACAAGGATTGATTAGTACTCCGTACGTGCCGTTCGTTCTAGGGCCCGCTGGGGTGTTGATTAAGCAAAGGCCTCGCCTGCACCGCTGAAAGGATAAGACCAAGGGTGAGCAAGGTATTTTAAACTTATTCCAAGAAATACGTGGTTTCTGGAAAATATTATGGTTTTGAATATTTTGAAGTGTTTTGGTTAGGTTTTGGTCTTCCTAGCGGCATAGACGAGGTGGCGGCGACAATGGTGCACTAGAACAAGTTGTCTCCGGTCTCTTCCTAACTTGTCAATGTTCAATTTGGCATCGGTGAGGGCCACTAAGAGTATGTGCTGCCAAATCTGTTGAACTACTTTGAATCTTGATGTTGCTTTGTCGTTCAACGGAAGTTGTTCGCTGGTGTGTGGTGCGACATTTTCAAGCTCTTCGTTCGTTTGGATCCGCGACAAGATTCGATTTTTCCTATCCTCTGAATTGACGGCGAGTGATTGCAAATCAGTGTTGATTGGGGTGTTTCGCCAACCGATTTTACTTCAATGGTCGATCTCGTTGTTCACAGTGAGTGGTTATCGTGATTGTCGAAAATGTTGGCAATTGTCCTAGTCTTTTTCTCATTGTTTAGTGCATGTTTCAATATCCTGCGGTCGTCGAATAATCGAAGAAAGAGGACATTAATGTGTTTCTGGTGTTCACTTTTCGTGTTGCATCTAGTTATATCTCCTTTGCTCTAGGTTTTATTTTTCTTAATAAATACTCTCTTCGTTGCTAAATATAAGATATTTTATCTTTTTCAGATTTACATGTATTTAGACTCGTTTTAGTATGTATTATTACTCATTTCAATCCGTATGTAGCCCACGTTGAAAAATCTCAAACATCAACGGAGGGGGTATCAGATATGAGATGTCTTTTGGTGAGCGCGCCCAAAGAGACCTTTGGTCAAGTCGACCATTATTTTTTACGGAGTAGGGATTTTGCCAACCAGCTCAAAGCAATGTTGGGTAGTGTAGTTCACGGTCCAATAGGGTGATTCCGGCAATGGACCTATCTAAGGCGCGGTGATAAAATATCTCGGCGAACCCTATTTGACGCTCGTAGCGCCTATTAGGGGCAGGATAACGGATGTTAAGGCGTTTTCGGGGTGCTACGCGTACCTCCCAGCGCGAGATCGGGGCAAAATGGGCCAGCCAAGGTAAGCTGGTTCGACTGGTTCTTTTCTGGTTTTGGGAAGCTTTTAGTAGCTTCCGACCGGTTTTTATTTTGTTCCTTATTTCTTCGCTAGTTTTTTGTCGGTTCTATCTTTTTCTCCTTTTGTAATATGAATATTTTTAAAATTTCGATCGTTTTCAAATCTGTTTTGAACATTTTTATATTGAAGATTTTTTAAATTTGAACAATTTTCAATTCGGCAACATTTCAAATTTAAGAATAATTTTAAAAAATTTAATTTTTTAAATATGTGACAATTTTTCAAACTCTGGAACTGTTTTGTTTTCATAATTAGCAGGATAACGGATGTATTTTTGTTACAGTAGCATCATCGATCAGCCGAACATAAAAAACAGAGCGAGCCGGCCCAGTTACAGCCTTGCACGGCCCAAACTTGAACGCCCTAGCCGACCGAGGCATCTTCTGTGCCCACATGGGCCATGGCAGGCAGTCCCCGTTTTCAGCAACTTTTTCAGCCATGCATCGGCCACTGCACTGGTTAATTTGCCGACCTTGATAAAAAAAATAACTGTCCGTTACTTCACCAACCATTTTGCAACTGGTCACTCTGTGGTCGGTTTACAGTCACGGTCAACGGGAAGTTGCAAGTTAACAGTACCTTTTTTTGGTGCGAGAAAATGTATTATTAATGCTGTACTAGCATAAGGGCAATTCTGATCATGTTCTTCGAGTCGATCTTGACAGATGCTCATCACACGATCGCTAGCTCGAGTGAAACCCACCTCTCTAAACACTATTATATATTCGAAACGGCTGATCAGGTGATGACCATCGATGTAGCTACAGAAGCATTATTATCTGCGATTTTAATTCAAGTTTGAGCTTGTTCGCATTATCTTGGCGATTCAAGACTGCACATAGCCTCAAATTTTGACGGGCATTCATAGGATGCACGTACAGCGAATGGAACGGACCCACCTCTCTAAACATATTGCAAGTTGTACTTTTACCGTGAGTACGTGGATCCAAAAGCTCCACCGGGAGCTCTACGTACGTCGTACATACGTCGGCGCGACTCCCTGCTCTAATTATGGTGCTCTGGGTCTGGGCCGCCGGGCACCTCCCGCTTGTGAACGGCGGCTCGTCCTTGCAGGCTGATCTCCATGTTCCACCTCCCCGACGAGCCCGTCCGGCGCCGGCAGCATTGGCGGTCGCGGCATCATAGACATCGGGCACGAGGCGAGCCTCGGCCGGCGAGGCTACGAGCGCCGCGCCGACGATCAACATCACACAGACGACAAGAGCGGCGCCGATGCGGGCAGCCATGGAGCTAGCTAGCGTTGGTTGCGACTTAGGTGACACAGGATGTTCTACGGTCGATCTAGTGTAAATATCTACACTACACTGCAGAATATGTTTTCCGGCCGGTAGTGTGTGTGTGTGTGTTTGTGTCTTTTCATGGCCAGGTGCCGCTCGCTATTTATAGACAGATGGATCATAGCAGCGGTTACAAAAGAAACATATATGATGGGGCCGAGGCCGGGCAATGTTGCGGATAATTGGTGGAACCACCGGCATTGTTGGATTATCGAGTGGCCACCACCGCGAGAGGCTAAGCAGATCATGCATCGATCACGATGATCTTCTTCTTCTTTTTTCCTTTTTTTTTGCATTAGCATATGCACCGTGCCTACGCATGCCATGCATGAGCCAAATGTTTGGCTGATCTGCTCCTATGTTGCCATGTTCGCTTTAACAGTACGTTAGTTGCCCAGAATAATCCAGTTCTCACATCAGTGCGCGACGGAGGGATGCCACCACCGCCGGCCGCTCTCATCCTCAACATACGTACACCGTGCATAGGTTTCGCTTATGTGGAGGACACATAGATGGAGAAACTACGGCACAGTGAATGTGGTCTTGCTGTTGCCCTAGTCGAGACGATAAAATTCTCTCTCTCAAAAAAAAAAAAAAGTCGAGACGATAAACTAGACTCAAGTTTTGCATAGCGACGAGGTCGTCTAGATCCTTTCGGGTTATATTGACCATCGTTTTTAGTTTCACTTGAGTGAGAAGGCCGTCCATTGAGAAAAAAAGTGAGGGTCATCTCTTTATAAATAATGCATGAATGTTGTCTGTGATTCAAAACATTTATATGAAACATTCCGGTTCTTCCTTATTTTTCGTATATCTTTGGTCATCATATTTCTAAACCGGATAAACTTGGTCACTTATCCAATCCAAATATGTAGTATCCTTGCTTATGTGGGTGACATTTCACCCAACCTATCACGTTTGTCCATGTTTGCACATATGAACTTGCCACATCAATATAGATAGACAAGAAAAAGTAGATGAGAGACAGGAGGAGGCACGACGGCACACGGGAAGCTCAATCACGCAGGACAAGTGATCACCTATGGGTGCTTTAAAATCAATTGAATGATCATTTGTCATTTTTATTAAAAGCGGAATTTATATATAGAGAATTGTCATTCATAGCTTGACAGATCTATTACATATATTCACAACATAATAACTAAATAGACTTATGTGGGCTGACAGATCTTTGTTGTTGTGTGGGCTCCTCCTCTATGATGTTGGTGTTTGTTGTATGGTTTTCGCCCGGTTTCTCCCACAAATAAATCTGGCACATTCTTCTTAATTAATGGATAACGCAAAGTTCTTGCCTTCATTTCAAAAAAGAAAAAAAAACTAAATAGACTTGGACGTGGTCCAATGGTTGGTAATTTTTTTTATAAAACGGGGCAACAACCTATTTCAAGAACATCTTTGCCAGGCCAGGCTTACGTTCTGTTGCTCTGCCCACTGGCATTAGTAGTACTCCATGTCTTCAACTGACTTTTTTTTAGCCTAGCTAAAACGACGTGTCACACTGCGTGCTGATCCTGTTATATATATTGGTGATTCGTGATTTTCGTCTGTTTACGGTCACAATCAATGGAAAGTTTGCAAATTAGCTATACTAAACTTATCTAAGTACTGAAAAATGAGACAACAATGCGGGGGAATATGGAAGGATAGTTCTCGGCAGCAGTTCATCACGCATGCACAACTAACACCGTGCAAAATACACACTAATCATGAATGATTCGTGATGCAGCTACAGAAGTATTACTATCTGCAAGGCTTGCACTTGTTTATTACAACTGGACCGCATGTGTGGAATACAGAGGCTAGGTCGGTACTGACATTCTTGCGTGCATATAAAGGACGCACGACGAATGAAGTCGTACCTGCTCTTCTAACATAAACACACGCATCAGCTCCTTAAACCAAACGAAATTATGCTTCACCTCTCCGATCTGGTCTACCTCCACTCGCATTACGTACGTTGGCTCATCGCAGCGCAGCTGGTCACTTCTCTAGTGATGGTGCATCGGGTCCGGGCCGCCCGGCACCTCCCGCTTGTGAGCGGCGTCTCCTCCCTGCAGCATCCTGGCGTTGTTCCACCTCCCCCGGCGAATGCCACCGCCGGCCGCAGCCGCGCCGCTGGCCACATTGGTCATCGCGGCAGCAGCGTAGACGTCCGGCACGGCGCGAGCTTCGGTCGGCGGCGTGGCTGCGAGCACCGCGCAGACGATCAGCACCATGCAGAGGACAGCAGCGCCGATGCGAGCAGCCATGGAGCTAGTGAATGTGCAATGTGTAAGCAGCTGTGTACAAGGGATGTGTGGCAATGCCAATGGAGAGCTGGATATCCTTTCATGGCCAGGTGCCGTCCTCTATTTATAGGATGAGCTATGACTTATGAGATGAGACGGATCATATCAGCGGTTACAAAAGAAGCATATGATAGTAGGGCGTTGTTGCGGATAATTGGTGGAACCACCGCGCGCATTGTGTGTCGATCGACCACAAAGCGGGCCACGTAGGGGTACCGTTGGACTAGGGTCGGATGAAGCTCCCTTTGATCCTGTCCGAGTGTCCACCCACTGCCACCGGCTAACAAGATCACGCATCCATCACGACGATCTGAAATTCTTTCTCCCTTTTTTCCTTTCTGCATTAGAATATGCTCCGTGTCTACGCACGCCATGATGAGCCAATGTTCTTCTCCTATGTTGCGGTCGATGCTAGCCTTGCACATTTAATTGCCCACAATAATATGGAAGAAAAGACTACGACACAGCACTACAGGAATGCAGGCATACGCCGACGGCACAACTCTACGCCGACGGCTATTTGTCGGGGCCGTCGGCGTAGACCCTGGCGAGGCCAGCCAGGCGTATTGGCCGTCGGCGTACAAAAGGCCGTCGGCGTATAAAGTCAACGCCGACGGCCACCCTCGACGTACAAACGGCCGTCGGCATAGACTACCTATTTTTTTTCCGTATATAGACGCCAACGGCTTTGCCGTCGGCATAGGTAGTATGTTTTTTTTAATCTTCAGCGTACTATATTCTTTTTAATTGATATATCTACGCCGACGGCTTGGCCGTCGGCATAGGTACCAAGTTTTTTTCTTTATTTTATTTTTATGTATTTTATTTATTACTATCAATTAAGTTTAATATGTTTCATATGTTTTTATGTATGTAGCTACTGTGTATAGCAGTCTCCACCCATATAAAATGACGTCGCGAATCTTCTCAAGGGTTTCACCGAAGCGGGGCCCCGGAGCGTCGGAACCCCACCCAAACCTAGGTGTTGCCATACCATATGTATACAAGTGTGTTGGGTGTTTGAAATATGAAATATTCCACTCCGTTGTGTGACCGGCTTCACCGGCATCACTTTCTCTCTATTAAGTTTTTACACATATAGGTGAAAACTCCCGTTTCGGGCGAACCGGGGGCAACCTTGTGACAACTTGTGATAAAAGTTGGTTTGCCATGTTCCTATGGCCTAACCTAACACAACCAAGCAAAAAATTCCACTGGCCTACCCCCACTCGGCTCTGGTCAAGGGGGTAGACGGGAACTTTGACTTTTTCCACCGGGTCTAGGGTTTCGCCGAAGCGGGGCCCCGGAGCGTCGGAACCCCACCCAAACCTAGGTTGTGCCATACCATATGTATACAAGTGTGTTGGGTGTTTCAAATGTGAAATATCCCACTCCGTTGTGTGACCGGCTTCACCGGCATCACTTTCTCTCTAGTAAGTTTCTACACTTGTAGGCGAAAACTCCCGTTTCGGGCGAACCGGGGGCAACCTTGTGACAACTTGTGATAAAAGTTGGTTTCCCATGTTCCTATGGCCTGACCTAACACAACCAAGCAAAAAATTCCACTGGCCTACCCCACTCGGCGTCGAAACGGGGTAGACGGGAACTTTGACTTTTTTCCAACGAGTCTAGGGTTTCGCCGAAGAGGGTCCCTGGAGCGTCGGAACCCCACCAAAAACTAGGTTGTGCCATACCATATGTATACAAGTGTGTTGTGTGTTGTAAATGTCCAATATCCTACTCCGAGGTGTGACTGGCTTCACGGACTTCACTTTCTCTCGAGTGATTTTCTGCACTTAGAGGTGAAAACTCCCCCTTCGAGCGAACCATATGGAATATTGTGTTTATTTGGGGTAGACTTTGGTTTCCCACCTTCCTATGACCTAACCTAACACAACCAAGCAAAAAAGTCCACTGGCCTACCCCCTTTCAATGCCGTTCTATGGGGTAGACAAAAACGTTAGGGTTTTTTCCAGCGGATTTAGGGTTTCGCCGAAGCGGGGCATCGGAGCGTCGGAACCCCACACTAACCTAGGTTGTGCCATACCATATGTATACAAGTGTGCTGTGTGTTTTAAATGTCCAATATCCTACTCCGGGGTGTGACCAACTTCATCGACTTCACTTTCTCTCTAGTGAGTTTATGCACTTAGAGGTGAAAACTCCCCTTTTGGTCAAACCGGATGGAATCTTGTGTTGATTTGGGGTAGACTTTGGTTTCCCACCTTCCTACAGCCTAACCTAACACAACCAATCAAAAAAGTCACTGGCCTACCCCCTCTCGGCTCCGGTCAAGGGGGTAGACGGTAACTTTGATTTTTTTTCCAGCGGGTCTAGGGTTTCGCCGAAGCGGGTCCCTGGAGCGTCGGAACCCCACCAAAACCAAGGTTGTGCCATACCATATGTATACAAGTGTGTTTTGTGTTTGAAATGTGAAAGATCCTACTCCGTTGTGTGACCGGCTTCACCGGCATCACTTTCTCTCTACTAAGTTTCTGCACTTAGAGGTGAAAACTCCCGTTTCGGGTGAACCGGGGGAAATCTTGTGACAACTTGTGATAAAAGTTGGTTTCCCATGTCCCTATGGCCTAAACTAACACAACCAAGAAAAAAATTCCACTGGCCTACCCCCTCTCGGCTCCGGTCAAGGGGGTAGACGGGAACGTTAGGGTTTTTCCAGCGGGTCTAGGGTTTCGCCGAAGTGGGGCCCCGGAGTGTCGGAACCCCACCAGAACCAAGGTTGTGCCATGCCATATGTATACAAGTGTGTTGTGTGTTGTGAATTTCCAATATCCTACACCAGGGTCTGACCGGCTTCACCGACTTCACTTTCTCTCTAGTGAGTTTCTGCACTTAGAGGTGAAAACTCCCGTTTCGGGCGAACAAGGGGCAACCTTGTGACAACTTGTGACAAAAGTTGGTTTGCTATGTTCCCATGGCCTAACCTAACACAACCAAGCAAAAAAGTCCACTGGCCTACCCCTTTCGACGTCGGTCAAGATGGTAGACGAAAATGTTAGGGTTTTTCCAGCGGATCTAGGGTTTCGCCGAAGCGGGGCCCCGGAGCGTCGAAACCCCACCAAAACCAAGGTTGTGCCATACCATATGTATACATGTGTTTTTTGTGTTTCAAATGTGAAATATCCTACTCCGGGGTGTGATCGGCTTCACCGACTTCACTTTTTCACTAGTAGGGAAGTGCCTTTCTGTGGAATGACATTTTGTGGTGCACCATTTTGGCCATGCACCACAAAAACATTTCAGTGGCGCACCATGGACAATGCGCCACAGAATACTGTGGCGCATGCAAGCTGTAATGTGCCACAGAAATATGGTGGGTCCCGCCTCAACAAAAATCTGGTGACATTTCTGTGGCGCATTGCTTGGATGCGCCACAGAAAGCAGCATTTCTGTGGCGCATCCAGTCCTGTGCGCCACAGAAATGTTGTGGGTCCCCCTCCAACTATTGCCTGGGTGCTTATTCTGTGGGCACGGTTCTGGATGCGCCACTGAAACTAATATTTCTGTGGCGCATCTAAGCCCGTGCGCCACAGAAACGTATGTGTGTGTTCTTTTTTTTAATTTAACCAAATGTGTTTGTGTTTTGTACATTCTTTTTTTTAATGTGTGTGTTCTTTCTTAAAATATAACCAATTTTTTTTAAATTTAACCAAATGTGTTTGTGTTTTGTACATTCTTTTTTTATAAAATTGTGTGTGTTCTTTCTTTAAATATAACCATTTTTTAAAATTTAACCAAATGTGTGTGTTCTTTATTTTTTAAATATAACTAAAAATATTTTTTTAAAAAGAATAACAAATGTATGTAGTGTTCTTTATTAAAATTTAACCAAAAAAATTTACAAAAATATTTGAGACAGCCAGGATTCGAACCTGGCTGCCCCCAGGTTTCAGGTTCAGTGGCTAATAACCACTGTGATATGTTGGTTTTATTGTCATATAGCAGCAGCACTACTTTTTAAATTTCAGGCAACACAATTCTGTGGCGCACCCAGGCTAGGATGCGCCACAGAATTATTCTGCGCCAAATTACATGTGGGCCCTCCCCGCGCCGGCCTCTCTCTCTCTTCCCAAATTTCCCCATCTCTCGACACAGCTGAGCGCGCGCTCGACACCCCACCGCGCCCCCAACTCGCCGCCGGCGACCTCCCTGCGCCCCGCCCACCCTTGCACGCGCCCTGCCCCAACTCGTCGCCGTCGATCGACCTCCCCTGCGCCCCGCCCCGCCCAACCCTCCCTGAGCAAACGAGCAACCGCCCAACCCGCCCCGCCTCGGCCTCGAGCCGCCGCCGACGAAGAAGACCACCGGCGCCGCCCTGGGACCCGCCACAGGACACCAGGACCTCCACTCGCTCCCCTGCCCGAGGTGCTTCCCCGCTCCCCTGCCTCCCTCCCCTACCGAAAAACATGCACCCTAGGTGTTTGTTGAAACTCCAACAACAATTTTTTTGAATTTTGTTGTTCATTTGCTTGCTGCTTGTTGTTGTTAGTGATGCTAGGTTAGTTTCTAGGTTAGTTGCTAGGTTAGTGTTAGGTTAGTACATGCAAAAAATTGAAGATGAAATTTTGGAGATGAAAAATTTGCTAAGTCAAATATGGTCAGTGTTTAAACATGCCTTTCAAACTGACTTGAATTAAGGTGTTAGAAGTTTTCAAAAATTATTTTTGAGCTTTATCATGAAGTAATAACGTAGTGCAAGATATCCATGAAGGTACATTGCAAATAGGATCAAGATTTGATAATTTCGTAAGCGTCCAAAGTTGGTACTTTTTAATTGTCTTGAAGATGCATTTTTAGTTGGAATTAACTAATGCATTATTTTGCCAAATGCAGGAAATTTAAAGGAAACTCAGCGTGATTTTAGGTGAGATGTGGATGTGGTGATGTGGATGTGGATTTTGCCGTATGCCGTGTATGTTTATGAGATGTGGATGTTGTATGTGTGTTTGTTGCCGGCCGGAGATGCCGGCCGGAGATGTGGTTGTGTTGATGTGATGTTGTTGCCGGCCACAAATGTTTGTGGATGAAATGTCTGCAGGTACCCATGAGGCCCTTGAGTTTGCCGGAACGTCGATTAACTTCCGTTCCGGCAAATTCGGGTACTCCATATGTCCATTTTTTAGCAAAGGTCATGCCGAAATTTTTCGTGAATTTTGGCATGACTTTGCTAAAAAATAGGACATATGATTTGTGAAATGTCTGCAGGTACCCCGAGAGGCCCTTGAGTTTGCCGGAACGTCGATTAACTTCCGTTCCGGCAAATTCGGGTACTCCATATGTCCCTTTTTTAGCAAAGGTCATGCCGAAATTTTTCGTGAATTTTGGCATGACTTTGCTAAAAATAGGACATATGGGGTATTGCGACTAATGCATGGGCCGGGGTATCTTAGTACTTAATTAAGCGATTTTTTTCTTATATTTGTTGTACTAACCTTTTGCCTCTTTTTAATGCAGTGCAAACATGTCGGAAGGCGGCCCTTCTAAGCACATGAGCGTCGAAGATCAAGCTAGAGATTTCAACAAGTCGTTCTGGGAGGTGTCCCAGCAGATGGAGGAGGAGGTGGAGGCCGCCGAGAATGAGCAAGAGGACCGGGTGGAGGACGCCGAAACCACAGATGGAGCTGCTAGTGCCGGTCAGGAGGATGACACCAGCACCACTGATGGTGGCGACCACACAGATGCTGCTACCGATAGCAACCCGACCGCTAAGCGGAAGAAGCAAGGAAGGATCGGAACCGCAAGCGCTCGACAACGTCACACACGTGTTCACCAAGGTCACGCCATGTGGCCTACCAGTGGAGCCGGAAAAGCATGCCAAAGGGTACAGCATGCAACTAGGGTGCATCGTCCGGGAAAGCATGTCGATCAACACGAAGGACCTCAGAAGCAAGGGCAATGAGGCTTTGGTCGAAACCTCCTCACGAAGCTTCACCAACGATACACGTTCCCGCTTCCGTTGAACAAAAAGGTGGACAGTTTAGCCATCACGAAGATGAGCACCGCCTTGAGCAGCTGGAAATTTCGGGTGAAGAAGAAGATCAATAAGGGTCAAAGCTGGGAGGAGATAAGTGCCAAAGAACCGACGCTCGACAAAGAAGAGTTCGAGATATTCAAGGAGTCCTTAAAGTCTGAGGAGGCTACAAAATGGACCGAGTGGGGTAAGTCTATGCGGGAGCTGAACATAGGTAACCACCGTTTGGGAAGCGGCGGTTACCGAGGAAAACAGCCCGTTTGGGAAAAGGAGGATGCCATTGTTGCAAAAATGGGAAAAGAGAACATGTGGAACAAATTCACGGACGAGCAAGTGAGGAACTTTGTCCGGTCCCGCTACTATCTGAACGAGGCGACGGGGGAATTCGTTACCGACGATGACGATGTGAGGACATTCGAGAAATTACTGGTAAGGAATTTAATTTCCGCGGATATCTCAAAGTCCATTGCGTTGATCTAATTAGATAACGAAGTCATATATTTCTACATGGGTTCACCTTAATTTCCTTTGTCTGCAGGAGGATGAGTTGAAGGATGGCCCGTCGTCCCAGGAGTCGACGGAGCCGTGGGACACGACTTTCAACAGGGCGACGAACGCTTACAAGGATAGGGACAAGTCGAAGCCGCCGACGTCAGCTGGTCGTGTGTCCGGCTTTGGTACGAGCATGAAGTTCGTAGAGTACTACTCATCTGACCCGGAGAAGAGAAAGGAGAGGAGGAAGATGAAGAGGGATAATACCGCCGAGGTTGTGGAGCTAAGGAAGAAGGTGGAGTCACTAGAGAAG
The DNA here is from genome assembly GCA_947311845.1 of Poa pratensis. Classification (NCBI taxonomy): domain Eukaryota; kingdom Viridiplantae; phylum Streptophyta; class Magnoliopsida; order Poales; family Poaceae; genus Poa; species Poa pratensis. Next base: position 32,349,731 of record CAMZMU010000055.1, read on the forward strand.
CAAAAGTGGACTCCAGTACAGTGGACAAGTTAGTGGACGAGAGGATCCGGACGCTCATACCCCCTGGGTTGTTTGAGGGGTTAGCTGCTTGGAATGCGGGAGGTCAACAAGGGCCCATACACGTGCCCAGCTTCAGCGGCAGCAACTCAACCATGAACCGGGCCGTGTCGCCGGACCTGGTGACCCCACCCAACGCCACCCTGCAGCAGTCGGTCCCTTTTGTCGCACCGACACCCCCTCCCGCGAAAGATACCGAGGCGCCACCACCCGAACGGCCGGAGGAGAATGTTAGGCCGGCCGCCGGCACCGGCGCCCTTGTCTCGACATTAGCCGAGATCAACGCCATCGACAAGGTAACTAATTAATTACTTAGTCCGCGTCATTTTCTATAACTCTGCCTTTTATGACTGCCACCTGATGATGCCCAACATTTGTTCACAAAAGGACACGCCTTGCATACTCCTGCATAGGGTGGTACCCGACGGCGAGTTGAAGGAAGTTGCTGAGGGCATGCTCATACAACCATTGTGCCGTGATATGCACAACAATAGAATGAGCGAGGCCGTGATGAGGGTCAGGTGACTGAGGTACTGCCTGAGTTTAGTGGCATCGACCCCCCCATGCAACCTCCGGGAGCCGAGAAACACATGCTCCTTGGAAATTGCCCCAAGTGGGTCCTGGAATGGCCGAAGACCCAAATTCGTCTTGGGGGGTTAAGGCGCCGCTCCACCGGCGCCACCTCTAAACCCCGGAAGCCGATCGTTCGGCCCTCGAAGCCGCCACGAAAACCTGTTGAGAAGGAACCGGCGCCACAAGCAGCAGTCGCCACCACCCGGAAGGAACCGCCGGTCGTTGCCACCACCAGCCGCCACCAAAGACTGTTGGGAATGTCTGTACCGCAACAGCCGTCCGAAGCCAAAGACGTTGCACCTCAACTTGATGGCAACGACGATGATGATGAAAATATCGACGTCGATGGCTTCATCAACACGGGCGCGAGCAAAGATTTGTTCATGCCTGCTATGGATGAGGAACCACCCTTCCGCGCTCACGGTGATCAACCTGGTCGTCGCACTACATGCCAGCGCCTGAGTTTTTCTCAAAACACGCCTCCGGAAGCCGGCGATCAAGCTCCAGACAAAACGGGTAACATTTTCAGCCCTGGCACACTGACACGGACGGTTTGCGCGGGGTTCACTGCACCCCCACCATCCCCAGAGAAGATCAAGAAGTCTAAGAAGAGAAGTAGGCAAGGCACCTCTACGAGCCAGCCAGCTCCTAAGGTTATCCGGGGTCATGAAGACATGACATCACCCCGTGCGGATAGCTTGACCCGAGTTCATGTAGCTGGTAAACCGTTGCTGCCTCCGGAGTTGCTCTGCCTCGCAAAAGGACCCATGCTCTCTTTGCATGAAGCTATCTTGATGATGGAGGGCCTGCTTCTTAAAGACAAGAATCCAAATTACCCGGTGTTGACGGTCCAGGTACCAAAGAACGTGGACTTCGTTACTGAAGCCCCCGCCGATCTGTTCTTCATAGCGTTCGAGGACGTCTTCAACCTGTTTCACTCTAGACGGCTGGACTATAACTTGGTCCGCCTATACGCGATCAATATGGCGATGAAGATCCAGAGAGATGTTGCCCCGTACGTCACGGTAGTGGATCCCTACTACATGCGTGACAGTCAGCTGGTGGAAGGATCAACGACACGGGATAAGGCCACGGAGTACCTGAAGAGGTTCATGCTGAACAACAAGAGGAAGAACAACCTTCTTCTACCTTTCTTTCCCGAGTAAGTACACATCCGCTCGCCGCCGTCGTATCTTATGCTTTCTTATAGATTTCTTCCGTTGTTGATCCTTTCCACTGCATTTTTTCCGACTAGGGACAAGTACTGCGTACTCATCATCCTAAACCCGAGGTGGTCCATTGCCACTTATTTGGACACGGGGAGTTCGAGCAATAAGAAAGACTACACCAGAATAAAGGGTGTTCTCGATGAGGCTCTCGAGGGCTACGCCCAAATGGGAGGCCACTTCGAACAAGGACAGACGAACGGGGAATGTTTCTCGCTGAACAACAAACACCGGTTCAGGCATGGGACCCAGTTCGATTGCATGAAGCAGAAGCATGGCAGCGTGAAGGATGCCTTCTACGTCCTCCATCTCATGAAAGGGTTTGTCCGGGATGCACTGAAAACAAAGTTGCCATCTAGTATCCGAGAATGGACCAAAAATGCAGGGAAAATCGCCGAGGATAAGCTTAGAGAAGACTTTCATCTCATCCAGATGGAGTTGTCGCGAATCATCTACGACGATGTTGTGACAGCAAAGGGGACCTTCAACAAAGCCAGTGGTAGGATAAATCATGCATACTCGCAATAAGTGTTTCTTTATTTTCTTTACTATAGACTTATCATACTCAATCTATTTATATTATTAACCAATATATATACCTATATTGACACTGCACAAATATTGACATGGTTACAAATATGAACACTAATACATGGTTGTATCCATTTCCAGGGTTGCATCAAAGGCAAATCGAAGAACACCTAGCTCTTCAAAATGACAGCCGGACGTGGACGACGAAAGACGGCTACAAACCGTTCCCGGCGCCGCTCAACAAGAAGACTCCTTGATCAGCAGGACGTGGACGTGTACTCAGTTTGATCCTAGTTTAGGCGGTCGTGAAAACTTCATTTATACTAAGACTTGTGTGAACTTTTGTACCAGTTAATTGTCACTATATATGTATGTATCTCGGGCTCTAACTGATGTAATGACATATTTATCTGTCTGTTTTAATACCGTGTCAAAATATATTACTGTTTCTATTATTTTCTGTATAAATACTGTAATATACATGTATTATTGTCAAATTAATACAGCAAATAATCGATAATAACAAATAATCGATAATTCAGCAAATAATTTAGTGGCGCATGGTAAATAATTTTGTGGCGCACCATATTCTGTGGCGCACGAAGCAAGTGCGCCACAGATAAATTATTGTCAAATTCATCAACGCATGGACTAATATTTCTGTGGCGCATGAGCAATATTTCTGTGGCGCATTCTGGAAGTGCGCCACAGAATTTTCTACTTTCTGTGGCGCACAGGGGCGCCACAGAAATAATATTTTTGTGGCGAGAATTCTGTGGCGCACCCACCATGCGCCACAGAAAGCTATTTTGGTGCGCCACAGAAAGGCACTTCCCTACTAGTGTCTCTTTACTAAGTTTCTACACTTATAGGTGAAAACTCCCGTTTCGGGCGAACCGGGGGCAACCTTGTGACAACTTGTGACAAAAGTTGATTTCCCATGTTCCTATGGCCTAACCTAACACAACCAAGCAAAAAATTCCACTGGCCTACCCTCTCTCGGCTGCGGTCAAGGGGGTAGACAGGAGCTTTGACTTTTTTCCAGCGGGTCTAGGATTTCGCCGAAGCGGGGCCCCGGAGCGTCGGAACCCCACCCAAACCTAGGTTGTGCCATACCATATGTATACAAGTGTGTTGGGTGTTTGAAATGTGAAATATCCCACTCCGTTGTGTGATCGGCTTCACCGGCATCACTTTCTCTCTACTAAGTTTCTACACTTATAGGTGTAAACTCCCGTTTCGGGCGAACAAGGGGCAACCTTGTGACAACTTGTGACAAAAGTTGGTTTCCCATGTTCCTATGGCCTAACCTAACACAACCAAGCAAAAAATTCCACAGGCCTACCCCCTCTCGGCTCCGGTCAAGGGGGTAGACGGGAACTTTGACTTTTTTCCAATGGGTCTAGGGTTTCGCCGAAGCGGGGTCCGGGAGCGTCGGAAACCCACCAAGACCTAGGTTGTGCCATACCATATGTATACAAGTGTGTTGCGTGTTTCAAATGTGAAATATCCCACTCCGTTGTGTGATCGGATTCACCGACATCACTTTCTCTCTACTAAGTTTCTACACCGCGTTTCGGGCGAACAAGGGGCAACCTTGTGACAACTTGTGACAAAAGTTGGTTTCCCATGTTCCTATGGCCTAACCAAACACAAGAAAGCAAAAAATTCCACTGGCCTACCCCTTCTCGGCTCCGGTCAAGGGGGTAGACGAGAACTTTGACTTTTTTCCAGCGGGTCTAGGGTTTCTCCGAAGCGGACCCCGGAGCGACGGAAACCCACCAAAACCTAGGTTGTGCCATACCATATGTATACAAGTGTGTTGGGTGTTTCAAATGTCCAAGAATATACTCCGGTGTGTGACCGGCTTCACCGGCTTCACTTTCTCTCTAGTAAGTTCCTAGACTTATAGCTCGAAACTCCCACATCGGGCGAAACAGGGGGAATCTTTGCAAGTTTTTGAGTGGATCTTGGTTTTCGATGTTCCTATGTCCTAACCTAACACAACCAAGCAAAAAAGTCCACTGGCTACCCCCTTTCGACTCCGTTCAAAGGGGTAGACAGGAACTTTGACTTTTTTCCAGCGGGTCTAGGGTTTCGCCGAAGCGGGGCTCCGGAGCGTCAGAACCCCACCAAAACCTAGGTGGTTCCATAACATATGTATACAAGTGTGTTGGGTGTTTCAAATGTCCAAGCTCGGGGGTAGATATGCGGGCCCCAACGGACTAGGGTTTCAATAAAACCGGATAGCTAGAGTGCCGGAATCACTCAAAAATTTGCGTGTGGTCATACCATATAATAAAATAAATTATATAAAAACTCTATAAATTTATAATGTAATAAATTATAATGGTTTACAATATTAAAATTAAATAATATGAAAAAAGGAGATAAAAGTCTATGCCGACGGCTTGGTCCTGAAAACCTTATCTACTCGACCCACCCCGCACCTACCCCAACCACCAACTAAATCCACCCCGTGCACCGCCGTATCTCCTGTCCAACCCCGCACGCCGCCGCTGCTGTCCGCCGGCCGCCCCTAGCCATCCTCCGCCGCCGCCGCCGCCTCTAGCCGTCCTCCTCCGCCTCCCGCTCCTACTCCACCTCCGCGGCCCGGCTGCCACTGGCCTGCACCTCGCGCGCCGCATCGGCCTCCTACGCCGCCCGACCACCCCGACGCCGCCCGGTGCCCCTTGTCGCCGCCGGCAGATCTTGACGCCCCTCACCTCCACCCTGACGCCGCCCACCTCCTCGCCGCCGGCAGATCTTGACGCCCCTCCCCTCCACCCCGACACCGCCGACCTTCTCGCGCCGTCTGCCGCCCTTGTCTCCTTTCCCCGGCCGCCTCCGGCCACCACTCTCTAGCAGCGTCGCCGCCCGGTGCCCCTCCTCGCCGACAACCAGGCTGTGTGCACGCCGCGCGGCGAAGGCAAGCACGCGCAAGCTCACGGTGAGCTGCTGCAATTTTTAGTCACTTAGGATTTTTAGTGACTTAGGATTTTTAGTAATTAGCACGGTGAGCTACTGTAATTGTTTAGTGATAATACTAAAATGGAACAACATAGGAGTTGTGTGAAGAAAAGGATCTACTTTATAAAATGGACTAGTTGTTTAAAATGGTTAGTGCTATTTTTAGTTATAGTGTTAGTGCTAGTTTAGGGTTAGTGCTAGTTGTTTAAAATGGTTAGTGCTATTTTAGGGTTAATTTATAGTGTAGGGTTAGTTATAGTGTTAGTATAAAATTGTTTGTTAGGGTTAGAGATGATTATTAAGTAAAATAGAGGGAATTTTGCTTATATATGTCGATTTTTTGCTTTTTCAGATGACGTAGCTTCCCGCCAGCCAGCATCGTCGGTCCCGCGCGTCGTTGCGGGGCTTCTTTTCCAGCTGAGGAGGGGCCGCCTTGGTGCCCCTGTTTTGTCACCCCCCTTCCGGAGCACGTCCTCGACCTTCTCTGGCCACCGATCACGCTTCAAGGTATAAATCTTTCGCCTCTCTTGCTGCATAGGTTTATTTTGGTCTAGATCACCAAGTCAGTCGCGTAACCCGAGTCAGATCCCGTCCGGAAGAGTTACAAATTTATAAATATGCAGGATTGTCTATCTTTGCATATTTATAACCGTACCTCTTCCGGATTGTCCTTTTGGACAGTCCGAGTATGTGTAGATCGAGTCGTGTTCCATGTTCTACCCCTTCCTGAGACAGAATTTCGGCAGCACCTCCCCGTTGTTCTTCGGATGCACACCCTCTCGGCTTGACAAGCTCGAGACGTGTATTCTGAAGAACAGCGGGGAGGTACTGGCGAAATTCTGTCTCGGGTCGGGGTAGAACATGGAACACGACTCGATCTACAGATACTCGGGCGGGATAGGCCCCTACCTATTAGAAGTGTAGGTGAACCCTTGCATGCTGTAAAAGATAAAATTTGGCCGTAATTAATTGGTGACATTGAATAAATTTATTATTACTTGTTGCACATTATGAAGTGCATTTCTGTTTGGCTCCCATAAAGCAGAGGATGACTGATAACGAGTGGATGTACAGTGGCCGTCTTAGTAAGGTTAAAAGAAGAGATGAGTGGGAATGAAAGACTGATATATTAGTGAAGGAGTTAGCGCGTGGTTCAAAGTTTGTTTGTCCAATGTGCCCTTGCGTTCGTTGCGAGAGGCGTCAGGGAAAGGAGCAAATGACAAAACACCTTTGGTTGTATGGGTATATGCCTAACTACGGCACGCTGGTCGACTTTGCAATTATGTCTTTATGCTTAGTGTCTACATTTTATTATGTCTTTATGCTTACTTGTTTTTCCTTTCTCAATGCAGTCGATTGGACAATATGAGCCAAGGCAAGGAGAACGCGGCGACCTTGTCTTCTACGTTGCGTGGAGTTAGGGTTCGCTTCCCCAACTCGCGTTACGCAGATGACGTGGGTGCGCGAGGAGGACGAGGACGACGTGGTGCTTCTCCTGGTGCTTCTTCTGGTGCTTCTACTGCTGCGCTGAGCCGTCGGTCGCCTCTTCTCGCCAGGGGAGATATGGGGCTCACCCCGTCGCCGCCCTAGATGTAGGATGATAGCATTTTGCTTCATATTTTGCTTGTGAACTTGTTTGTTTGTGATGATAGTCTATGTGTGATCTGCTGCTTGTGATATTGATTGCTGTCAATTTTCTGTAATTTTTGCTGAAAACGAGCTGCCAGCAGCAATTTAAAAAAAAACTGGGATCTATACGCCGACGGCATTGCCGTCGGCATAGGGTCCAGCCTGTGCCAAAATGGTCCTATGCCGACGGCAATGCCGTCGGCGTATGATCATCGCTGAACGCCCCAGATCGCGCCACGTCGCTTTTGTACGCCGAGGGCCAGCCGTCGGCGTATACTGTGGATCCGTCGGAGACTAATTGTGGGCCCCACTATATACACGCCGATGGCTTCCGTACGCCCGTCGGCGTATACATACGCCGAGGGCAACGAGGCCTATGCCGACGGCTTCCAGCCGTCGGCGTATCGAAGCATTCCTGTAGTGCAGTGTGAACTAGTGAAAGACTAATGCGGTATGCTTCTATAATAATGCTCTTGAGAGTTTCCACGACATTTGTTTTAGAGATAATGTATGGTGTTCAACGTTTTGCAATGAAGAAAATCTTTGAAGATCACCGGCTAAGATCGAAGATCACACATCCATCGCCACCGGCTAAGATCGAAAATCACGCATCCATCACAACGATCTGAAATTGTTTCTGCTTTTCCCTTTCTTCATTAGCATATGCTCCGTGCATACGCACGCCATGAGCCATTGCTCTTCTCCTATGTTCCTAGACGCTAGCCATGCACAATTAGTTGCCCACAATAATCTGTTCCACATCAGTGCGCCACGGACGGAGGTCACCGCCCATCTTTAGGTACGCTGTCCATGTATGGAAGAAAGGGCTACGTCACAGTGTGAACTACTGAAAGACTGATGTGGCCTGCTTCTATAGGAATGCTCGTGGGAATTCCCACGATATTTCTTGAAAAGATAATGTATGGTGCTCAACGTTTTGTAATGAAGAAAATCTTTGGATATTTTGACCAGAAATATGCTCAGCAGCAGGCCAACAGTATGCTAGTGTATATTTTCAAATATACTTTAAACTATATGCGGCTACTCAAAATGATTAAACTAGCCAAAGCCAATCAAAGTAGGCCAATTGGGAAAAATACTGTCTAAATTTGCCAAATGAAAATTATGCTACTGAATTTGGCAACAAAAGTAATTCTGTATCATTCTATATTAAATTGTTCTTGGTAACCTGCAATTTAGAAGAGAAAAGGAATGGCCGAGGAGACTGACTATTAACGCCCAACACGAACAAAGGAAGAATATGCGTCTGCCAAGCTCAATTTCTCAAGAACTGCAAGTACCATAACTTGAAGCAAACAAAAGGCATGCCATATCAGTACAGTAGAACCTTTTCAGGAACAGAATAATTAACTTGTGTGTACTCCTAAGGCTGTCAGAGTCAGAACTGACATGTCATGGGTTTAAAAACTTTGAATAACCAGAAGTCATAGTAAATCCACACACTGACACACATGATCGTTTGAACGTGTGATTGGTAGAAATGGTATATACATGCAGCACTCTACAATTGAATGAGTCTCATCCTTCCATTTACCAAATGTATGCACCAGATTATATTATACTCCCTCCGTATCAAAGTATAAGATGTTTTAGCATGTTGGGCCGGAGGGAGTCTAAAAAAGCACTATAATATGTTTTGAAGCCAAGGTACAATAAAACTCCAATGTGCCTAGTGCATCTCATCCTTTCTTCTTCTCATTGAATGGTCTGTATCAATGATGCCATGGTGACATTACAACGTAATTTAAATGGCATGGTGCCACAGCACTGGCCTATGCTGTAGTTTTCTCTCTACAGCGCAGTATAAGTAGAATCCAAACCATTGTTCACACGATATGCAGGTAGACACACAGTTTCCATTCTGTGTCCGCGCGATGGACAATTCCAGTTCACCTGCCTATAATTCAGAGGTACACTAATTACCTTGAGAACAGCATAAGATGGCAGCAAGCAAAACCAATCGGCATTTCAAACTATACTTGCATTTGGTAAACAGGCTATTCTTGGAATTGTCAATCTTTGCGATCCCAGCTTGATACGGGGTCATGATATCTAAGGCCACCGGCCACTGCATTAGATAATGCTTCGAATTCTTTGACCAAATCACCTTTTTAGTACAAGGACAACAGTGCATGGCCATCATTCAATTACTAAACACGAACCTTTGTAGCTATGTAGACAGTGCCTAGTGGAAAGAAAAGCAATAGCCAATAAGAGCCCATGCTTAGATGCTATATTACCAATATTTCAGTACTAATGTGCATGCTTCGTCAAAAGCTTGTAGTACACCTGATAATTAGTTGATGCCTCTGTCCTGCCTGGTGCTTTATCATCTCTGCAACCGATTTGCCACTTTATCATCTCTGCAACCGATTTGCCACACCCTAACGACCTTGGCTGACTAACCCATAATGCAAAGAGTCGCGTTGCAAGAACTTGTTTACCAAGAAGGAATCCACGTTTCAGAAACTCATTGAGTAGGAAAGACACCTGGCAACAACATCCCAAATAATCCAATCACTATAAATGAATCGGCTCTTCGGATGCAGGTCACCATCAATTAGATCCAAAGTAAAGCATAGAAAATACAAAGGGATCTTACTGGAATCCTTCCAGTCATAATCAACATTTACACGGTCCTGTTATATTTAGTCTCCTTTTGTCTGCGAATAAAACATGCATTTCTTTAGGTTAAAAAAGTAAGCACTGAACATACTAGATTTGTGATGATCATTGAACTTAATGCCATGGCATCATCTCATATTCCATTTCTTACCTGAATTCAGCGACTGTACAATATTTCTTCAGATATTTCCAGCTTGGTACGCATTTCCATTTTGCTTTGTGGAGCTTCACAGTTCACACCACCCTTGCAACTTCCACAAAGAATGAAGACCTATTTCAACTCCCAAATTGAAAGTTGTCACTGAGAACATGGAAGGCTGGATCTGCAAGGGTCACATATCCAGGTCAACCGGAAATAGTAGCCATCCTTTTAGCCCCATCCATGTTGCATAATCCTGACCATGAAGGTGACAACATGGACACCTCTTGCTAGTTGGCATTTCTACATGCAGAAAGAAGGAGGTGTTTCCTTCTGTAATTGGCCACCAAATGATGGTAGAAGCCAAACCAGTGGGAGGGAACAAAAAAATGCCGACCCACAATGAACCACCTACCAGAAAAGCTTCATCAATGAGGGAGGTTTCCAATCAACACCCTTCACATATAGAATGGAGTGAACAAAAGATAAGATGTGGTTGGTAAAGATTCCTAGCAACCACACGTTCACTATTCGAGATTGTTCAAACATAATTTGATGGTAACCTATACCATTGCTGTATCATCATCGCAAAGTGCAACCAAAATGCATTTGGTGTCTAAATATTGAATTGGCAACAATTCCTTTGATGGATTAATGTGAGAACACACACACCTCTGTTGTTTACCGAGACCATTGCTAGCTAAACACTTGAGTATCTAGCATGCCATATTTATTGCATCCTTGGAGGAATGTGCGCCATAAGATAGTACTTGGACGGAAAGGATGCCTCTAATCACAATGCCGGCTTGCTCTAAATGACCACACTTGCATAGCATGTCCACCACACAAATGTAATGTTCCATGTCAGCTTCAGTTGAGTAATCAGCTTCCATACATTTGAATATCTCCATTCCCTCCTGCACAAGTCCACCATGTCTACAAGCTGAAAGGACTGCCAGAATTGCTACCTTGTCAGGTTTGAAGCCAGCCTCTTCCATAGCCTTAAACCACGCCAGGGCCTTACGAGAAAAACCATTAAGTGCAAGGCCAGAAATCACAGCTGTCCATGAGATTACGTTCCTAACTTCCATTTCCTCAAAGGCTTTCAAACAGTCTTCAATTCTACCACACTTAGCATACATATCAAGCAACATATTACGGACATAAGTATCAGAGCACCCAGAATCGGTCTTGATGATAAGCCCGTGAACCAGACCACCAAGGACTAGGCTGTTAATTTTTGTACAAATACTCAACAAACCCACAGTTACATAGTTATCAAAATGATGCCCTGAAATTCTCATCTGTCTGAAGAATCCAAAAGCTTCTGCATAATCGCCATTCCGTGCACAAGCAGTAATAAGTATGCTCCATGAAATATTATCTCTACTTTGCTGATGTAAAATTATCTCCTTGGTCTCTTGGTACATGTGGGCTTTGTTACATGCCCCAGCTAGAACATTCATGGAGACGTTACATGAGTCAGGGTCCAATGTAATTCCATAAGCCAGGGCATCAGAAACAAAGCCATGTGAAACATAGGAAGATATAATAGCACTTGAAACGTAGTCATTACCGTCGTAACCCAGTCTTGTGACCAATGAGTGAATCTGCCACAGATCCAACAGTGATGGATCCTTGAGCAATGAAGAAAAAGTAAACTCATTTGGGCTAGTCCCTGATCGTAGCATATCTCTCAGAACAACAAACAGAGCTGGAACATCACCATCTGACTTGACAGAAATCAGAGCATTCCAACATGCAGTGCTCTTCTCATGGCTCTCCTCGAGCATTTTACAAGCATCCCTCCAACCAACACATTTTGTGTAGAAATCAACCAGCGATGTGCTCACAAACACTGTCCTATTCAGATTATGCTTGATAGATATTGCATGAACTGACTTGCCATGCTCCTGTCCATTTATACTGGTGCAAGCATAAAGAACACTGGTAAACGTAGTCTCATCTGGCAAAACACCCTGACCTTGCATCGTCGAGAAAAGCTGAAACACCCTCCCTGGCGAGCCGCTCCTAGCAAAGGCAGTGATCATCGTATTCCAGGAAACCAGATCTCTGAACATCAGCCCATGAAACAGCTTCTCCGCCACGCAAAGCGCGCCGCAAGTACAGTAAGAGTTCAGCAACGAGTTAGCAACTGCCGGGAAGGCATCCATTGCAACTTTCACGGCAATCCCGTGAAGTAGCTGCGGTGACCCGAACGCAGGCAAGACCGCGACGAGAGAGCCCTCAGACAAGCCGTCGCCGCTCCTGACGAGTTCCCTGAACCAGAACGCGGCATCCTGGACACGCCCATACTGCACGAACGAGGAGACGAGACAGTTCCAGGTGACGACGCTCCGTGCAGGCATTTCCTCGAACACGTGGAGGGCCTCGGCGAACCGGCCGTGGCGCGCGAAGAATCCGAGTAAGGCTGTCCCGGAGTACGGGTCGCTGTGGAGAAGGCCGCGCTTGAGGACGTGCGGGTGCAGCTGCGCGGCGCGGCGGGGGCAGAGCGAGGGCGAGGAGGAGGACAGGATCGGCGCGAAGGTGAAGGCGGTCGGGGCGACGCCCGCGGCGAGCATGCGCGCCAGCAGCGAGAAGGCGTCAGCGGCGCGGCCGGCGCGGGCGCGGGAGGCGATGAGGGAGTTGAAGTGGGGAGCGGGGAGGAGCGGCGGCGGTTCCCGGCGCGGCATTCCGTCGCGCGGGAGGCGGGCATGGCGTGAGGTGAGCTGAGCAGAGGACGCAGGCCGTCCAATCGTTTGGCTTTCGGGAGAACGGGCGGCTGCGATGGTAACGTGGGCTGGTGTGTGTTCCTGGAGGCCCATCGAGGCATTGCTGTCCTGTGTCCATGTTTGCCGTCCCCGCCGTCGTGCCGTGCCGCTCCGCAGCGCCTTCTTCGTCGACCTTGATCCAAGGGCAAGTAGGCGATCCCTCTGTATTTTCTTTTTAAAAAATTGTGAAAGGGGAGGATTTTCTGCTCTAAATGCTTTTCTTTCTATGGTGGATTTGAAGGGTTTTGGAGCAAAGCTGGGATTTTTCAACCATGAGCGTGAATCTGGTGATGGCGAACCACCACGAAACCATCTATTCGTTGCGCCGCCTCAACATCGACGGTTTCTTCTACTAGCGAATGAAGCAGCAGCAAAGGCGCGAGATCTACCCAGACTTAGAAGAGTGCCGCCAGATGGTATGGGCCAAAAGAAGAAACATGCGGTAGCTCCGTCAGATACGCAGCTGGAGAGCACTATCCGGCCGCCGCCACCAATCTTCAGCATCCTCCCAACGAAATGCCCGATGATCTGCGGCGATTACCTCCGCTAGTACTCCTATCCTCTCTCCAGAACCGGAACCAAGATCTTCTTCGTCGACAGCGGGGGACGCACCACCTTGTATGACACCGAGTCCCGCTGCGCGATCAGTACGCCCTACCTCCACGCACTCAAGGACTGCACGTGGCCCTCTCCGTCCCCGGCCCTGGACCTGAAGGCGAGCAGGACGGCGGCGGCCTCTACATCATGGACACGATGCTCGACCCGACGAATCCCACTCTGTTCGAGGCCCTCATCTACCGCGGATGCACAAATAAACGCTTTACTGCGGGGCCATGGCACTGGCACTGCGACGCCCTCCCGCGTCCGCCCTTCTTTGATCACCGACTTGGCGATTTTACCTTGGTAATTATCTTATGCCATGGTCGGCAACCTCATCTGCGTCTCTCTGACCAATTATGGCACATACTGCTTCGACACAGTCAGCCAGAAGTGGAGCCTGGTTGGTGAATGGCGGATGCCCTTCTCCGGCAAGGCCGAGTATGTCCCTGAGCTCAAGCTCTGGTTTGGTGCCTCTGCTGATAGTAACCAGCTCCCGTGCGCGGCAGACCTCTCCCCTATCCTGGGAGGGCATGCTCCGAAGAAGAAGCAGCGCTACATTTGGGGGGATCCTCATCTGCCGGCGACTTGGCTCCCGGATCTGTATAAACCAGCCAACATTGTCAGCTTGGGTTCCGGTAGGTTTTGCATCGTCAACTTCTTCCGAGATACGGAAGGAAGGCCCTCTTGGACGGAGGGCATTCCAATTGTTGTTTTCTCTGGTTTGGAAGTGTTGGCTGGCAATGGCAATGGCAATGACAAAGAAAGTAGCAGTGACGGCGACCAAGATAGTTGTAACGACAACGGACTCAACATGATTAAGCACAAGTCTAGACTTTGTAGAGATACCGATACCCACTCCATGGAGTCGGTACTCTAACCGTGTCTTTGCTTTCAAAGTTCCATCCTTTTATCTATCTGCATCTACTACGTAATCGTATTATGCAAGGAGGTACGACACTGATTGTATGAAACCACCATAAATTGTTCTGGATGCTTATTCCAGGGCCTCATGATTGTTTTCAGGTTTACTACTAAGCAACTAATTTGTAGTACTGAGCCGCTGTTTTGGAAGTAGAACATAACAGCTTGTGTACGTTTCTCGTGTATCACTGTGCCGTTTGAACGCTGAATTGTGCTCGTGTAAAATGATGTTGTTTAAATCCTGCATATTCATGTTAGACGACTCATGTTTCATGCGTCTTCCACCCCTTCATCTACAACATGAAGTCCTAAAGAGATTCCCACTGCAACGCGCGGGATATACAACTAAGTATATGTGTTGGGAACATCGATCACCCTTCTTCGCTCTTTGGGTATAAGAAGGGAGAGACTGGAACCCAAGTTGGCTATTCTATGCTGCCAAGTGGCACTGGGAGACATCTATACATAGTTGCAGAAATCTCCATTTTTAGGAATTTCAAATGGGAAAGATAAAAGCTACATTGCACAAACATATAATACTATCTCAAGAACCATGTGTGGCAATATTTAGGATATCTCAAGAGCAATGAGTGGGAGTAAAAGGAGAAAATAAAAATACGGTGAACTCTGGACTGTGTTTGTGAAGATGATGTCGTTTAATGCAAACTAGGAAATATTGATGTTCGCAAGACTTCTGTAGCAGTAATGCCAATATTGTCTAGGAGTATTATAATACCCCGCAGTTATAGGACTCGAGAGGGTAGAATTTAGGATTGTACATTTTGCATTCATGCATGCTTTGGTGAAATCTGGAAAAAAATCGCACTTTTGTGTAAAAAGGATTGAGGGTCGATACAAGACGAATGTCTCACTCACAATTAGTCGAGAGGTGTCGATAAACCCTGAACCATATTTTCAAACTTATCATCTTCTCCAAAACTAATACACTAACTCAAATTTGAATTTCGATAAATTCAAATCAATTCATTCGTATATCTTATCTCCTAAAAAAATAGGAGATCAAAGCAATCCATCTAAATTTGAAAATAATACATCTTCTTCTAAGGATCATTTCACCAATTCCAATTACATATAACAAAATCTCACATTACTTATCTTACTTCTCAAATCCTGGAATATACATTCATTTTTATCTCATACATGTATAAATTCCAACTTTCAAATTTCAAAACACAATACAAAAGAAAAATTCCTCAAATTTCATTCATTCATTCAAATAAATCTCACGAGTGGTTTCACCACTATTTACACATTGAAAGGATACAAGTTCATGCTCAACATTAATAGTTGAGTTTATTAGAGAAAAATAAAGAAAAACCCTAAACTATTTCATCTCCATTTCTTTGGAGATTTCTTTCTAGATTTCTTGAAACCTTGAACTTGCAAAAGGAAACAACAAACAAAAAGAAGAGTGGGTTAGGATTAAAATGTTGCCAATACCATTTGGTGCTGGCATATTAATATGTCGAATCTGGCATTAGCTTAATCAGGACTAAGGCCTAATTAAGCTAAGTTAAGAAATAATTGGGCATTGTATTTAATCAGGCAACCTAGAATGGATAATCAAGTCAAGTAGATCATGCTCATATTTTTTTCCCTGAAGGCAACAGTGGGGCAAAGGCGTGTACCAGTAAGGGAGCAAGTATTACAAGTGACAACAAAATTGGAAAAGGCAACAACAGCTGGTACAGAGCATGATCCGATGAACCCAAATAAGCCAGAGTCAACATCTCACAATCTCCAAATACAGACCAGAATTCAAATAAAATTCAAATAGCAACTTATGGAATCACAACTGACATGGATAAGGCAATTGGACCCGAACCTGGAAGCCCACAATGAAAAACCTGCCCAAAGCCCACATAAAACCAAGCCCAATAACAATTCCAGCACTAGTCCAACAGTTGGAGAAGATCTTTGTGTTGGCCGAAGCTAGGATAAGCTTGGTGACTTAGAGTTCATCTCCAAGGGGGAGTGTTCTGTACAAAGGCAGCAGCAGCAGCAGAAGTTCATCCACAAGGGGTGAAGCACTGCCCTAAAGCAGTCAAATAGAGCAGCTCGAGGTAGAAAGGGGGCCACTGCAAGCAGGTTACTCACTACATGCAATTAATCCTCGTGTCACCAGCACAAGGCAACACTAAACAAGATAAATAGAGGACCAAGTTGAAGCTCACAAGGCACCCCAACTCGCAGCAGTCACAACACACACGCACGCACGCATGCACTGTTCTTCGTAAAAACAAGCACCACACACCACCACAATCATGTCTGTTACTTAGGCACCCTCTGAAAAATCTGTGCAGCTAGTTAAATACACCCTAGGAATTTTGAAGCAGCGAGGAGGAGGATGCATCACAGTGAGCAAAACAAGCTAAATTTCATCTCTAAAAATTAATTCATCTCAGCTAGCACAAATACATGTGTTGCTAGCTCAGCACTTAACTATGTCCAAAAATTACTTTTCATCATATGTGAGCAAGAATTGCTCAAAAATAAATTCCAGAGGTGATGGGTGATCTAAAATTGGTAGATCTACACCATCACTACTCTAGAGAGGTAGTTAGTGCACATATTCATCAGGAGTAGCAGAGAAGGATCTATTGTTCATCAACAACACCTAACAATGGAATAAACTAAGTTTAACCTAAAATCCAACATAAATTCGAGGGCTTCAGAAGCTAGAGGAAGGAGAGGAAGGAGGGGAGTAGAGTTTCTTACCGTGCGTCCACGGCCGTAGCTCCATGGCGGCGAGACAGTGCCGCGCAACCATTGGAGGGGGCTAGTGGATGAATACGAGCTTCAACACCACCATCACAGCGGCATAGAGCGCGGTGCTCTGCACCTACCATCGCGAAGCACCGAGAGCACCAACGCAAGCACGACGAGGTCGCGCCGTCACCGAAACCCTAAGCTAGGGTTGAGTTGCGCACAGCCGAGGGGGTGGAGGATGAGCAAATCGAGCTGGACGGAGAGGTAGAGCGGAGCGAGAGGAAGATTTTGTCCCACACCGTGGCGACGGAGGTGGCCGGAGCAAGGCGGCGACGGAGGTGGCCGGAGCAAGGCGGCGACGGCGGAGGCGACTTCGTCGCCAAAGCGCGCATGGGCGCATGCTTGAGTGGAGAGAGGGAGAGAGTGTGTCTCGGTCGGTTGACCGGACCGAGCCCATCCCTTGACCTAGTTCAACCAGTTGTTGACTTGGGGCATTTTTGTCATTTCATTAATTTATGAAATTCTCCAAACTTCAAAAACTCCCATGAAATCAAATAAATTCTTAAAAATACAATAAAAATATCTACACATATCAACAAAAAATGAGCCATTCAAATAAAATATGAATTGGAATTTTTGAATATTATTTTTCTATCAAAAATTTAAAGTTTCTGAAGTGGAGTATTTCTTTGATATATTTTCTAAAATTATTTTCTCAAAGGAAAATAATCCAGGAAAATGAATACTAAGTTCAAAATAATATTTGAATTATACCATTATTACTATATATGACTGTATTGTCACTCATCCTAGATAATTGACCAAAGAAATTTATATACTAAAATC
Source organism: Poa pratensis (assembly GCA_947311845.1). Classification (NCBI taxonomy): domain Eukaryota; kingdom Viridiplantae; phylum Streptophyta; class Magnoliopsida; order Poales; family Poaceae; genus Poa; species Poa pratensis. The sequence goes on from CAMZMU010000055.1 coordinate 32,367,370, forward strand.
CAAAAGAAATCACTAATAAATCTTTGGGGAATTTTGGGAAAACTAAAAATCATTCCATCCTATGCATAATAGCATGAATTTGGATCTTTAAACATTGTCTCATATAGACAATGATGCTGATTTCAGAACACGAGGGTCATCAATCGCTGGGAGCTTTAGACTGCACTGCTTGTCAGTCTCAAGGAAAGTTCCAACTTGCATATGCGTTGAATTATTTTTATCAAAGTAATTGTGAAGTACTATGGTTTATCATCTGCATGAAAAAGAAATATCTATTTTCGGAAGATGTGAATTGATATATATATATTATTGTTGGCTGGCAATGGAACCACGGTTTGATGTTGTTGTGGAGGTTCCATTGTACGGGAAAGTATATACCTAGGGTTAATTAGCCATGTCCCAGTGATCCTTACATGCCATATCGATAGCATCAGCCAACAGATTCACTATGGATGGGCTTGTGAGAGGCTTCTTCCCTCGTTCACATATCCTCGGCAGACTAATACATGGTTGGGTTCGTTGCGGCGGCCAACACCGTGGAAGCGCGTAAACTTCCCGCCTGACGGGGTGAATTGGATTAGGAGCTCAGGAGGGGTGGTGAATGTCTGATTTGTCTACCGGCTCGGTCCACAAGGGGCGGATATGTGTTGTGCGGGGAAGTGCTCCACATAACTTGTCGCCCTGAGTTCTGGCTATAGCACATATGGTGTGCTGAGAGAGCATAAAGAACCAGGCTATTGTTGGGTAAAGTGATGCAGCTCTCCAGAGTCAAATAAATAAATTGTGGCTGTCACATCCTTGTTCCAGGAGAGAACTACTGGTCGCGGCGGGAAAGGAATCCCATGTGATTAGCAAAACCCGTGGAATATGTGGGCATAGTTTTCTCAAATAAAATTGACTTTTTCCTAAAAATGTTTTACAAAACTTGCATCTATGTCTATGACCTTTTGGTCATGACGGTAACTAGTACATTCCACTTATGTAGGCGTTATGCTGAACTTGCTGAGTAACGCTGTTACTCATTCGTTTCCCGTTGACCACCTGCTTAGACTTTGAGGAGGCCATTGAGGAAAGCTATGGAGCATACCATGAAGACGAGGTATACTTTGAGGAGCCAGACCTGTCTGGAGGAGTCGAAGGCGTCGACTACATGATCACGTACGGACCTGATGGCAAGGAGAAGACGGAGACCGAGAGTTAGATTATATTATAGGAACCAGGCCGAGCAAGACTAGACTAGTACTACTTAGCTTTTTGAGCCCCGATGGTTCTTAGTTAGATATTTTCTATCGCTTGTAGGTTGACACCTCTCAACATCGCAGTACTAGATATTCCTCCCATGTCGGAGGAAGACGTTGATATTTTTAGGCCCGTCTGGCTTGTAATATTAAGCAGTGTGTAATAAAGTGGACCCACAATGTTTTTGCTGTACTACTCTGAGTGATGTAATATTTGCAGATTAGTCCTTCCGTGCGTATTATGTCAACAACTTGTGCACTACAATATGCAGTGGTGTACTGGGTCATCGCAAGTATGCCAACGGACAGAAGCGAAGATTATATCTGAATATATTCAGATTCGGTTACATAGATCATGAGATAGCTTAGCCTAAAAGATACAATAGAGGGTAGATTGCATCTAGTCTAGGTACATTTTTCATAGACATAGTCAAGAGTAGATTATAAAGTATAACGATGAGGCAGGAGTTTTTTTTTCTTGTTGATTCGTCAATGTGTACAATCCGCATAGATTGTCGATGTTTGATTCCAGTATTAGCAATGATCAGCAGAAGTCGACCGTCACATTGTATTCCTGAGACAATGTGTCTAAATCAGCTGACATAAAGTGTTTATGCATGTTTCATATATTCTGTGAAATTCAATATTCAGAGATTCGGAAACATACGAATGCCTTGAAGGATATAAGCGAGCCACTGTAAACACGCATCTTGAGGCCTTTAGGAATGGAGGACTCAACCATGCACACCAGGAAGACCCATTGGTTCCTGTTGAGTCACCGACAAAGACAGAGCTGGCAACCCGGACATGGGATGCCGGGCTGCGGACGATACCGAGCTTGTCGCCGCGGCCATAGCGGGACCAACGATGCCCACGTTCGCCAGGGCAGGGTCGAGCGCCTCCGACTTGAGCAAGAGCGAAGCCTGGGCGGCGGCACCCTCTGCCAACCGCTCCTTGGCCTTCTGCCTATGATCACACCTCTTCGCGATGTCCTCTTCTAGCTACTCCGGCGTGAGCTTCCTCTTCGGCTTGAGCAGGGCCTCGGCGGCCGGCGCATCCTCCATCGGTGGTCTAGGGATCGGGCGGCGGGCATAGTTGGGGTTAGACAGGGTTTGGACCGGGAGAGGAAATATGATGAAGAGGGTTTGGATGTGCCTCTGTTCGAAGGCCCCGGGAGGAGAAGGGGGACGTAGACACTGTTCACGGTACCCCAAAACCAACCCAAATTTCGGCTCGAAATGGGCCGAAGCTGACATGTCCGCGGCCCCCTATCCGTTTGGTGTGCGTCGTTGTGCCGTGCCCTCTGTCCGCGCGGAAACAAACGGACAACGCGTCTCCATTTGGGGAGGCCCGTTGGAGATGCGTTGGTTATTATGTTACAAACGACGGTGTTTTTTCAAACATTTTTTATGTAACCAATGGAGATTTGTTGCAGAGTTATTGACTTCTGATACGATTTGTCCAAAATATTACAATGATTTTTGGCTACGCGTCGTGTTTTTTTACGGATTCACAACAAAATATTGCAAAACAATGTCACGTTTCTAAAATGATACATACGTCGCATTTCTGAAAACGATACATGCACAAAAAAAATATTAAATTCGGTTTTTTTGCAACAGTGACTAAATTTTTGCGGCAATGAGGGGAACCACACATGCATGAGAAAAGTGGAAGGCTGCCAAACCAGTTGTAACTACAGCCGAATTACGACTAGCGCTTGCCTTTATAATATGTGGTGATACGTGTTTGTAGTCTACAACATCCTGTAATTGTTTTGTTCTAACATGTTTGAGTCTAATTTTGCTCTCCATGGATCATCTTCGTAATTTTCCAACCGTATCTTCCTTTTTTTTTTGCGAAACACAGTACAACGTATGCGCTCATATACGCGTGCACACACTCACCCATATGAACGCACGCACGCACACTCTACCCCTATGAGCACCTCCGAGAGACTGAGTCGGCGGGTCGAGTCTTGAGATTGACGAAGTCACCACGGGCACCTCGCTGTCGACGGGAACGTCGCCTCCCACTGAAGAATATTCCGCCTTAATTGAGAAACACCATCGTCAAACCTGGGGTTTGAACTCTGGTGGGCTGGGGTACAACCACCCACCGTATCTTCGTGATTGCCTCAGCATGCACGCCTTGGACAAAACGATATTCTCGCATATACTTCCACCGAAAGAAGGGCACGATGTAAATTCCCTTTCCTGCTAAACTAGGGCACCACAGGACAACATAATCCGAAAGAATCAGAATTGCGCACTCATTTTTTTTGAGGACAAGGTGGTCGAATCCACCGCCCGAATAGATAGAAAAAGTTGACCCAGTTTATAAGGGAAACCGGGTCCAAAAACCATACAATCTGTACAAAAGAATGACACAAACGAAGCGACCCGTCGCCCACACGACCCAAGTCGACAAACGCCACAACACACACCACCCGCTCCGGGGCCGCCGCCCCGGCGTAACAGCCAGATCGACCTTCGCATTGCCCGAAAGCGATCCAGTCATGGTCGACGAACCCTCTGCCCACGCAGTTTTCATCCAGGTTGCCACCAAAACCACCATGTACCGGGGCCGCCGCCCCGGAGAAGCAACCCGATCGACCTTCGCATTGCCCGAAGATGATCCAGTCAGGTCGACGAACCCTCTGCCCACGCAGTCTCCATCCAGGTCGCCACCCAGACCCCCGCTTGACAACAGCTCTGCCTCATAGAACCGTCGTAGCGTGGGAGACCGAGGCCGCCGCCTCGACGTCCACCACCCTCCGGGGCCACCGCCCCGACGTCTACCACCCACGAGCACACGCACCGTTCTGCACATCCGCCGCGAATCTGTCGCACCACGCAGGCCAAGAGCTCCAAAGCGGCGCCTCCAACAAGGTAGTGACGAGATCGTCACCGCCGCCCGCTCCCGAGGAGCTAGATTTTCACCCAGAGCTCTTGGAACCACACGCGTTAGTCGAGATCGAAAAGCTCCACAACAACGCCAACAGGAAGGAGTACGACGCCCGAGGGCGCCGCCGTCGTCGGCACCGACCGAAGTCCGTGCGAACTTTCGCCCGGAGTTCAACCCGACCGCAAAGCTTCGGGAGCCTAGGACGGCATCCTGGTCGTGTCGTCAACCACCGAGCTCCACCGCATGCCGCTGCCATTGCGGCACCTCCCTCCCCGGCAGCCGGCATGCCCGCATCGATCCGGGGCCGCCGCCCTGGCCTTCACGTCGCCCAGGTGCCGGAGCACGGCAGCCGGAGGCCACCTACCGCGCCGGAACCTCCACCCTGCACCATGCCCTCCTGCCTCGCCGGCGGCCACGGCGCCCATGGCCGCAACATCCAAGCCCAACCGCACCAATCCTTGCTCCGGAGCCGCCGGAACCACCGCCTCCGCCACTGCGCCCCCGCAGCTCCTGACCCGACGCCCTGCATGAGCCTGGGCCCCAGTGGCCCGCCCGCGGCCCAGATCGGCCCCGGCCATCCCCGCAGCACCACAGCGTCGGCCAGCGCCTCGCGGCCACCCCGACGCGTCGCCAGGCCGTAGCCATCCCAGGCGAGCACCCAGCCAGCGCCCACATCCGGCCCACGCGGGCCCATCGCGCCCGCGCCGCACGGCCGCGCCGTCGATCCGCCGCCCTCGAGGCCAGCTCGACGCGCCCCCCACCCGCAGCAGTCCTGCGTTTCCGGAGCCGCCGCTCCGGCGTACCCATGCCGGCGACCCGCCATAGCCGTCCCAGCCGGGCCCGGCGTCCGCCCCGCGACAAGGAAAGGGAGCCCACCCCCAGCGCCAGTTGTGTGGTGGCGGGGAGCGCAGCCGCCGCTGATACGTCTCCAACGTATCCATAATTTCTGCTGTTCCATGCTTATATTATACCATTTGCTACATGTTTTATATACACTTCATATCACTTTTATGCATTTTCTGGGACTAACCTATTAACAAGATGCCACAGTGCCAGTTCCCTGTTTTCTGCTGTTTTTGGTTTCAGAAAGTTACTTCTGGAAATATTCTCGGAATTGCACGAAACAAAAGGCCAAGTCCCTATTTTTCCAACACGTACACGGAGTCCGAAGGAGAGACGAAGGGAGCCACGAGGTGGCCAAACCATAGGCGGCGCGGCAGGGGCCCACCGCGCCGCCTGTGGTTTGGGCCCCTCGGGGGTCCGCCGACATCGCCCCTTCGCCTATTTATTCCCCGAGACGTGAAAACCCTAAAACACCGAGCCTTTCATCCAGAACATATTCGCTGCCGCCGCCGTCGTCAACCCTAACTCGGGGGGTTCTGAAGCTCTTCCCGGCACCCTGCCGGAGAGGGGAATCATCACCGGAGGGCTCTACATCGCCATGCCCGCCTCCGGAGTGATGCGTGAGTAGTTCATCCTTGGACTATGGGTCCATAGCAGTAGCTAGATGGTTGTCTTCTCCACTTGTGCCATCATGTTTAGATCTTGTGAGCTGCCTATCATGATCAAGATCATCTTATTGTAATGCTACATGTTGTGTTTGCTGGGATCTGACTTATATTGATACCTATGTGGAGCTGAATATTATATTATCATGTCTATGTCATTTGTGATCTTGCATGCTCTCCGTTACTTGTTGAAGCCTTGGCCAAGTGAATACTTGTGACTCCAAGAGGGGGTATTTATGCATGATAGTTGGGTTCAACCTCTATTTAACCTGGGATAGTGACAGCAAGTTCTAAGGTTGTAGATGTGTTGTTGCCACTAGGGGTAAAACAGCAATGCTTTATTCAAGGATGAATGTATTGTTTACATTACGCACATTACTTAATGCAATTGTCTGTTGCTTGCAACTTAATACTGGAAGGGGTACGGATGTTAACCGGAAAGTGGACTATTTAGGCATAGATGCATGCTGGATAGCGGTCTATGTACTTTGTCGTAATGCCCAAATGAATCTCATAGTAGACACCACAACTCACACATGCATGTTATATGCACTTATCAATTGTCAATTGCCCAGCTGTAATTTGTTTACCCAGCATGTTAGTTATCTTATTGGAGAGACACCACTAGTGAACTGTGGACCCCGGTCCATTCTTTTACATCTGAAATACAATCTACTGCAATCATTGTTCTCTACTGTTTTATGCAAACAAACATCATTTCCATACGATACGTTTAACCCTTTGTTTTCAGCAAGCCGGTGAGATTGACAACCTCACTGTTAAGTTGGGGCAAAGTAATTTGATTGTGTTGTGCAGGTTCCACGTTGGCACCGGAATCCCTGGTGTTGCGCCGCACTACACTCCTTCACCAACACCTTCGAAGCAACCTCGTTTTCCTACTGGTTCGATTAAACCTTGGTTTCATACTGAGGGAAAACTTGCTGCTGCACTCATCATACCTTCCTCTTGGGGTTCCCAACTGACGTGTGACGTACAAGCATTGTTTCTGGCTGTTGCCGGGGAGATATTCCCTCGTCAACTTAGCGCCAACACGTTTTCTGGCGCCGTTGCCGGGGAAAACCGAATTGCTTCTGCAAGGGGAGTCTCTCACACCCAATCTCTTTACTTTGTTATTTGTCTTGCTTAGTTTATTTTTATTTAGTCTTGTTTGCTCTCTTTATCAAAAACACAAAAAAATTAGTTACTTGTTTAATTTTTGATTTTGTTTTTTCAAAATGAGTACTCCTGAGAACACTAAGTTGTGTGACTTCACTAGCACAAACAACAATGATTTCATATGCACTCCTATTGCTCCACCTGCTTCTAAGCAGAATTTTATGAAATTAAACCTGCTCTATTAAATCTTGTTATGAAAGAGCAATTTTCTGGTGTTAGTACTGATGATGCTGCTGCCCATCTTAATAACTTTGTTGAACTTTGTGAAATGCAAAAGTATAAGGATATGGATGGGGATATTATAAAACTGAAACTTTTTCCTTTCTCCTTGAGAGGAAGAGCTAAAGAATGGTTGCTTTCTTTGCCTAGAAATAGTATTGATTCTTGGACAAAATGCAAAGATGCTTTCATAGGGAAATATTATCCTCCTGCTAAGATTATATCCTTGAGAAGTAGCATTATGAATTTTAAACAACTTGATAATGAACATGTTGCTCAAGCTTGGGAAAGAATGAAATCTTTGGTGAAGAATTGTCCCACTCATGGACTGACTACTTGGATGATCATCCAAACCTTTTATGCAGGATTAAATTTTTCCTCAAGGAACTTATTGGATTCAGCCTCTGGAGGAACCTTTATGTCCATCACTTTAGGTGCAGCAACAAAGCTACTTGATGATATGATGATCAACTATTCCGAATGGCACACCGAAAGAGCTCCTCAAGGTAAGAAGGTAAATTCTGTTGAAGAAACCTCCTCTTTGAGTGATAAGATTGATGCTATTATGTCTATGCTTGTGAATGGTAGATCTCATGTTGATCCTAATAATGTTCCTTTAGCTTCATTGGTTGCTCAAGAAGAGCATGTTGATGTAAACTTCATTAAAAACAACAACTTCAACAACAATGCTTATAGGAATAATTTTGGTAGCAACAACTATAAGCCTTATCCTTCAAATGGTTATGGCAATTCTTATGGTAATTCCTACAGCAACAATAGAAGTGTGTCCTCTGATCTTGAAGCTATGCTTAAAGAATTTATTAGCACACAAAAAGCTTTCAATAAAACTGTTGAGGAAAAGTTTGAAAAAATTGATGTTCTTGCTTCTAAAGTTGATAGTCTTGCTCATGATGTTGAAATTCTAAAACTGAAAGTTATGCCTAATGAAGTTAAAGATACTAAGTCATTTGCTACAGCAAATGCCATCCAAGTTCGAATTGATAATAATATTAGGATGTTGGCTGAATTGCATGCTAGGTGGGAAAAAGAGGAAGAACTTGAAAAAGAGAATAGTATAGTTAGAGTTTGTACTATCACCACCACTAGTAATGCTAATGTTTTACATGCTAGTAAGCCTCCTACTATTGATGGTAATGTTATTGGTGTTGGTAATGTCTCTACTACTTCTGCAAAGCGTTTGAAATTGCCTAAAACTGCTGAAACTTTTTCTGATAAAAGTGCTGAAATTTTTCAAACTATTGGAGACAATGGTTCCACCACCATTGACAATAATGATTTTGATTTTGATGATTGTAACATCTCTGAAGTTATTATGTTCTTGCAAAAATTAGCTAGAAGTCCCAATGCTAGCACTATTAATTTGGCTTTTACAAAGCATATTACAAATGCTCTTTTGCAAGCTAGGGAGGAGAAGTTGAAACTTAAAGCTTCTATTCCTAGGAAATTAGAAGATGGTTGGGAACCCATCATTAAGGTAAAGGTGAATGATTTTGATTGCAATGCCTTGTGTGATCTTGGTGCAAGTATTTCGGTTTTGCCCAAGAAGCTTTATGATATTCTTGATTTGCCACCTTTGGAACATTGTTATTTGGATGTTTTTCTCGCTGATAATGCTATGAAGAAACCTTTGGGGCGAGTTAATGATGTTTTTATTACAGTAAACAATAACCTTGTCCCGTTGATTTTATTGTTATGGATATTGAATGCAATGCATCTTGTCCTATTGTTTTGGGAAGACCTTTTCTTCGAACTGTTGGTGCCATCATTGATATGAAAGAAGGTAATATAAGGTACCAATTTCCTCTCAAGAAAGGTATGGAACACTTCCCTAGGAAGAGAATGAAGTTACCTTTTGACTCTATTGTTAGAGCAAGTTATGATGTTGATGCTTCTTCTCTTGATAACACTTGATTTTCACTTTCTGCGCCTAGCTGAAAGGCGTTAAAGAAAAGCGCTTATGGGAGACAACCCATCGTTTTTATTTGCTGTTATTTTTGTTTTCTTTGAGTCAAGGAGTTTTGTTACTTCTGTAGCAACTCCTTTGTATCTTTATTTTATCGCAATGTTGTGCCAAGTAAAGTTCTATATTGAAAGTTGATGCAAGATTTGGATTTCTGCGCAGTGACAGATTTTTAGCTGTCACGGATTTGAGCTTATCTCCCTGTAGAAAATTCAAAAAATTCTGAAAAAATCACGCATATTCCTGAGATATGTACGCAACTTTCATTATTTTAGGCCAGATCCATCTGAGCAACTTAAGTGCCTCGAAAAAATTCGTCATTCCAGACTGTTCTGTTTTTGACAGATTCTGCCTTTTGTTTTGCATTCGCTCTTTTACTGTGTTTGTGTGGATTTCTTTGCTCCACAAAGCATTGGTGGCTGTAGCTAATGTCCAGAAGCTTTGGGATTGATTGTATCATTACAGAATATGAGAATTTTTGATTATGCACTAACCCTCTAATGAGAACTGTCTTGAGTTTGGTGTGAAGGAAGTTTTCAAGGATCAAGCGAGAAGGGTGATATTATGTGATCAAGAAGAGTGAAAAGCCTAAGCTTGGGGATGCCCCCGTGGTTCATCCCAACCATATTCAGAGAGACTCAAGCGTCTAAGCTTGGGGATGCCCAAGGCATCCCCTTCTTCATCAACAAACTTATCAGGTCATCTCTAGTGAAACTATATTTTAATTCTTTCACATCTTATGCGCTTTACTTGGAGCGTCTGTGTGTTTTTATTTTTGTTTTTGTTTGAATAAATTCGGATCCTAGCAATCCTTGTGTGGGAGAGAGACACGCTCCGCTTTTTCATGTGAATACTCATGTTCTTCACTTATATTTGTTGAGTATTCTTAACTAGCTACTGCAGTGCTTTTAGCTCCTGTTTTTCATGCATCTCTTCGAGCTGTTAGCACTTGTTTATAAATACTCTCTTGCTGCATTATATTATCATTTGGAGAGTTTATGTTTAAATAAATTGATTGGTGTTTGTTTGGAAGAAAGAAAATGCTACATGTAGTAGTTGGTATTGGAAAAGACATATGCATTCTTGTAGATCATTGTCTTGTTTCGATTTGATACTTTGCAATTGTTTTGAGCTCTCAAGTAGATCATGTTTAAGCTCTTGCATCATGTAGTTAAAGCCTAGTAGTGGAGAACTACCGTAGAGCTTGTTGAGACTTGGGATGCATATTTGTTCTCTCTAAGGTCTAGATATTTTCTGGTAAAATGTTTGAGCAACAAGGAAGACAGTGTAGAGTCTTATAATACTTGCAATATGTTTTTATGTGATTCTTGCTGTACCGGTTTATACTTGTGTTTGCTTCAAACAACCTTGCTAGCCTAAACTCTGTACTGAGAGGGAATGCTTCTCGTGCATCCAAAACTTGAGCCAAAACCCATGCCATTTGTGTCCACCATACCTACCTACTATGTGGTATTTCCTGCCATTCCAAGTAAATATTTCATGTGCTACCTTTAAACTATTCAAAACTTTATTACTCCTTATTTGTGTCAATGTTTTATAGCTCATGAGGAAGTATGTGGTGTTTTATCTTTCAATCTTGTCATTTACTTCTGACAGACTTTCACCAATGGACTAGTGGCATATACATCCGCTTATCCAATAATTTGCAAAAAGAGCTGGCAACGGGGTGCCCAGCCCCAATTAATTACAACTTTCATTAATAATTCTCTTCACATGTTTTGCCCTGATTTATCAGTAAGCAACTTAATTTGCAAATAGACACTCCTCCATGGTATGTGAATGTTGGAAGGCACCCGAGGATTCGGTTAGCCATGGCTTGTGTAAGCAAAAGGTTGGGAGGAGTGTCATCTATAAAGAAACTAAAATACATGTGTAAACAAAAGAGAAGAGGGATGATCTACCTTGCTGGTAGAGATAACGTCCTTCATGGGAGCCGCTCTTGAAAGTCTGGTTGACAAGGGGGTTAGAGTGCCCACTACCATTCGTTGACAACAACAAACACCTCTCAAATACTTATTTTGTGCTCTCTATATGCTTTCGAAAACTTAAAAAGCTCTAGCACATGATTTAATCCCTGCTTCCCTCTGCGAAGGGCCTATCTTTTACTTTATGTTGAGTCAGTTTACCTACTCCTTTCTATCTTAGAAGCAAACACTTGTGTCAACTTTGTGTGCATTGATTCTTACATGTTTACTTATTGCACTTGTTATATTGCTTTATGTTGACAACTATCCATGAGATATACATGTTACAAGTTGAAAGCAATGCTGAAACTTAATCATCCTTTGTGTTGCTTCAATGCCTTTTACTTTGAATCTATTGCTTTATGAGTTACCTCTTATGCAAAACTTTTTGATGCTTGTCTTGAAAGTACTATTCATGAAAAGTTTTTGCTTATATGATTCATTGTTTACTCTTTATCTATTTGTTAGCAAACTATAGATCATTGCTTTGAGTCACTTCATTCATGACATGAGCCTTGCAATATATTGATCAAGATTGTGTGAAAGCATGTCTCCTCAGAAATTATTTGTTGTTATCGTTTTACCTACTCGAGGACGAGTAGAACTAAGCTTGGGGATGCTTGATACGTCTCCAACGTATCCATAATTTCTGCTGTTCCATGCTTATATTATACCATTTGCTACATGTTTTATATACACTTCATATCACTTTTATGCATTTTCTGGGACTAACCTATTAACAAGATGCCACAGTGCCAGTTCCCTGTTTTCTGCTGTTTTTGGTTTCAGAAAGTTACTTCTGGAAATATTCTCGGAATTGCACGAAACAAAAGGCCAAGTCCCTATTTTTCCAGCACGTACACGGAGTCCGAAGGAGAGACGAAGGAGCCACGAGGTGGCCAAACCACCGGCGCGGCAGGGGCCCAGCGCCGCCTGGTGGTTTGGGCCCCTCGGGGGTCCGCCGACATCGCCCCTTCGCCTATTTATTCCCCGAGACGTGAAAACCCTAAAACACCGAGCCTTTCATCCAGAACATATTCGCTGCCGCCGCCGTCGTCAACCCTAACTCGGGGGGTTCTGAAGCTCTTCCCGGCACCCTGCCGGAGAGGGGAATCATCACCGGAGGGCTCTACATCGCCATGCCCGCCTCCGGAGTGATGCGTGAGTAGTTCATCCTTGGACTATGGGTCCATAGCAGTAGCTAGATGGTTGTCTTCTCCACTTGTGCCATCATGTTTAGATCTTGTGAGCTGCCTATCATGATCAAGATCATCTTATTGTAATGCTACATGTTGTGTTTGCTGGGATCTGACTTATATTGATACCTATGTGGAGCTGAATATTATATTATCATGTCTATGTCATTTGTGATCTTGCATGCTCTCCGTTACTTGTTGAAGCCTTGGCCAGTGAATACTTGACTCCAAGAGGGGTATTTATGCATGATAGTTGGGTTCAACCTCTATTTAACCTGGGATAGTGACAGCAAGTTCTAAGGTTGTAGATGTGTTGTTGCCACTAGGGGTAAAACAGCAATGCTTTATTCAAGGATGAATGTATTGTTTACATTACGCACATTACTTAATGCAATTGTCTGTTGCTTGCAACTTAATACTGGAAGGGGTACGGATGTTAACCGGAAAGTGGACTATTTAGGCATAGATGCATGCTGGATAGCGGTCTATGTACTTTGTCGTAATGCCCAAATGAATCTCATAGTAGACACCACACTCACACATGCATGTTATATGCACTTATCAATTGTCAATTGCCCAGCTGTAATTTGTTTACCCAGCATGTTAGTTATCTTATTGGAGAGACACCACTAGTGAACTGTGGACCCCGGTCCATTCTTTTACATCTGAAATACAATCTACTGCAATCATTGTTCTCTACTGTTTTATGCAAACAAACATCATTTCCATTCGATACGTTTAACCCTTTGTTTTCAGCAAGCCGGTGAGATTGACAACCTCACTGTTAAGTTGGGGCAAAGTAATTTGATTGTGTTGTGCAGGTTCCACGTTGGCACCGGAATCCCTGGTGTTGCGCCGCACTACACTCCTTCACCAACACCTTCGAAGCAACCTCGTTTTCCTACTGGTTCGATTAAACCTTGGTTTCATACTGAGGGAAAACTTGCTGCTGCACTCATCATACCTTCCTCTTGGGGTTCCCAACTGACGTGTGACGTTACGCAAGCATAGTTTCTGGCACTGTTGCCGGGGAGATATTCCCTCGTCAACTT
>CAMZMU010000055.1:32382141-32606519 GCA_947311845.1 Poa pratensis
AGATGCAGGAGTAAGGCTATGGCCTCTGTCGTCATGCTCGTAATTTATGAACTTTGGAAGATCAAGAAAAACGTTAGGCTCGGGCGAAGGTGGGCGCTAAATATTTGAAGTTTTATTTTTACCATGGAGTAGACTTTTGTTCTTATTCGCGCTGTTGGCCGCTCCTAATTTGTTGACCAAACTTCTTACTAGTGAGATGAGAAAAAATGCCTTTGTTTTGAGAAAATAATATCTTGGTCGAAGGCGACATTCATAACTGGTGGCAAGACCTCTATGGTGAGTTCTTCAATCTTGAGCACCTCCAGTCTTTAGTTGTGTTGTGTGAGTATGGTGATATTCATTGTTTCGAGAAAAAGGTCACTTCAAATATGACGAACCCGACGGGTTTTAACATGGATCCGATCCAAGGGTAGCGCCATGGATGGTCAATGAGTATGTTCATGGGTATAGGGATGGGTTTTGATAATGGTCAACCCGATGAAAGCCAACGCAATTGCTACCTTTAGTCGATGGCCTTCTCCTAGAGGAAGAGGGACCTCCTCTCTGGTGCCTAGAATGGTCGTTGGTAGCCATCTTTTTGTCCTCGTCGTAGTGCAGCGGTGGTGGCCATTCATATTCTTAAGGAAAGGTGGCTTTATGCACTTGGCGTGCCCGTGTGCAACCTTCTTCTCTCCTCAGTTTTGGTGTTGCGGCGGTGGTATGCCTTCACCTTGTGGCATGATGTGGAGACATGGTATCTCTCCTCCCGTGACATCATAAGGTATCACGAAGTCGAGAGAAGGCGAGGTATGCACTGCTAGGGTGACACTCCAAAGTCGCAATATATACTGTTTGATGGCAACACATGCGGTTCTAGCGAAGTATCATATATGTTGCTTATCTTATAGGGACGATTCTCAATACAAGTTGTAGGCGGGACTATTGAGGTGGCCTAGAGTATCCGCAAGCGATAACCGGAGTTTCGCACACGGGTCAATTTTCAAACTGGCGGCAGCAGTTTCTTAGTTCTTAGAGACAAACCACATGTGATAAAAGCATTTCATAGTTCATACTCGTTTTTATGTTATCTATATACGATGCTCCGACTACATTCCAGATTTCTTTGGTTAAATTTAATCATGTGATGGGCTTAAGTCGGAGTTTGTTCAAGCATCACACATATCATAAAGGTTTACGCCCCCACAAAACTGGCCTTTCACGTTTGATGTCCCTTGAAAAAAGCTCATATATTTAGAAAACCATTTACTTAAATGGCTCAGCTTGCAGCGGAATTTTTTGTAGACTCACAATTGATGTTTTTCTGAATGGGGCCGCAAAATACACTACGGGATATAAGGCTTATAAATTTATAAAGTCGGTAGCGGCGGACGACTTTGCATGAAAACTCCAAAAAATACTTTGCATCCAAACGGGGACTAATTAACTGTTGTGGCGCCAGTTTATCATAACAAACAACGGGCAAGGGTCACTACACTAATAAAGTCCATGCTTTCCGGATTGATATCGTACTAGCAACTAAAGTAGTTACTCCCTTTCCGCGGTTGCTAAAAAGAAAGCTCGGTTAGCAGTGCCGATGTTAGTTAACTTGACGGCAGAAAAGGATCCACCCAAAAGGCCAAAAGTCGATGGCCCAATATAATTTGTGGCAAAGTATACGAAAGCGCCCTCTATGAAGAGACAAAGTGAAAGCACACAGAGTAATCAACAGCACTGAACGAAATGGACAGTAAGAAAACATTATATCTCGTCAACCTTATTCGTCTCGCAAAAAACATCCACGTCAATAATCTTTGTGCCATGCTACAGCGTTCAACACGGCGAACCCATAAGAGCTCATCACTCCAATGGCTACCTAATGGTGTTGAGGGTCGGGTCCTCCGGGGCTCAGCCGCTTGGACTCGTGCGCCGCCGCCCCGTTTTCTTGCCTCTGCCCCTCGCCGGTGGGCACCTTCATCTCGGTCTCTGCCGCGCCGGCGTGTCCCCGCCCATTGCCCCTGCTCCCCTTCCAGCCGTTCTCTCAAGACCCGAGCCGACTCCGAGTGCACGACGGCGGAGAGCAGCAACGCAGCGCAGATAAAGAGCCCCAGGCTGGTATGTGCCATCGGGAGGTATGCAGGAGCTCGATCGGCGCTTGGCTGTGGGGAGCTGCAACGACAATGTACTCACGATTTCGTGCAAAGATCGAGGTGCTAGCCAACTGCAATGCAATGGGTTCTGTTCTGGGGCTATGAAGCATGCCTATCTACCGACTTATATAGACGTACTCATTATGGCTTCCACGTACTCATATGAAATGGCACCAATGGCGATATATCGGTTACGACAGTTGCATCGAGAACTCGCTTTTAGGCAAAGAATTCGAAGGCTAGGATTTTATTTATAGTATTTGCCTCCATTGGACGCCCAACCAATGACCAGGCCGATCTCCTGCTGAGTGCATGCATGATGCTCCATTTCGATTCCTAGGCCACACACATGCGCTTCAACCACTCCCATTGCTTCGCAGTTGGCACTCACACGCGGTGCCGTACTAGACAAACATCACCTTCGTCTTCTCGATCAATCAGTGACGGGCAATGTGGATGCCCGTTGTACTCGGCGAGATACGTGCACCGAGCAATGGTGCAGCGCAACCGGCCGGATTGGACGCTTGTGCAGTTGTGCCTCCCCCTCCCTATCGGATATCACCTGCCGAGGTACGGTTATCTTTGTCCTTCACGTCGCCTTTTCAGCTATACTTTAGGCCGGATACATACCACGATCGAACTTAGAAAGTTACTCCAACTTTTTAGCAGATATATCATTTTCATCTTGAGACAAAGAATGGAAGAGAAGGAGCCCACTGGGTATCCCGTGCCAGGACATGAAGCGGCACACGGCGCGCACCCTGGTGGGCCGCCTGGGCGCGGCAGCCGTGCGGGACGCCGGCGCCACGGCCGTGTTAGAAATAATTAGCGTCAGGATTGTAATCTGAATAATATTGAACCCGAGTCCTAGTTGAGTTCGTGTCATGTACGTGACCTCTGTATGGACTCGGGTCGATCTCTTTCTTGTACGCTACGATGCCGCATAGCATCGCTCCCATATAACACGAACACACGCGGCTCGATTGTCATCGAGTAGAAACGCTTCCACATTTTTTACATGGTATCAAGAGTCACCTCTTCCTAGATCCAATCTTCGATCAAGCTACCCACCCACCCGCACCATGTCGACGTCCTCAAGCTCGACGCCGCTCAACCTTGGTGCGCCCCCAATGCAGCAGCTCACACGGACGAACTATCCGACCTGGCGCATCCAGGTGCTGCCTGCTATCCGAGGGGCTATGGCGATGGGTCTCCCGACGGCACTGAAGCCGCTCCTGACTTTGGCGGCCAAGGAGAAAGACGACGCCGACAAACCGGCGACACCAAACCCGGAGTATGCAGCCTGGCAGGCCGGGATCAAATCGTCTTCAGCCATCTCACCCAATTCGATCTCTCCCGAGATCCTCAAGCACCTCCTGCGGCTTGAACATGCCGCTGACTTGTGGAAGGCGGTGACCACCATGTTCGCGTCCCAGAGTCGCTCGAAGATCAACAACCTTTGGGTCGCCATCGCGAGCACCAAGAAACAGAATCTGTCTATGCCGGCGTTCTTCTCCAAGATGCAGGGCATCGCCGATGAGCTTGCTGCTGCTGGACGCCCGCTAGACGAGGAGGAGCTCGTCTCCTTCATCATGGTCGGGCTCGGCCCTGACTACAACAATCTGGTTGGCGCCCTCGGGCTTATGACCACACCGATCACAGTCAATGAGCTGTATGCTCAAGTTCTGGCCCAAGATGAGCGCGACGAGCTGAGCGCTGGGTCGAACGGTGGAGGGTTTTGAAACCTCCGCCAATGCTGCCATGCGGCGTGGAGGCTACTCGCGCGGCCACGGTGGTGGCAGGGGTGCTTCTGCTTCTCGCACCTCAGATGATCACGCACGTGATGATCGGCGTGACGATCGCCCTTACTACTACAACAACCGAGGGGGCGGTCGCAGAGGAGGTGGTGGTCATGGCCGTGGCCGCGGTCGTCGTCGCACCTCTCCATGGGAAAACACAACTGTCAGATCTGCAACAAAGAAGGCCATCGCGCCAAGCACTGTTGGTCGCGGTATGATGAAGATGGCGATGAGGAGGAGGACAAGGAGGTACATGCAGCTTCTCTATGGTGTGGATACCAACTGGTATCCCGACACTGCCGCTACACACCATATATATCACTAGCGAGCTCAACAACCTCACCAAGTATCAAGGTCGCGACAAGGTGAATACTGCCAGTGGACAAGGTATGGAAATATGTCATTTAGGTCATTCAATAATTCATACCCTGCTCAAGATTTCCGTCTCAATAATATTTTGCATGTGCCCAATGCCTCTAAAAATCTTCTCTCCGTTCATAAGTTCACATATGACAATAGGGTTTTCATAGAGTTTCATCCTATTTCTTTTTTGATCAAGGATTAGGCCACGAAGAAAATAATTCATAGAGGGCGGTGTGTTGGCGGCCTATACCCACTTATTTCGTCTTCGGTCCAGAGTCAGAAGCATGCTTTCGTCGCCGCCAAGCCGTCCATGATATGTGGCATAGTCGTCTAGGCATCCCTCAGTAGCTATAGTTCAACAAGTTATTAGCAAGAATAAACTTTCGTTTGCTAGGAATTCTACTATTCAGTCTATTTGTGATTCATGTCAAAGAGCAAAGAGTCATCAGCTTCCATATCTTGTGTCCACCAGTGTATCTAGTGCTCCCCTTCGGTTAATCTTTTCTGATGTATGGGGCCCTGCTCCTACTTCTGTTGGATGTCATGATTATTATGTAACCTTTATTGATGATTATAGTAAGTTTACCTAGATATATCTTCTAAAAAAGAAGTCTGATGCTCATTCTGCTTTTATCACTTTTCAAAAACTTGTTGAACGAAAGCTTAATCGTAAAATCCTCACGGTTCAATCCGATTGGGGGGGGGGGGGGGGGGGGGAGAGTATGTTAAACTTAATACTTTCTTTCGAAATCAAGGAATCTCACATCTTGTGTCATGTCCCCATGCCCATCAACAGAACTGTGCCGCTGAAAGAAAACATCGTCATATTGTAGAAGTTGGTCTTGCACTTCTTGCGCATGCATCTATGCCTCTCAAATTTTGGGATGAAACTTTTCTCACTGCCGCATATCTCATTAATATGCTTCCTAGCAAAGTTATCAATAATGACACACCTGTCCATCGTCTTCTTCACACAACACCAAATTACTCCTCTCTTCGTGTTTTTGGATATGCATGTTGGCCCAATCTCCGTCCTTACAACAAGCGAAAACTTGCTTTTCGTTCCAAACGTTGTGTCTTTTTAGGATATAGTCTATGCACAAGGGAGTTAAATGTCTAGATGTGTCTACTGGACGAGTTTATATTTCCCGTGATGTTGTGTTTGACGAAGCAGTGTTTCCTTTTGAACTTCTTCATCCTAACGCTGGTGCTCAACTTCGCAAAGATACTACTTTACTTGATGCATCTCTTCACTCTTTTTAACAAGGGGATGAATTTATTGATGATTCCTTAATGACTAATCCTACTAATGAGGTTGGTAGACCTGTTCCTGAAGTTGTGCAGGCAAACAGTGAAAATTTGGGGCAAAACGTGCAAATTTGGGGCAAAACAGTGCCCAAACCAGTGCTCACAGCAGTGCAACAGAGAACAGCTGGGGCACAAGTTACGAGATAGATTCGCTAGAAATTCTCCATCGGGATCTGCGTGCACGGATCCCGCAGGTGATGCGCCTGATCGATTCGGCGCGCATGATTCGCCTGGCCAGGCCGACAGCCCTGCGACCGGCAGTGTCTCCTCGCGATCTTCTACGGCTGGGACAGCGGAGCCAGCCGGCAGTGCAGCAGCCACACCGAGTGCCACACCGCCTGGATCTCCTGCGGCAGAGCCACATGCGCATGCGCATGCACATGCACCGCGACGGGCTGGACCGCGCCAACAACATCTTTCTGGGGGTGCGTCGGAATCTTCTGCGTCCATTGATGACGTGAAACACACGTTCGTTGGGAGACCCAAGAGTAAGGTATGATGTAGTCAGCAGCAAGTTTTCCCTCAGAAAGAAACCAAGGTTATCGAACCAGTAGGAGCAGCAACTCTTCAGAAGGTTGTCAACGGCGCCAGAAAAATAGTTGTCGCAGGGATTCTGGACTGTTGACGTGGAATCTGCACATAACACAATCAAACTACTTTGCCCCAATGAAACAGTGAGGTTGTCAATCTCACTGGCTTGCTGAAAACAAAGGATTAAACGTATGGTGTGGAAAATGAGTATTAAATTGCAGAGAATGAAAAAGGAACAGGTGCAGTTTGTGGTTGTTTAATAAGTGTAAAAGAATGGACCGGGGTCCACAGTTCACTAGTGGTGTCTCTCCATAAAAGATAACTAACATGTTGGGTGAACAAATTACAGCTGGACAATTGACGAATAGTGAGCGCATGACAATGCATATACATGACATGTTGACTACTTTGATATTTAATTGGGCATTACGACATAATACATAGATCGTTATCCAACAGCATCTATGACTAATAATCCACCGACGGGTTGTCATCCGAGTCCCCCGTTGGTATTAAGTTGCAAGCAACGGATAATTGCATTAAGTAAAGTGCGTAATGTAAACAAACACATATGCCCGTGGACATAGCATCGTTAGGTTATCCCTAGTGGCAACAGCACATCCACAACCTTAGAACTTTCTGTCACTGTCCCAGGTTAAACGGAGACATGAACCCACTATCTAGCATAAATACTCTCTCTTGGAGTTACAAGCATCTACTTGGCCAAATCATCTACAAGTAACGGAAAGCATGCAAGATCTTAAATAACATATAAGATAGATTGATAATCAACTTGACATAATATTCAATATTCATCGGATCCCAGCAAACACAACATGTAGCACTACAATAATATGATCTTGATTATGTAGGGCAGCTCACAAGATCTAAACATGATGGCACAAAGTGGAGAGACAACCATCTAGCTACTGCTATGGACCCATAGTCCAAGGATGAACTACTCACGCATCACTCCGGAGGCAGGCATGGCGATGTAGAAGCCTCCGGTGACGATTCCCCTCTCCGGCAGGGTGCCGGGAAGAGGTTCTGAACCCTCCCGAGCTAGGGTTGACGACGGCGGCGTCTCTGGATCTTTTCGTGGATATTTGCTCAGGTACTTAGGGTTTTCGCGTCGGGAGGAATAAGTAGGCGAAAGGGCGGCGGCTGCGGACCCCCGAGGGGCCCACACCACCCCAGGGCGCGGCAGAGGGGGAAACCGCACCCTAGTGGCCTGTGCGGCCCTGGTGGCCCTCCTCTGCTGCTCCTTCGCTCCGTCAGGTGTGTTCTGGAAAAATAGGCACCCCCGTGTAGTTTCGTCCAATTCCGAGAATATTTCCAGACTAGCTTTTCTGGAATACAAAAATAGCAGAAAACAGGAACTGGCACTTCGGCATCTTGTTAATAGGTTAGTCCTAAAAAATGTATAAAAGTGATATAAAGTAGATGCAAAACATGTAGCAATTAGTATAAAACAAGCATGGAACATCAAAAATTATAGATACGTTTGAGACGTATCATCCATGGAAGATGCTCCTCTTGTTTCTTCTTCACAACATCAACATGGAACAAGAAAATCAAAGGGAATTGTTAAACCAAGAAAATACATGGACGGTACAGTGCGTTGGTGCTTGTCTGTCTCAACTGATGAACCAGCTAATTTGCAGGATGCATTGGCAAATGCCAAGTGGAAAGAAGCTATGGATGAGGAATATATTTCTCTCATGAAAAATGAGACTTGGCATCTAGTACCTGAAAGGCGTGATGCAAATATCATAGACTGTCGTTGGGTCTACAGAATCAAGAAGAAAGCAGATGGTTCTGTTGATAGATATAAAGCCAGGCTTGTTGCGAAAGGCTTTAAGTAATGGTATGGTATAGATTATGAGGACACTTTTAGTCCTGTTGTTAAAATTGCTACTGTTCGGCTTGTTTTGGCAATTGCTGTCTCTAGGGGCTGGAGTCTGCGCCAATTGGATGTAAAGAACGCGTTCTTACATGGTGTTCTGGAAGAGGAGGTCTATATGAGACAACCGCCAGGATATGAGGATAACAAGAAGCTGAACTACATATGCAAACTTGACAAGGCATTGTATGGATTAAAACAGGCACCCCGAGCATGGTATTCTCGTCTCAGCTCACAGTTGATAAGTATTGGGTTTGTTGCTTCAAAATCTGATACCTCACTGTTTATCTATCACAAGTCTAATATCACAATTTTTATGCTCATATATGTTGATGATATCATAGTTGCTAGCTTTTCCAAAGCTGCAACCGATGCCTTGCTAAGAGATTTGAATAAGGAATTTGCTCTAAAAGATCTCGGTGATCTTCATTTTTTTTGGGAATTGATGTTAAGAGAGTCCAAGATGAACTTGTGTTAACTCAAGCAAAGTATGCTCAAGAGGTGCTTGCTCGGGTTGGGATGAAGAATTGTAAGCCCTTGCCTACACCCGTGTCGACGTCTGAAAAGATAACATCACATGCAGGAGACTTGTTGGGAGAAGAAGATAGCACCAAGTACAGAAGCATGGTTGGTGCATTACAGTATCTCACACTGACACGGCCAGATATTTCATATGCAGTGAATAAAGTATGTCAATATCTTCATGCTCCCACTACCCTGCACTGGACGGCTGCCAAGCGTATCATGAGATATCTTAAACATACACCAAATGTTGGTCTTACTTTTCAGAAGTCGGGTTCAACATTGCTTAGTGCTTTTTCAGATGCCGACTGGGCAGGTTGTCCAGATGATCGTCGATCCACTGGAGGCTTTGCTGTTTTCTTTGATCCAAATCTTATATCTTGGAGTGCGAAGAAACAAGCCACAGTCTCAAGGTCAAGTACAAAAGCAGAATACAAGTCACTTGCAAATGCCACAGCTGAAATAATTTGGGTTCAGTCTTTGCTAGCCGAACTTGGAGTGAAGTTAACTCAGCCACCTTGTTTGTGGTGTGACAATTTGGGTGCAACATATTTGTCAGCAAATCCGGTGTTTCATGCAAGAGCCAAGCATATCGAGATAGACTTTCACTTTGTGAGAGAGAAAGTTTTCAACAAACAGTTGGAGATTCGTTTTGTTCCTTCAAAGGATCAAGTTGCTGATGGTTTTACAAAGCCACTTCCAGTCCGGACTTTCGAGGAGTTCAAGCATAATCTCAACTTATCTGAGTTGTGATTAAGGGAGGGTGTAAGAAATAATTAGCGTCAGGATTGTAATCTGAATAATATTGAACCCGAGTCCTAGTTGAGTTCGTGTCATGTACGTAACCTCTGTATGGACTCCGGTCGATCTCTTTCTTGTACGCCACGATGCCGCATAGCATCGCTCCCATATAACACGAACACACGTGGCTCGATTGTCATCGAGTAGAAACGCTTCCACATTTTTTACAGGCCGCGGCCGTCGCCGAGCTGTGGCACGCCTCCAAGGACGAACCGAAGGTGCCAACGCCGCTGGCCGACGCGGACACGGGGCCCTACCTCGCGAACCAGCTCATCTCGCCCTCCACAGCTCCATGTCCGCCTCCGCGGAGGACGCCGTCGCCGGGCTGCTCAACATCACCATCTCAGCCCGTGAGCAGTAGCTCATTTCATCCCCTAGGATCTCCGACCCGACGCCGCCCCATCTGGACATCTGGTCCAGCTCGTTCCCGGAGCCGCCGGCGACACGCTCCCATGCTGCTGCGCGCTCTCCTGCTGGCGCCACGAAATCCACTCAAATACCACTAATAATATACGGCTGCCACATAGTTCGGTTAATATTTATGTGGTTTAGGTGGAAATGTCCACAACAACCACCGAGCTGTCCATTTACATCCTGCTCAGCCCACCATCGGATGAGACAATTAGGCAAGGGGGCGTATACCACAACAGACCATGGGTGTTTTGGTTGAACCAATAGGACTGGCAGTCATGTGAGAGGCCACGTCACGCAGCATTGCTGCCTGAGATAGTGAGATGTCCGGATTGGCTTCTGACCGACAGTGGACCACAATATTCATAGTTTTTTATCGTAGCTACAGATTTAGTAGATAATTCTATTGACGTGTCACTTTTTATCAGATTTCTGAGTATTAGCATGTGTCAGGTGTTCAACAATGAATAGCGGTAACATCTCTTGGTTCCGGCATAATCACGCGATTGTAAACGATGTAAAGCAAAACCACTTTTTGCGTTAAGTGGATACCATCACAATTGCTTTCAGCCTGTGGAAGACTACGCATTTTGTGATGTGCACTAGTTGACCCAAAGTTGTATGGTAGAGGTAAATCCCAAACCGCCATTGCCCGCTAGATCAGCTGCCCCGTGCCACAGGTAACCAAAAAATTATGAAACACCACGACTTTGCTGACACAGACGCACTATGTTTTACGCTCACCGAAGCCTGCCTGGAGGGCTACCAAGTGTGCAGCAACTAGATAACAACCACACTAGCGTACTAAAAGGCAGAAATGCCATCGTAACACGCTAACATACAAAGAGATCAGGCACCGAAATTTACCAGCTTTTAAGCTACAAATCAGGGATTAATACTAAGATGAAATGGGATGCCTAGTCACCCGCCATAATTTACCAACTTTACCATCGCATTAATCCAATGGCCAATGCAGAATTAGTTTTATTTTCAGTTGCATTTGATACAAGATTTAACCACAGATGGAACAGGAAATTAACAATATTCATATTTTCTCCAAAGGATTGGCACGAGCGCTGCCGATACTATCATACTTAACTGGGCTAAACTTTGTTCATATGCTCTCTTGGACCATCGTCCGTTCAAGTACTTAGGTCATTGTCCTAGTGGAATCAATCCAACTACTCATTCCAGCATACTGCCCACAATTATCAGGTGAATAGAACATCACGACTGCCAGACTACGTAAGCAAATACCCTCTACATGAGCAAATCATGTGACTAGGGTTGCTATTCAGTGTAGTGTTTGAACTTCACCTCAGCATTTATATGGTGGATTATATACACGTCCTTTCGTTGCATCTACATTAACAGTTTTCCTCCTGGATGATGCATCTTCTTCCCCATAGTGTTCCCGCATCAATGCTGCCAGAACACAAATCATGGTTAGAAAAAATATGGAACATGACGATGGAGAAAGCTTCATATTTGCAGAATAGGGAGATACTAAAACTGCTACTCAAGGACCTTCCTGTACAGAAAAGGTAACTTCTCAACGTAGTGCATGCATAAATTTGACCATGAGCCGTGCAACCTTTTGAGCTAATGTCAAAAGCGCTGAATAGATGCACATGTTGTACAGAAGAACAAATAACCTGTTTTTTAAGCATTCCTTAGGAATACGCCAGCTAAGGAATACGCCAGCTATTGAAACGATGATAAAATGTTGGTTGATATAGTTGACAGGAAGTCAGGAACTACATGATTTTCCAGCCTAAACAAAAATATGAAGCAATCTGAGAAGGGTGTACGCAAGGCAAGCGACATTTAAATGCTGTCCAACATGGGTAAAGTAAGCAATTTGAAACCCAAAACTCTACTGAATAACATCATGATATAATGTACTACTGCTAAAATGTCAAACTATAAAAAGAAATTAGCTACAAAAGTATTGCATAATATATGTTGATACATATGCTAGCCTTGAACTATATAACTAAAAAAGGCCCACATCATGTTTTTTAAGGCGGTGAAGCGTCCTAAAGCGGAGGAGGGGCGCTCTGACGCCTAAGCGCCCAAGGCGAGGCGGCAAGGCGAGGCAAGGCGACGCCTTAAATATTGCAGGAAAAGAGGAATCGGCAGTTCTGCACTTCTATTAATAGGAAAAATAGCAATGGCTGAGAGATGGGCCACTAGGCCCACCACTTATGCACCTCCCTGTGGCCCAAAAGCCCATCTAGTGGCCATATACTCCTCCCGTGACCTAATTCCACTGTCCTCTTTACTTCTTCCTCTTCACAGCCGCCTCACATCTTCTGCTTCCTTCCCTCGTGGTGGCAGCACACAACACTCAAACTCCTCCCTCCTCTTCATGGCCCCACCCTTCTTCCTCACCGCAGCATCCTTCCACAATCACAACAACAAAGTAGATCGGGCAAGGGAAGGCGACGACAGACCAGGTGCATGACGGGATGCTCGCCTGGGTGCTCGGAGGAGGCGGGGTCGTCGTCTACAAGCTCCAGGAGCAGCCACAACGACGCTGCAGCGAGGAACAGGCAGCGCCGGGACCTCTTACGACGCTGGACACTTCATCGAGGCAGCCGTACACTTCATGTCTAAGGCGGGGCGGACGCCTTACCGTCCTGGGGCGCCTTGACGCTTAAGCGTCGCCTGCCTTAAAAACCATGGCCCACATATCTAACTTTGTTTGCTCATGGCAAAATAATATTGACAAAGCAGAGGGGTCAGCGGCGGGTGCAGGGAACGGAGCAGAGGGGTGATCGGTCATGATGTGCTAGGTCCGGTCCGGTTCGGACCTGGTATTGGACCACTGAACCTATCAACAAAATAGGAGGTTCAGGTTTGCCCCCGCACCTCCCTTTCCAGGTTCAGGGACAACCCTAGGTTCGGCCCTTTCTCTGTACATTCTCATGAGCCTTCAACAACAACGGCATGACATACAACAATCGTAATAGCTGCACGGTACTGCCACTGCGTGCACCGGCCGGCCGGCAGAGCTAGCCTCCGTGCACAACTGGAGCTTTCCTTGGAGACGGCCGGTTCGCCGCCTCTGTGCACGACTGCAGCTTTCTTGGACGCACGACGCCGACACGCGGCGGGAGGCCGTTCCCGACGACGGCGGCCTCGTGGCTCTTGGCGACGCCTACAGCCTTTCCACGCATGTCCCTCCACACAAATCTGACTGAGTCGCTCTGACAGGGTGGCGTTGCGATGCGCGAGCTCAAGCGCAGCCTCCGCGGCATGCGATGCCCCGCCACAGCGTGCTCCGCCGCCTATACTAGCGACCGGCCGTGTCGGTGCCATGCCTCCTACAGGCTTGTGATACGTCTCAAACATATCTATAATTTCTGATGTTTCATGTTGATATATATTATACCAATTGTTACATGTTTTACATACACTTCATATCATTTTTATGCATTTTCTGGGACTAACCTATTAACAAGATGCCACAGTGCCAGTTCCTGTTTTTTGCTGTTTTTGTATTCCAGAAAAGTTGTTCTGGAAATATTCTCAGAATTGGACGAAACTTGGACAAAACCTTCTATTTTCCTGCCACGTACACGGAGTCCAAAGGAGAGACGGAGGCGACCGAGGAGGCAGCCACGCCAGGGGCCGGTGCGGCCCGAACTCCTGCCGCGCTGGAGGGTGGCGTGACCCCCTCGGGTGCCTCCAGACGCCGCCCTTTCGCCTATATAATGCCTTCATCCAGAAAACCCTAAATACCCGAGCCTCCATCCACGAAAAGTTCCGTAGCCGCCGCCGTCGTCAACCCTAGTTTGGGAGGCTTCTGAAGCTCTTCCTGGCACCCTGCCGGAGAGGGGAATCATCACCGGAGGGCTCTACATCACCATGCCTGCCTCCGGAGTGATGCGTGAGTAGTTCATCCTTGGACTACGGGTCCATAGCAGTAGCTAGATGGTTGTTTCTCCTCCTTGTGGTATCATGTTTAGATCTTGTGATCTGCCTATCATGATCAAGATCATCTTATTATAATGCTACATGTTGTGTTTGCTGGGATCCGATGAATATTGATACTATGATCAAGTTGATTATCAATCTATCTTATATGTTATTTATGATCTTGCATGCTTTTCGTTACTAGTAGATGCTTTGGCCAAGTAGATGCTTGTAACTCCAAGAGGGAGTATTTATGCTAGATAGTGGGTCATGCCCCCGCTAATCTGGGCGAGTGACAGCAACGTCTAAGGTTGTGGATGTGCTGTTGCCACTAGGGGTAAAACAACAATGCTTTGTCTAAAGATAATTGTATTGTTTACATTATGCACTTTACTTAATGCAATAATCTGTTGCTTGCAACTTAATAACAATGGGAAACACGGATGTCAACCTGAAGGTGGATTATTAGTCATAGATGCTGTTGGATAACTGTAACATCCCAAAAATATTAATCATATTATATTCCAAAAATGAGAGCCAACAAAAAACTTTTGTTAATTATTCTGTGTTGATCTCTTGTTGTTGCTTGTGTGGTTTAATTCTTGCTAGTGGTATGTTGTTTGCTCTCAATAAAAACAAGAAGAAAAGAAAAGAAGTGAAATAGCAAAATAAAGCAAGAAAAATAAAAGTGACAATTGTGTCCCACAAATTCTCCATGTGAGAATTTCAAATGGTTTCAAACAAAATTCAGTGGAGTGGGTTTATAAACACTCCCCATTTTGTTCCTACCACTTTCCCCTCTCAAAATATTAGTTTGAACTAGTTTTAAAATTCTAAAATCAAAACAAATTGAAATAAATTAAAATGCCTTAATTAAAGCAATATAAAAGAAAATGTTTCAAAACATTTTATTATTTTATGCCAATTTTTGTGGAGCTTCTGCACATTATGGGAAGGCCCCACAAATTTTGGCAAATTTTTATAAATTGATTAAGTGCCCCAAATTAAATCAGGAAATGCTGCTGCATTTAACAGAAGGGCTAAAACGTAATTAGAAGAAAGAAGAAGGAAAAGGAGCAGAGCAAAGGAGCCAGGGAGGTTTTTGCAAAAATGTCTTCGGCTACCTCTCCGTCGCCGTGTCGTCGCCGTACGCCGCGCGCGTCGCCGTTTCCCCGGGTCCCCCAGGCCCCCCCCCTTGCTCGCAGCCGTCCACGGTCGTCGCCTCTGCGCCCTCTGCACGAACTCGAGCACCCCGTTGCCGTAATCGCCGCCCTGTCCCCCTTTGCCGCCGCGGCAGCGCTTGGACGGCGCCGATGAAATTCGTCCCACCCTCTGCACCTCGACGCGTGCCGCTCCGCCCAGGCCTTCTAGAAGACACTAGAACCACGCTCGTCACCGCGTTGCCCTGCCCGTCGCCGTGCCTCGTCAGCCTCGGGCGAAAAGATCCGCCGGTGCGCCGTGGACACTCCCGTGCACCTCGCCCATGAACGCCGGCATCCGCCGCTATATAACCACCCCCGACCCCCTCTGCTCACTCCACACCACCCCGTCCCCCTTTCCCTCGCTCCAATTTCACCGTGCTCTGCCCGGAGGGCAGACATTGCTGCGCCACGGCCGCCGTCAAGGTCGGACACGGCCGCCGCGCTGCTCTACCCTATTCTCCCCTCTTTGCCTCGTAGCATGGTGCCACAGCTTCACCACCCTCACCCGCCCCTTTTTCCCTCTGGATCGTGCACAGGAACGCCGTAGGGAGCTCGCCGGAGTAGCTGCCGTGGCCGTGGGAAGTCCGTCGACCCGCCGCCGGAGCTAGCCGCCGTCCCAGCAAGTAGGACTCAGCCAGGAGCTTCCACCTCACCACCGCCGTCGATTCGCGTCATCGCCGTGCCTTCCCGTGCCCCCTAGGTGAGAGAATCATCCACCACCTCGCCGCCGGCGTGGCAGCGCCGCCAAATCTTGGTCGCCGTCGTCGCGTCGCACGTGGACCGTTGGATCTCGATCCAACGGTTGCGTACCGCTTCGTTTATTAGGCAGAAAGAGAGAGACTGACGTATGGACCCCACACGTCAGCGTTTTAATGTTTTCCCTCGCGCGCACTGTGACACTGCCACTGGTCCCACCTGTCAGCCTTTTCAACATTATCCAGAGAGATTTAGTTTCGAATTTAAATTCCTCTCTGAGAAGTCAGTACTGGTCCTGACTTTGAAATTCAATATCTCGAGATTTAGGAATCCAAATAAATCAAACTCAAATGTTCTGGAAAGCTTATGAAATTGTTTAACCAACCCAATTGGATTCAACTCATTTAATTAAATATTTAAAAAGTATTATTAGAAACAGTACAGAAGGTTTAAAATCTAAACTTGTTTGTTTCTGATGCTCGGTGAGTCCAAATAATTCCAAACTAATTTTTTAGCTTAGTACTGCCATGTATAAGCTTCCAAATTTTGGTGGAATTATTTGTGCAGTAGATATTGTTTGGTTTAAGATAGAAGTTTGAACACCCTTCTGGACCAAAATCTTTTTAGATAATTATTGGTTGATCCAATTGACTTAGAACCAATTTTGTTAGCTCACATATAGCCATGTTTAGTTACCCCTAAAAGGGTTTAATTTTTGGAGCAACAGAATTTAATTGGTAGCTAAAACTTGATTATTGAGCTACTGGATTCAATCCAATGTGTAGGGAGTTTGGTAACTCCAAATGATCCAATTCAAATTGGGTTGTCTTCTACACATCAGTAGCTTTCCATAGAATTTTAGTTTGTATTTTTGTGACCAACAGAACTCAAGTTGTGGAATTAAACATGAATAACTAGTTCTGCCATAATTTAGAAGTAATTAAAAAGTGTTTAATTCAAGTTTATTTGAAAATCAAATTGTGTGGTTTGTGTGTGCAGTAGCTAATTGTGATGTTGATGATTGTTATGTTGAGATGATTGCTTGTATAGCTTAGTGATTGTTTGCATTGTTTGTTTATTAATTAGACGAGAACGTTGTCGGATATATCGAGGAAGGAGAGTTTGCTGAATTTGAAGAACAAGAGCAAGATCACTTTGCCAAGCAAGGCAAGCTATTCTCTGAGCTTGCACTACCAACATATGCATCTACTTTCATAACATGTTTACTCTCAAAGCAAGATTTATAAAACCCATTTTAAAAGTATATGGATATTATTTTGCCACCCTATGTAGTAGTTTATATAAAACTTTAGGATGGGAAAACAATGTTGTTTATTCAAAACTCCTTTGAAAATTCTTGTGAGTTTATGGAATACGAGATGTCGGTGTTGTATTGGAAAAGTGGAAAAATGGTGATGTTTATGAAAAATGCACAGTGTCCTAGTACTATGGCGACCAATCTTACCCTGTGCGACCACATTTACCACATATGGGAAAAGGCTTAGTCATGTAGTTTGCTCTTATTAGTATGGGATACCTCATCGACGGAGATGACTCCGTTATGCATGAGGGGATGGTCCGAGGATCTACCCCCTGACCCGGGTCCTCACACAAGTTGGGGGGAGGATAGAAGGTTCCACCATAAACCGCCGGACAAAACTATGAGTCCTCACACTTAGGGTTTCTGACGGGAAACCGGACTGGGTGTTGATGGAAAGTGTCATATGGGAAGGATCCTATACTAGCATGAGCAAATAAGAGGCTATGGCCGCGGCTTACTTCGCATACACCTGTATGGCGAGACGTGGCAGACACGATGAGTTGCCGGATGGATGTGGGCTAAAAGCGTGCTACCTCTGCAGAGTGTTTAAAACTATTCGAATAGCCGAGTCCTCGGATATGGACAATTGGGAGACTGTCCTAAGACCTTGTGCAAGTTTTGGAAAAGCTTTTCAAAAAAAAGAAATTGAATGGTGATGTTGTGGAACAACTATACCAAATGGAGTGGTATGAGTTGTTGGAATAAATGGATTATGGTGAGCCATGGTCAGGAAAAAGGAAGGGTTTTGGAGAAGCAGATAAAATGGTGGTTTCTTTAAAAAGTGATTATAAAACTCTTCTTACCTTTTTCAATAAAGATATAGAGATGTTTTAAAAAAAAAAGTTGTCAACTAAAATAAAACTAGTGCATACTCATGTTGGGGTAGTTTGCGAGTACATTCAAATGTACTCATATTGGTTTCGTCCCTGGCTATTGTCCTAGCCAGACTACGAGGAGGAGCACTACGCCGAGCAGGAGTATGGCGACTTCTACGCCAACTAAGGATCTCCACAAGTCAGCTGCCTGTCGGGTGTCATCGTTAGAATATGATGTCGATTACGCCGTAGCTTCCGCTGATATATTTGGTTTGGCCCATGAAGGCACCTATGTAAGAACTTGGTCTAAATGACCATTTATGTAAGACTTTTATTCGGTACTGTAATGGATGTAAACTTTGGTATCCAATTCGGATTATGTGCAACGACAGACTGATCACGGGATCGTTGTGTTAAGCATAATCGGGTATTTCGGACAGCTAGTCCGGGGTCCCCACAGACTTGGTATCAGAGCCATCCTGACTTTAGGAAACCTTAGTTAGCATGGTCGTTTGTCAAATGTTACAAAAGATGATTTCTAAAAAGAAAGGAATGAAGTATTTTCGAAAATTGCTTATCTCCAATCCTCTTACTTATGCAAAATTTTACTCTCATTAAATGTTACATTTTCCTTGTATCCCTAAAATTTTGTACACCTCTCATTAAGTTTAAAATTTGACTCACTTGTTGCCCTACTATATTAAAATTTTGATACTTGTCACCTAACTAACTTAAAATTTTGCTTAAAAACTGTAGATGGCACTCCATTGGACCGAGTTCGTTCAGCTGGAGAAGGACAGCAAGCTGACGTTTGAGAGGGACTTGTTCGAGTTGACCAAGCTGTTAGGTCGCCCCGCTCCAGAGTTTGAGGGAGCTCAGATTGATGTTCACGGTGTCGGAAGGCTGAGCTGGCTCATCAGTCGTCAGTTCGCAGGAACATCAAGTCTCCCAGTTCCAGGACGCTCATCTTCACCACCAAGGAGGCCACCTGGGTTGATGGTCTCTGTACTGCTACACAGAGGATGCTAGCCCGACTTTGTGAGGAGCACAAGGCGGAGTTAGTAGACTCCCGTTTCCGGTTCTACGGGAGGCGCAACTGCGATGGACACCCTACTCCTTCACCTTACCACCCGATGTTTGGGAGCTACATCATGGACATGGAGATCTTACTTCAGTGCACTCAGGATGATCTGTTGCGCACTAGGATTCAGCTCCACTTCGACCGCGAGTCGCTCGTTGAGCTTCGCGAGAACGAGATGAAGCTGATGGTGGAGAAGGTTGCTCTTCTCAGGAAGAGGGCCCAGCTGAGGAAGACTATCGTGAAGCTCCGCACGAAGGTGGCAGAGCAGGATGGACTGATTGAGGATCTAGAGCACCATACTGACGAGATGGAGGAGGAGGGCGAGGATCTCCGCAAGGAGAACGACGCTTTCCTCAGTGACGATGATGACTTCGTGGAGGAGATGGACTGTGAGGAGGAGGATGATGAGGAGGAGTTAGTTGACGAGGAGGAGGAGCCACTCGAGCCAGTTCTCGAGGACGAGGAGGAGGATCCCGAGGAGCCAGCCTACCAGTCAGATGCTGACGTGTTAGAGCTGGAGGTTCCACCTCAGTAGGCGAGTGACTTGATCACTACCGCAGGATTAGGTTGACCCCTATAGCTAGTCGAGTAGTAGTAGTGGTTCTTTTGGAAACCAGATGTTATGTATCCTAGATGTAAGGTGATGTTGTAAGCTTGAGGTTGTAAGCTTGATGTTGATGTGAACTTTGATGTGTTGTTTGTGAAATATAAGTATGTTTGTCTTGTTTAAATCTGTGTGAACTATTTTCATATAAATCTTAATTAATCAACCACTTGAGAGATCATCTTTTCCCTTAGTCGAACTTTTCTTGCCTTGTCTCTTATACCCGGTGTGCTTCAGGATGCCACCCCGTCGCAGCAATGCGGAAGGATCAGGATCAGCACCACCACCACCGGACCCAACCCCCACCCAACTTCTCGCACTTATCATGGAGGAGCGTGAAAATGCCCGGCAAGAGCGCCAAGCTCATCTCGCTGCCTTACAACAACTCGCAGCCGCTATAACAACAACAACAATAACAACAACAACAATGGTGGCAATGGCAATGAGAACCAGCGATCACCTTAGGCGATTTTCAGAAGACCAACCCACCCACCTACTCCAAGGGACTTCACCCACTAGAAGCCGATGATTGGCTTCGCACCATCGACAATAATCTGAAGTTGCTGCTGTGGGAGAAATGAGAAAGTGTTGTATGCAACCCACTATCTCGCTGGACCTGCAAGAGCTTGGTGGGAAACTACCAAGACTCTCCAGCCAGCTGGTCATGTCATCAACTGGGCTGAGTTCCAGGAGAAGTTCCGCAAGAAGCATATTCCAGTGGACTATTGAGAGGAAGAAGGATGAGTTCCGCAAGCTGAGGCAGGGAAGTAGAGATGTGGTCGGTTATCTTGAGGAGTTTACCGACTTATCTCGGTATGCTCCTGATGACACCGACAAGAAGAGAAGAAGATGGAGCGTTTCATGAGTGGACTCATGATGAACTCAGTGTGCTTGGTTATCCATGACTTCCGTGATCTGGAGTCACTTGTGGACAAAGCCATCCAGCTGGAGACCAAGCGCAAGTCTATGTATGAAGGTCGCAAGAGGAGGATGAATGCTCAGGAAGGTTCGAGCAGCCAGAAACCTCGTATCTTTCAGCAGAACCCAGGCCTGCCTATCGTCCACCCCAAGCTCCACGCCCCAATTACCCTAACCGCCCAAACAACTTCAACCGCCCCAATGACAATAACCGTCCCGGAGGAAACTTCAACAACTTCACCCGCAATCCCAATGTGATCTGCTTTGAATGCGGCAACAAGGGTCACTACTCCAAAGAATGTCCCAATCCCAAGAGGAATGTCCAGCGCCCCAATGCGCCGGCACAGAACAATGGTCAAGGCCGCAATGGAAATGGAAATGGCAAGAATGCCGCACCTCGCGGAAATGCTGCTGTTGCCAAGGGTCGTCTGCACCACATCAATGCTGAAGAAGCTCAGGATGCTCCGGATGTTGTGCTGGGTACGTTCCTTGTCAACTCAGTACCTGCAACTGTTCTGTTTGATTCTGGTGCTACCCATTCATTTGTTACCCAAGAATTTGTTGCTAAGGGAGGTTTAGTTAAGAGCCTCTTACCCAAACCCATGGTCATCCAAATCCCAGAATCCACCGTAGAGACCAAGATGTTTTGCTCCGATGTACCCCTTGAGATCAAAGGAGAAAAGTTTCCAGTTAACTTAATTGTTCTGGGAACCCAAGGCATCGATGTTATACTCGGTATGAATTGGTTAGCCAAGTACCATGGTCGAATTGACTGTGCCAGAAGAGCTGTATCCATCACCACCGACAAAGAAGTAGAAGTGGAGTATGTGTCTGAAACTAGTCAACCTCACCCAGGCTGCCATGAGAGCATAGCTCGACCTGCCCTAGATGAGATCCGTGTTGTTCATCTGTTCAAGGATGTTTTCCCAGAAGAATTGCCTGGTATGCCGCCAGATAGGGATATTGAGTTCATAATTGAGCTTATCCCAGGAACATCCCCCATATCCCAAAAGCCTTATCGGATGAATCCGGAAGAACTGGTTGAGTTGAAGAAGCAGTTGGCTGATATGCTCAGCAAAGGTCTTGTCCGCCCAAGCGCTTCACCATGGGGATCACCCATTATTTTTGTGGACAAGAGAGACGGTACCACACGCCTGTGTGTGGATTATCGCAAGCTGAATGACGTGACCATTAAAAATAAGTACCCTCTTCCCAAGATCGAGGATCTGTTCGATCAAATGAACGGAGCCCGAGTCTTTTCAAAGATCGATCTTCGGACAGGTTACCATCAGTTGAAGATCGAGAGACAGATATTCCCAAGACCGCCTTCACCACTCGTTACGGTTTGTTTGAATACACCGTGATGTCTTTTGGTCTGACCAATGCCCCAGCCTATTTCATGAATCTCATGAACAAGATTTTCATGGAGTACCTCGACAAGTTCGTGGTAGTTTTCCTTGATGACATCCTTATTTATTCCAAGACCGAAGAAGAGCATGCTGAACACCTGCGTCTAGTTTTGGAGACCCTCCAAGAGCACCAGCTGTATGCCAACTTAGCAAGTGTGAGTTTTGGCTCAGTGAAGTGGCATTTCTTGGACATATTGTATCCGCTGGAGGAATTTCTGTTGACCCTGAGAAGATACAAGCCATTCTTGACTGGTTATCCCCAACCAATGTTTTTGAAATCCGAAGCTTTCTCGGACTTGCCGGTTATTACCGCAAGTTCGTTGAAGGATTTTCCAGTATAGCCAAACCTCTGACCCAACTGTTGAAGAAGGACAAGAAATTTGAATGGACTCAGAAGTGTGAGGATAGTTTCCAAGAACTGAAGAAGAGACTAACCTCAGCCCCAATCCTGATCATGCCAGACGTCACCCAGAGTTTCGACGTGTATTGCGATGCATCACGCCTCGGACTTGGTTGCGTTCTGATGCAAGAAGGCAAAGTTGTGTCGTATCTGTCCCGGCAGTTGCGACCGCATGAAGAGAATTACCCAACCCATGACTTGGAGTTAGCTGCTGTGTCTTTGCTCTTAAGAAGTGGCGTCCCTATCTTGCGGGACATCGCTGCGAGGTCTATACAGATCACAAAAGCTTGAAGTATATTTTCACCCAGAAAGATCTGAACCTGCGACAGAGGAGATGGATGGAATTAATCAAGGATTATGATATTGGAATCCATTATCACCCCGGAAAGGCTAATGTAGTTGCCGATGCCCTTAGTCGCAAACCTTGCACCCTGAATGCCCTGATCCAAGCCGAACAGCCAGCCTTGTTCAAAGACTTCCAAGATTTTGGACTAGAGCTTGTTAGCCATGGTTATCTCGCCAATCTAGAGTTAACCCCAACCCTGATGGATCAAATCAAAGAAGCCCAAAAGGTCATGAAAGCATAGAGGGAATTAGGAAGAAGATTTCCCTCGGCAAAGCACCCGGTTTTACCGAAGATGCTGAAGGAGTGCTGAAATTCAATGACCGTATCTGTGTGCCCAATGTCACGGAACTTAAGGAGTTAATCCTGAAGGAGGCCCATGAGACCCCTTATTCAATCCACCCCGGCGGAACCAAAATGTACCAAGACCTTCGAGAAAGATTTTGGTGGCATGGAATGAAGCGAGAGATTGGTTCATTCGTAGCCAAGTGTGACATCTGTCAGCGAGTTAAGGCTGAACATCAGCGACCCGCTGGATTGCTTCAACCTTTGAAAATTCCCGAGTGGAAGTGGGATGAGATTGGAATGGATTTTATTACCGGACTTCCAAGATCCAACCGAGGCCATGATTCAATCTGGGTCATCGTTGATCGACTGACCAAGGTTGCCCACTTTGTTCCTGTCAAGACCACTCATACCGGAGCTCAGTTAGCAGACCTGTATATTTCCAGAATAGTGAGCCTGCATGGTGTGCCTAAGAAGATTGTATCTGATAGAGGCACGCAATTCACCTCAAGATTCTGGAAATCCCTTCATGAAGCCCTCGGAACCAAGTTAGCCTTTAGCACAGCTTATCATCCCCAGACCGATGGCCAGACTGAGCGAGTGAACCAGATATTGGAGGACATGCTTCGCGCATGTGTTCTATCCTATGGTTCCAAGTGGGAAGATTGTCTTCCGTTTGCAGAGTTCTCGTACAACAACAGTTATCAGTCTAGTCTGCAAATGGCCCCTTTTGAAGCCCTTTACGGCAAGAAGTGTCGTACACCCCTGAATTGGTCCGATACCGGAGAGAGCAAATTGTTCGGACCAGATACCCTCCGAGAAGCTGAAGAGCAAGTTCAGCTTATTCGTGAACGCCTCAAAACTGCCCAATCCCGTCAGAAGAGTTACGCTGACACCAAGCGCCGTGATCTCACTTTCAGTGTCGGAGATTATGTTATCTCCGAGTGACACCCCTCAAGGGAATGCAGCGTTTCCATGTCAAAGGAAAGTTAGCGCCAAGGTATATTGGACCCTTCAAGGTCATTGCTCGTCGAGGAGAAGTATCCTATCAGCTGGAGTTACCCCAGGAGTTAGGAGATTATCATGATGTCTTCCACATTTCCTTGCTCCGGAAGTGTCTTGAAGTTCCTGACCAGCCTGATGTTTTCAAAAACATCGACCACCTCTCCATCGACCTGAACCAAGACCTGACTTATCGTGAGAGACCCCTCAAAATTCTCGAAGAAGATGTTCGTGTTACCCGAAGACGTGCGATCAAGTTTTACAAAGTCCAGTGGACTAACCACTCTGAAGAAGAAGCAACTTGGGAACGCGAAGATTATCTTAGAAGCGAATTCCCAGACCTCCTTAAAACCTAAGCCTAGCAAATCTCGGGACGAGATTTATTTTAAGGGGGGAAGGATTGTAACATCCCAAAATATTATCATATTATATTCCAAAAATGAGAGCCAACAAAAACTTTTGTTAATTATTTGTGTTGATCTCTTGTTGTTGCTTGTGTGGTTTTTCTTGCTAGTGGTATGTTGTTTGCTCTATAAAACAAGAAGAAAAGAAAAGAAGTGAAATAGCAAAATAAAGCAAGAAAAATAAAAGTGACATTGTGTCACAAATTCTCCAAGTGAGAATTTCAAATGGTTTCAAACAAAATTCAGTGGAGTGGGTTTATAAACACTCCCCATTTTGTTCCTACCACTTTCCCCTCTCAAATATTATTTTGAACTAGTTTTAAAATTCTAAAATCAAAACAAATTGAAATAAATTAAAATGCCTTAATTAAAGCAATATAAAAGAAAATGTTTCAAAACATTTTATTATTTTATGCCAATTTTTGTGGAGCTTCTGCACATTATGGGAAGGCCCCACAAATTTTGGCAAATTTTTATAAATTGATTAAGTGCCCCAAATTAAATCAGGAAATGCTGCTGCATTTAAATCAGGAGCCAGGGAGGTTTTTGCAAAAATGTCTTCGGCTACCTCTCCGTCACCGTGTCGTCGCCGTACGCCGCGCGCGTCGCCGTTTCCCCGGGTCCCCCAGGCCCCCTTGCTCGCAGCCGTCCACGGTCGTCGCCTCTGCGCCCTCTGCACGAACTCGAGAACCCCGTTGCCGTAATCGCCGCTCTGTCCCCCTTTGCCGCCGCGGCAGCGCTTGGACGGCGCCGATGAAATTTTCCCACCCTCTGCACCTCGACGCGTGCCGCTCCGCCCAGGCCTTCTAGAAGACACTAGAACCACGCTCGTCACCGCGTTGCCCTGCCCGTCGCCGTGCCTCGTCAGCCTCGGGCAAAAAGATCCGCCGGTGCGCCGTGGACACTCCCGTGCAACTCGCCCATGAACACCGGCATCCGCCGCTATATAACCACCCCGACCCCCTCTGCTCACTCCACACCACCCCGTCCCCCTTTCCCTCGCTCCAATTTCACCGTGCTCTGCCCGGAGGGCAGACATTGCTGCGCCACGGCCGCCGTCAAGGTCGGACACGGCCGCCGCGCTGCTCTACCCTATTCTCCCCTCTTTGCCTCGTAGCATGGTGCCACAGCTTCACCACCCTCACCCGCCCCTTTTTCCCTCTGGATCGTGCACAGGAACGCCGTAGGGAGCTCGCCGGAGTAGCTGCCGTGGCCGTGGGAAGTCCGTCGACCCGCCGCCGGAGCTAGCCGCCGTCCAGCAAGTAGGACTCAGCCAGGAGCTTCCACCTCACCACCGCCATCGATTCGCGTCATCGCCGTGCCTTCCCGTGCCCCCTAGGTGAGAGAATCATCCACCACCTCGCCGTCGGCGCGGCAGCGCCGCCAAATCTTGGTCGCCGTCGTCGCGTCGCACGTGGACCGTTGGATCTCGATCCAACGGTTGCGTACCGCTTCGTTTATTAGGCAGAAAGAGAGAGACTGACGTATGGACCCCACACGTCAGCGAATTAATGTTTTCCCTCGCGCGCACTGTGACACTGCCACTGGGTCCCACCTGTCAGCCTTTTCAACATTATCCAGAGAGATTTAGTTTCGAATTTAAATTCCTCTCTGAGAAGTCAGTACTGGTCCTGACTTTGAAATTCAATATCTCGAGATTTATGAATCCAAATAAATCAAACTCAAATGTTCTAGAAAGCTTATGAAATTGTTTAACCAACCCAATTGGATTCAACTCATTTAATTAAATATTTAAATAGTATTATTAGAAACAGTACAGAAGGTTTAAAATCTAAACTTGTTTGTTTCTGACGCTCGGTGAGTCCAAATAATTCCAAACTAATTTTGTTAGCTTAGTACTGCCATGTATAAGCTTCTCAAATTTTGGTCGAATTATTTGTGCAGTAGATATTGTTTGGTTTAAGATAGAAGTTTGAACACCCTTCTGGACCAAAATCTTTTTAGATAATTATTGGTTGATCCAATTGACTTGGAACCAATTTTGTTAGCTCACATATAGCCGTGTTTAGTTACCCCTAAAAGGGTTTAATTGTTGGAGCAACAGAATTTAATTGGTAGCTAAAACTTGATTATTGAGCTACTGGATTCAATCCAATGTGTAGGGAGTTTGGTAACTCCAAATGATCCAATTCAAATTGGGTTGTCTTCTACACATCAGTAGCTTTCCATAGAATTTCAGTTTGTATTTTTGTGACCAACAGAACTCAAGTTGTGGAATTAAACATGAATAACTAGTTCTGCCATAATTTAGAAGTAATTAAAAAGTGTTTAATTCAAGTTTATTTGAAAATCAAATTGTGTGGTTTGTGTGTGCAGTAGCTAATTGTGATGTTGATGATTGTTATGTTGAGATGATTTCTTGTATAGCTTAGTGATTGTTTGCATTGTTTGTTTATTAATTAGACGAGAACGTTGTCGGATATATCGAGGAAGGAGAGTTTGCTGAATTTGAAGAACAAGAGCAAGATCACTTTGCCAAGCAAGGCAAGCTATTCTCTGAGCTTGCACTACCAACATATGCATCTACTTTCATAACATGTTTACTCTCAAAGCAAGATTTATAAAACCCATTTTAAAAGTATATGGATATTATTTTGCCACCCTATGTAGTAGTTTATATAAAACTTTAGGATGGGAAAACAATGTTGTTTATTCAAAACTCCTTTAAAATTCTTGTGAGTTTATGGAATACCTAGATGTCGGTGTTGTATTGGAAAAGTGGAAAAGTGGTGATGTTTATGAAAAATGCACAGTGTCCTAGTACTATGGCGACCAATCTTACCCTGTGCGACCACATTTACCACATATGGGAAAAGGCTTAGTCATGTAGTTTGCTCTTATTAGTATGGGATACCTCATCGACGGAGATGACTCCGTTATGCATGAGGGGATGGTCCGAGGATCTACCCCTGACCCGGGTCCTCACACAAGTTGGTGGGGAGGATAGAAGGTTCCACCATAAACCGCCGGACAAAACTATGAGTCCACACACTTAGGGTTTCTGACGGGAAACCGGACTGGGTGTTGATGGAAAGTGTCATATGGGAAGGATCCCATACTAGCATGAGCAAATAAGAGGCTAGGGCCGACGGCTTACTTCGCATACACCTGATATGGCGAGACGTGGCAGACACAATGAGTTGCCGGATGGATGTGGGCTAAAAGCGTGCTACCTCTGCAGAGTGTTTAAAACTATTCGAATAGCCGAGTCCTCGGATATGGACAATTGGGAGACTGTCCTAAGACCTTGTGCAAGTTTTGGAAAAGCTTTTCAAACAAAAAGAAATTGAAATGGTGATGTTGTGGAACAACTATACCAAATGGAGTGGTATGAGTTGTTGGAATAAATGGATTATGGTGAGCCATGGTCAGGAAAAAGGAAGGGTTTTGGAGAAGCAGATAAAATGGTGGTTTCTTTAAAAAGTGATTATAAAACTCTTCTTACCTTTTTCAATAAAGATATAGAGATGTTTTAAACAAACAAAAGTTGTAAGTTAAAATAGAACTAGTGCATACTCATGTTGGGGTAGTTTGCGAGTACATTCAAATGTACTCATATTGGTTTCGTCCCTGGCTATTGTCCTAGCCAGACTACGAGGAGGAGCATTACGCCGAGCAGGAGTATGGCGACCTCTATGCGAACTAAGGATCTCCGCAAGTCAGCTGCCTGTCGGGTCGTCATCGTTAGAATATCATGTCGATTACGCCGTAGCTTCCGCTGATATATTTGGTTTGGCCCATGAAGGCACCTATGTAAGAACTTGGTCTAAATGACCATTTATGTAAGACTTTTATTCGGTACTGTAATGGATGTAAACTTTGGTATCCAATTCGGATTATGTGCAACGACAGACTGATCACGGGATCGTTGTGTTAAGCATAATCGGGTATTTCGGACAGCTAGTCCAGGGTCCCCACAATAACGGTCTATGTATCTTGTTGTAATACCCAATTGAATATCATAGTAGTCATCTTGTCATATATATGCATTGTCATGCGCTCTCTATTCGGCAATTGCCCAGCTGTAATTAGTTTACCCAGCATGTTAGTTATCTTTTATGGAGAGACACCACTAGTGAACTGTGGACCCCGGTCCATTCTTTTACACTGATAATACAACCAACTGCAATCATTGTTCCTTTTCATTCTCTACAATTAAACACTATTTTCCACACCATACGATTAATCCTTTGTTATAGCAAGCCGGTGAGATTGACAACCTCACTGTTTCGTTGGGGCAAAGTAGTTTGATTGTGTTGTGTGTAGGTTCTACGTTGGTGATCGAGTAAATGGCACCACCAACAACCTTTAGAGGTGCCTTTTACTCCTACTGGATCTGACAACCTTGGTATCTTACTGAGTGAAAACTTGCTGCTGCACTGCTTCAAACCTTCCTCTTGGGGTCTCCCAACGAACGTGTGGTTTCACGTCATCAAGCAACTTTTTCTAGCGCCGTTGCCGGGGAGTAAGAGGATTTCTGCAAGGGGAGTCTCACGCTTCCAATCTCATTACTTTGTTTTTGTCTTGCTTATTTTATTTTATTTTATCTTGTTTGCTTTTAAATATCAAAAACACAAAAAAATTAGATTCCTGCATTTAGTTTATTTCGGTTTGTTATTATGTCTAGTTGTTTACTTGCTATCAATGGCTTCTTTCTTTGATACAAAATATTATTGGCACAGTGGGTTCACGGAGGAGCAACAAAATTATTATAAGGAATACCGCCTGTCTCAAAAAGGGATACACATGGGGACAAATAAGTACATTGAATTATTTTGCTAAGAACTTGTGCTCTACTTATGATGAATCCTACTGGTTTAATGAATCTTTTTGTTGTAGAAGGCATAAACACCTCCCTTTCCAATGTGATTATAATGATAATGAAACCTTGGCTGCTTATGCTAAAGGAAAGTATGATTTTGGTAATCTTGAACAAACTGAAGAATTTGTTGTTTTTAGGGAGCCTATGAAATTGCTGGTTATATTCAAGATGATGATTCTCCTTATAGATCTGAAAATTTTGCTATACTTGGTTACTGCCTTGAATATTACAATGATAATCCTTATATCACTAAATTTCTTGAGAAAACTTATTCTCCAGA
Source organism: Poa pratensis (assembly GCA_947311845.1). NCBI lineage: Eukaryota > Viridiplantae > Streptophyta > Magnoliopsida > Poales > Poaceae > Poa > Poa pratensis. The sequence continues at coordinate 32,411,430 of CAMZMU010000055.1, forward strand.
ACAACTTGCCTCCTTTCAGGGACTTATGGAAGAAAAAATTGCTGAAACTGTGATCTTGTTGGATGAAAAAGAGGAGGAGAGTGAAGAACAAAAGGAGGATCTACCTTCTAGTGATAGTAACTCTTTAACTCTTACATTATATGATTACCCTCCATGCCTACCTAAGGAGAAAAAATGCTATATTGTTGAATGTCATGATTCTATTGAAATATCTCCTTTTGATAAATTTGAAATAACAAGCTCCTTGACCCAAGAAAAGGAAATTGCAGAAAGTAAAAATGTGCTCCCTAATGTTATATATATAATGCTCTTGATGATGGTCCTATATTGCCTAATGATATTTATTATACTACTATTGTCAAAAGTGGGTTTAATGACCCCACTGTTTTTGAGCTTAATAAAAATTATGTGTTTTTAGATCATGAAAAGCATGATTTATGTGATAGTTATATTGTTGAGTTTGTTCATGATGCTACTGAAACTTATTACGAGAGAGGAAAATATGGTTGTAAAAGTTTTCAAGTCACTAAAACAACTCTCTTTATGTTGAAAGTTTTGAAGTTATATTTGATTCATCTTTCTATGCTAGTTGCTTTATGCTTCAGTAATTTATTTTGTTACAAGATTCCTTTGCATAGAAAGTGGGTTAGACTTAAATGTGTTTGATATTTTCTGTTGATGCTCTCATTTGTTTTTCAACTCTTATTCTTATAAGAGCATCATTAAAATCTTCTAGCCTAGCTAAAGGCATTAAAGAAAGCGCTTTTGGGAGGCAACCCATTATCTTTTGTTTTCAGTTTTAGTCAAGGAGTTGTTTACTTCTGTAACAACCCCTTTGTATCTTTACTTTTTCGATTTGTTGTGCCAAGTAGAGCCTCTAATAGAAAGATGATGCTAGATTTGGATTTCTGCGCAGGAACAGATTTTTCTGTTCACCGTTTCGTTCTTATAAAATTACCAAAAAATTGAAAAAATCTGCAAATGTTTGTGCGTGATCCTCAGATATGTATGCATCTTTCGTTAGTTTTGAGTTTTTCGATCTGAGCAACGTAAGTGCCTCGAAAAATTTCGTCTTTACGGACTGTTCTGTTTTAGACAGATTCTGTCTTTTATTTTGCATTCTCTCTTTTACTAGTGTTGAGTGGAATTCTTTTTTGGGTGGAAGAGCTTCACATAACATCAGTGGCAGTAGCTAATGTTTAAAAAGTAATGGTCATGTTTGTGTCCTTATAGAACATGTGAGTTTTTGATTGTGCACTAACCCTCTAATGAGAATTACTCTGAGTTTGGTGTGGCGGAAGTTTTCAAGGGTCAAGAGAGGAGGATGATATAATGTGATCAAGAAGAGTGAAGAGATTAAGCTTGGGGATGCTCCCATGGATCACCCCAGCATATTTCAAGAAGACTCAAGCGTCTAAGCTTGGGGATGCCAAGGCATCCCCTTCTTCATCAACAACTTATCAGGTCATCTCTAGTGAAACTATATTTTAATTCTTTCACATCATATGTGCTTTACTTGGAGCGTCTGTGTGCTTTTATTTTCGCATTGTTATTTTATTTTCTGAGATCAACTTGTTGGATCCTAGCAATCTTGTTTGGGAGAGAGACACGCTCCGCTTTTTCATTTGAATACTCCTATTCTTCACTTATACTTGTTGAGTATTCTTGTCTAGCTACTGCTATGCTTTTAGCTCCTGTTTTTCGTGCATCTCTTGTTCAGAGCTGTTAGTTCTCTCTTGCTTCACTTATAATTGTTTGGAGAGTTTGTGTTGAAATAAATTGATGGGTTTGGTTGGAACAGAAAATGCTGCATGTGGTAGATGGTATAATGGAAAAGACTTACATATTCCTGTAGATCACTGTCTTGGATAATTTGATACTTGTCAATTGTTTTGAGTTATCAAGTAGTTCATGTTTAAGCTTTTGTATCATGTGGTTAAAACCTATTAGTGAAGAACTACCGTAAAGCTTGTTGAAATCTGGTTTGTATGATTGGTATCTCTAAGGTCTAGATATTTTCTAGTAAAAGGGTTTGGTTAACAAGGAAGACAGTGTAGAGTCTTATAATGCTTGCAATATGTTTTCATATGAGTCTTGTTGTACCGGTTGATATCCGTGTTTGCTTCAAATAACCTTGCTAGCCTAAACTCTGTACTGAGAGGGAATGCTTCTCGTGCATCCAAAACCTTGAGCCAAAATCCATGCCATTTGTGTCCACCATAACTACCTATATGTGGTATTTCCTTGCCACTCCAAGTAAATTTTTCATGTGCTACCTTTAAACTATTCAAAACTTTTATTACTCCTTTTTGTGTCAATGTTTACCAAGCTCATGAGGACGGGGTGGATGTCTTTATGTCACCTGTCAAACAGACTTTACCACCGGACTAGTGGCATATACATCCGCTTATCCATTAATTTTGCAAAAAGAGCTGGCAAATGGGGTGCCCAGTCCCAATTAATTACAACTTTAACCGCTTAATTCTCTTCACATTTTTGCCCTGATTTATCAGACAAGCAATGATACCAGTGAAATATCTGCATGTGTAAACAAAAGAGAAAAGAGGGATGATCTGCCTTGCTGGTAGAAATAACGTCCTTCATGGGAGCCGCTCTTAAAAGTCTGGTTGGCAGGGGTCATATTGTATTTTCCATTTTCTGATTCGTTGACAATTAACAAACACCTCTCAAAACTTATATTTTTACTCTCTATATGATTTCAAAAACTTAAAAAGCTCTAGCACATGATTTAATCCCTGCTTCCCTCTGCGAAGGGCCTTTCTTTTACTTTTATGTTGAGTCAGTTTTCCTACTTCTTTCTATCTCAGAAGCAAACACTAGTGTCAACTTTGGTGCAACAATTTTTTATATGCTAGTATATTGTACTTATTATATTGCTTTGTGTTGACAAATATCCATGAGATATATATGTTGAAAGTTGAAAGCAATTGCTGAAACTTAAATCTTCCTTTGTGTTGGTTAAATACCTTTTACTTAGAATCTATTGCTTTATGAGTTAACTCTTATGCAAAACTTTTTGATGCTTGTCTCGAAAGTACTATTCATGAAAAGTTTTTGCTTATATGATTCAGTTGTTTGCTCATTATCTATTTGTTAGCAAACTATAGACCATTGACCTGGATCACTTCATTCATAACATGTGCTTTACAATACTATTTGATCAAGATTATGATGGTAGCATGTCACCTCAGAAATTATTTTGTTTTTATCGTTTTACCTACTCGAGGACGAGTAGAACTAAGCTTGGGGATGCTTGATACGTCTCAAACGTATCTATAATTTCTGATGTTCCATGTTGATATTATACCAATTGTTACATGTTTTATACATACACTTCATATCATTTTTATGCATTTTCTGGGACTAACCTATTAACAAGATGCCACAGTGCCAGTTCCTGTTTTCTGCTGTTTTTGTATTCCAGAAAAACTGTTCTGGAAATATTCTCGGAATTGGACGAAACTTGGACAAACCTTCTATTTTCCCGACACGTACATGGAGTCCAAAGGAGAGACGGAGGCGACCGAGGAGGCAGCCACGCCAGGGGCCGGCGCGGCCCCACCTCCTGCCGCCGGGGGGTGGCGTGACCCCCTCGGGTGCCTCCAGACGCCGCCCTTTCGCCTATATAATGCCTTCGTCCAAAAACCCTAAATACCCGAGCTCCATCCACGAAAAGTTCCGTAGCCGCCGCCGTCGTCAACCCTAGTTCGGGAGGGTTCTGAAGCTCTTCCCGGCACCCTGCCGGAGAGGGGAATCATCACCGGAGGGCTCTACATCACCATGCCTGCCTCCGGAGTGATGCGTGAGTAGTTCATCCTTGGACTACGGGTCCATAGCAGTAGCTAGATGGTTGTTCTCCTCCTTGTGCTATCATGTTTAGATCTTGTGAGCTGCCTATCATGATCAAGATCATCTTATTGTAATGCTACATGTTGTGTTTGCTGGGATCCGATGAATATTGATACTATGATCAAGTTGATTATCAATCTATCTTATATGTTATTTATGATCTTGCATGCTTTCCGTTACTAGTAGATGCTTTGGCCAAGTAGATGCTTGTAACTCCAAGAGGGAGTATTTATGCTAGATAGTGGGTTCATGCCTCCGGTAATCTGGGCGAGTGACAGCAACGTCTAAGGTTGTGGATGTGCTGTTGCCACTAGGGGTAAAACAGCAATGCTTTGTCTAAGGATAATTGTATTGTTTACATTATGCACTTTACTTAATGCAATAATCTGTTACTTGCAACTTAATACCAACGGGGAACACGGATGTCAACCTGAAGGTGGATTATTAGTCATAGATGCTGTTGGATAACGGTCTATGTATCTTGTTGTAATGCCCAATTGAATATCATAGTAGTCATCTTGTCATATATATGCATTGTCATGCGCTCTCTATTCATCAATTGCCCAGCTGTAATTTGTTTACCCAGCATGTTAGTTATCTTTTATGGAGAGACACCACTAGTGAACTGTGGACCCCGGTCCATTCTTTTACACTGATAATACAACCAACTGCAATCATTGTTCCTTTTCATTCTCTGCAATTAAACACTATTTTCCACACCATACGTTTAATCCTTTGTTTACAGCAAGCCGGTGAGATTGACAACCTCACTGTTTCGTTGGGGCAAAGTAGTTTGATTTGTTGTGTGCAGGTTCCACGTTGGTGATCGAGTAAACGGCGCCACCAACAACCTTCAGAGGTGCCTTTTACTCCTACTGGATCTGACAACCTTGGTATCTTACTGAGGGAAAACTTGCTGCTGCACTGCTTCATACCTTCCTCTTGGGGTCTCCCAACGAACGTGTGCTTTCACGTCATCAGCCCGCGCGCACAGCACGGTGGGCTTGGGCATCGTAGAGTACAGACTTCTCGGTGTGCAGCACGGCACCCATCGGAAGCTAGCTAGCATGGCTGGGCATGTGCGACGCGAACGGCACCAACGTCCGGTTGTGCCTGCTCGGCTCCCGGTGACGAGGACGCGCTCTAGGGTGCCAGAACGTGGCCAAGCGGCATGGTGGCGGACACCGACCTCGGCAGGGCAGGAGGCTGCGGCAAAGCCACCGGCCACGTAGGTCGTGCTGCTCGCCGCGGCGCATGCGAAGAACGACCGCGCCGACCTCGGCGTGCCCGCCGCCAAACCGGTGGCCGCGTCGAGCACATGGTCGTCAGCCATGGGCTCGAAGGTCTTGGGACCAGCTGTCTATCACCATGAGGCGGGTCCCCACGGTAGCGCCTGCGCCAACATCTGCATCAGAGGCGCCGCGGCAGCAGCGCTACTCCGGACCTCTGCCAGGCACCTTGCGGGACGCAAGCCAGGCAGTCGTCGGTGACTTTGTCCGGCATCGCGGATAAGGTCGATGCGCTCGACCAGGCACTTCTGCAAACGGGGGCAACGTTCGCCTGCCCTCTACTCCTCTGTCGAGGAGAGGTGGAGGTGCGGCTCGACCCTAGGGACGAATGGGTAAGGTTCGCGATGGACCTTTTTCTCTATGGATCGACCCTCTAACCTATCGGTAACAAAATGTCAGTCCGGTCCAGCGGGTCAGCGGGCCGAACCGGACCACGCTCATCTATAGTGATCAGAGGGAGAGATGAGAGGTGACCTCGACGCCGCCGTTGCCAGATGAGAGGCGGCCTCCTCGACGTTTACGTCGCGAGAGAAGGGCGGCTGCAAGGAACAGACCAGGTGCTCGACCATAAATCCAGGTGCGACACGGCCGATCGGGTTCAGCTCGACCAGGTGCTCTACCATAGTTAGGGGGGTAATTTGTCCACGACGTGTCCAAACCAGAGTCCATCGTGGCTGAAACCGCTGCCACCGTGTCCAAATCGGCTCCAGGGGGTGTTTTGCCTGATTTTGGAAACTTGGGGGTGATTTGCTCCAGTTTAGACTTGGGGGGGGGGGGGGGGGGGTCAATCGACCAAAACCTGAAACTTAGGGGGGTTATCTGGACTTCTTTAGATGGCGAACCACCACGAAACCATCTATTCGTTCCGCGGCCTGAATAGAGACAGTTTCTTCTACCCGGCGAATGAAGCAGCAGCAAAGGCGCGAGATCTGTCCAGACTTAGAAGAGTGCCGCCAGATGGTATGGGCCAAAAGAAGAAGAAACATGCGGCAGCACCATCAGGTACGCAGCTGGAGAGCACTATTCGGCCGCCGCCACCAATCTTCAGCATCCGCCCAACGAAATGCCCGATGATCTGCGGCGTTTACTGATACCCACAAGTATAGGGGATCGTTAAAATCTTCAATGTGTAAGTATAGTATCGATCCCACGAGGACCAGAAGGTATAAGTTATTTATCCTCTCAAATAAGAGTGTCACTTCCCTTATTATCTATGCACTAGACAAACTAAAATGATTAATGATGCAAGTGTTTTTGGGTTTTTGTTGTAGAGTTTGCAATAAAGTAAAAATGCAGCAGATAAATAGTAGCAGGTGAAAGCTCTCAAAGAGAGAAAATCCCAATCCTCTATGCAGCAAGAGGACAAGCTCAAGTGTGTGTTTCTTATAAGTGGAGAACGCTCCCAGGGGCTACCTAGATTTCATGGCATAAATATTTCTAGAACAACAAGGTAGCATTTTGTCAAGTTTTAATCTTCTTCGGACGGAGCCATTATTAGGTATAGCTAAATAAATATACTAAACCCTTATGATGGATCATGTGGCCAGGTAAATGACTGCAAAAGATTTATTAAGACATTAAAATCCCACCATAGCATTACACTCTAAGATCCCCGATACTAATACCTCATAATGTAACTTCATGACTTGGTCTCAGGTTTACATGTCCTCCCAAGTCTCCCTCAATTCATTACACTACGGTGTTCTCCTATGAGCCCATCTAGGTGAAGTGATGTGCAGTCGACGTTCGCACACACCACCATCATAGAATTACATAAAAAGATAAACACTAGACAAAATACCAACACATGTTATATATAGATCATTGCCAATCCATCCTATGCCCCAGGAACATGAGAGAACTACTCACAACGTGAAGACATGATATGATTCAGTGGTATAAATGATACAACACAATCTGAAATTATAGTCTCACAACAAAACAATGACAAGTAACTAATCATACACAGGTAGAATAGCACTTAAACAATAGCTAGGGTTCACCAATCTCAAACTATGAGGGGGATGAAGTGGATCACGAAGATGGTGATGGAGATGGTGCAGGTCTTGACGTTGGTGTTGATGGAGACTCCGGAGGGGGGATGGAGGAGCCTACCGGAGGTGATTCCGGCAGCGTTTCCCCCCTCCGATCTTCTCCGGCGGCAGCCTTCTGTCTTCTGTTTCGTGTGTTTCGTGTTTCTCCGCCGCCTCCTCGCGAAACTCCTCGGGGGACTCTTTTTATAGTTGGTTTTAGGTCAAGAAGAAGCCACGGAGACGAAAACGGACGGCATCGGAGCCACGAGGGGGAAAAGAGGTGGTCCCACGCGGCCAGGGAATTTGACCGCGTGGGACCCTCTAGTTTCCAGCTGGCTGGGCTGCTGGTCTTCATTTTAGGCCCATTGCGTTCGTCTCGAAAATTCTGAACCGTTCTCTTTGGCCTTGCCCTTTTTGGAGTCCCGGAAAGTCCGAAACCCTAAAAAAGACGTTTTCTGGAAAACAGAGTTAGAACCAAAAGAGGGGGGATTGTTTAGAAAATCCCCGAAATCATTATAAAACATGAATATAACATCATATAAGTTGCAAATAAGTTGGAATATCAAGTAATAAAATGTAAAGTTTATGTATGCATTTTACATGCATCAATTACCTACGCCAGTACTCCTATCCTCTCTCCGGAACCGGAACCGGAACCAAGATCTTCTTTGTCGACAGCGGGGGACGCACCACCTTGGACGACACCGAGTCCCGCTGCGCGATCAGTACGCCCTGCCTCCATGCGCTCAAGAACTGCCCGTGGCCCTCTCTGTCCCCGGCCCTGGACCTGAAGGCGAGCAGGACGGCGGTGGCCTCTACATCATGGACACGATGCCCGACCCGATGAATCCCACTCCGTTCAAGGCCCTCATCTACCGCGGATGCACAGATAAACGCTTTACTGCGGGGCCATGGCACTGGCACTGCGACACCTCCCGTGGCCGCCCTTCTTCGATCACCAGCTTGACCAGTTTACCTCGGTATTATTTTATGCTGTGGTGGGCGACCACATCTGCGTCTCTCTGATCAACGTCGGCACATACTGCTTCGACACGGTCAACCAGGACTGGAGCCTGGCTAGTGAATGGCAGATGCCCTTCTACGGGAAGGCCGAGTATGTCCCTGAGCTCAAGCTCTGGTTTGGTGCCTCTGCTGATAATCAGCAGTTCCCGTGCGCCGCCGACCTCTCCCCTATCCTGGGAGGGCGTGCTCCGAAGAAGAAGCAGCGCTACATTTGGGGGGATCCACATCTGCCGGCGAATTGGCTCCCGAATCTGTATAAACCCGCCAACATTGTCAGCTTGGGTTCCGGTAAGTTTTGTATCATCAACTTCTTCCGAGATATGGAAGGGTGCATGTCCTCTTGGGGGGCTTGGACAGATGGCAGGCCAATTGTTGTTTTCTCTGGTTTGAAAGTGTTGGCTGGCAATGGCAATGGCAATGACAAAGAAAGTAGCAGTGAGGGCAACCAAGATAGTGGTAACGACAACGGGCTAGACTTTGTAGAGATCCCGATACCCACTCCATGGAGTCGGTACTCTAACTGTGTCTTTGCTTTCAAAGCTCCATCCTTTTATCTATCTGCATCTACTACGTAATGGTATTATGCAAGGAGGTACGACACTGATTGTATGAAACCACCATAAATTGTTCTGGATGCTTATTCCAGGGTCAGGATGTAAACGGCAGCGGCATCCGCTGGTCCCGTATACGCCGCCCGTCAAAATTAGTCTAAACGGCGTATGTGGCAGTCCAATTAATTAAATGGCGTATGTGGGAAATTCACGAAAGACCACCATCGCCAGCGGCACTGCCACATACGCCGTCTAGTCTTCGTCTTCCCCTTCTCAGCTTACCTGACGGCTGACGCCATGTCCCTTGGGTGATTGGGTCATGGGCCGCCGCCGCCGTCAACCTCCAAGTGGAGCGCCGCCGCTAGCTGCCTCTCCGCACGCACGTCCCCAGCTGTGCCTCTCGCCGTCGGATTCCATCTCCGCTGTCCCACACCAGAAGATCTGCGCGCCCCCAAACTCTCTTCACCAGCAACCGCTGTCGGGATCTTCTTCCGTCGAGAGAAACGGCAGCTCCTGCCATACGTGGCACCGGAGCTGCGCGCGCCGGGGGGCGCAGCGGCGGTGGCGACGCAGAAAGGGCACGTGTTCGCGTTCGGGGTGATGCTGCTGAAGGCGGTGACCAGGCGGCAGCCGACGGAGGGCGAGGAAGGTCTGGAGCTGGAGGCGTGGGTGCAGGGCGCCTTCAAGGAGGAGCGGCCGCTGTCGGAGGTGGTCGACCTGACGCTGCTCGGCGAGGTGCACGCCAAGAAGCAGGTCCTAGCCGTCTTCCGCGTCGCGCTCGGCTGCTCCGACCCCGATCCGGAGTTGCGCCCACGCATGCGCGCCGTCGCGGAAAGCATCGACCGGATCAACTAATCCGGCGATTCATCATCTTCATCGACAATGAGCAGCTTTGATGATTGGATGGATCTACTAGTTCCACTACCGCACACCACAAAAGCCAGAAAATAGAAAGCCAAGACCCATCAATTTTTATCAACGATCAGTAGCTCTTAAAATCGTTAGATCTTAGTCTCGGTTCTGGTCTGAAAATATACTGTGTTTTCTAGGAGATTTCTGCCGTATTAGTTTAGGAGATGTATTAGTAACTACTCCCTCCGTTCACAAAAGGATGTCTCGACCTATCTCAAATATGTATGTATCTGCACACTAAATCATGTCTACATACATGCAAATTTGAGAATGATTGAGACATTCTTTTGTAAACGGAGAGAGTACGTATGTGCAAGCACAGGAGAGAAGAACCTAGAGGCGACAGAGCGAGGAGCAGTAGCAGGAAGCGGTCCTCGCGGCGCCGCCAAGTCCCAGGAAGCCGCCATAAATAATTAGCGGCTGCCAAAAAAACTGTTAAGCGTGCATGCGGCCGAAGCGGCACGTCCGTTTTGTCCAGCGGATTAGCCACTTACATTCTGATTCTAGGGCCTCAGGATTGTTTTCAGGTTTACTGCGGAGCAACTAATTTGTAGTACTCCTGTTTGATGGGTACTTCCTTCCTCCTACTTGAATTGTTTCTGAAGATGTTGCTTTGCCCGACTTGAGCTGCTGTTTTGGAAGTACTCGGCCTGACAAAGACACAGCTGGCAACCCGGATCTGGGATGCCGGGTTGCCGACGATACCGAGCTCGTCGCCTTGGCCATTGCGGTACCAACGATGCCCACGTTCGCCAGGGCAGGTCGAGCGCCTCCAACTTGAGCAGGAGCAAAGCCTGGGCAGCGGCGGTCGCGGCGAGGGCTTCTGCATTGGCGCGGGCATGCATGGCGACAAAAGTAGCTTGGGTCTCAAGCAAGGCGAAGGCGGCAGTGCCCTCTGCCAACCACTCCTTGGCCTTCTGCCTATGACCGCACCTCCCTCTTCGGCTTCAGCTGGGCCTCGGTGGCCGGCGCGTCCTCCATCGGTGGTCTAGGGATCGGCCGGCGACGGCACGGTTGGGGTTAGAGAGGGTTTGGACCGGGAGAGGAAAGATGAGGAAGAGGGTTTGGATGTGCCTCTGTTCGAAGGCCCCTGGGAGGAGAAGGGCGGACGCAGATACTGTTCGCGCTACCCAAACCTAGCCCAAATTTCGGTTCGAAATGGGGTGAAACTGACATGTCCGTGGCCCCATATCCGTTTGGGTGCGTCGTTGGGTCGTGCCCTCTGTCCGCGCGGAAACAAACGGACAACGCGTCTCCGTTTGGGAAAGCCCGTTGGAGATGCGTTGGTTATTTTGTTACAAACGACGGCGGTTTTTTGAACATTTTTTGTGCGACCAATGGAGGTTTGGTGCAGAGTTATTGACTTCTGACTAAAATTTTGCAGCAATGAGGGGGACAACACATGCATGCAAAAAGTGGAACGCTGTCACACCAGCTGTAGCTACAACCGAATTACGCCTAGCGCTTGCCTTTATAGTATGTGGTGATACGTGTTTGTAGTCTAGAACATCCTCGCAATTGTTTTGTTCACGCCGGGATCACGCCCCCACCCGCTGGTCAACTGGAGCATTGTCAGCCGGCCAAAGGATCTTGGGGGTCTGGGGATTTTTGACATTGAAAAGTTTGGTCGAGCTATGCGGCTTCATTGGCCTTGGTTTGCTTGGCGGGATCAGGATAGGCCTTGGCAAGGTATGGCGCTCCCGTGTGACGCCAAGGACATGGAGCTATTCCGGGCTTCCACGGATGTTTCCATCGGAGACGGAGAGAAGTGCCAATTCTGGCATGATCGATGGCTGCCCGGAGGGGCCCTAAAGTGGCAGTTCCCTGATCTTTTCGCCATCTCCACGCGAAAATTCAGAACAGTAAAGAAGGAGTTCCACAACAGAAATTGGATGCACTCTCTCTTCCGCATTTCCTCACCGGCTCAGCTCTCACAGTACACTCGGCTTTGGGCAATCTTGCAGCTTGTTGTGCTGCAGCCGCGCCCTGACGCCATCACCTGGTGGTGGACTGCTTCCGGATGCTACTCGGCGGCGTCCGCTTACCGCTGCCAATTTGCGGGGACCGTTGCGCCATTCCGGGCGGCGAAGATTTGGCGAGCACACGCGGAGCAAAAGTGCCGCCACTTTGCTTGGGTGGCTAATCACGGTAAAATTTTGACGGCGGACAACTTGGCGATTCGTGGGTGGCCGCATGATCCTGTGTGTAAGTTATGTCACATACACCCGGAGACGGTGCAACATCTTCTTCTTGAGTGCAGCTTCGCCACGGAGGTGAGGGACAAGATCGTTGGCTGGATAGGTACCAATGGCATCGCACCGCCCCCTCTTGGTCACAACATCGACAGTTGGTGTGCTCGCGGGCCTTCAAAAGGAGCAAATGCGCCAAGCTAGCGGCGCTTTCATCTACAGCATGTGGGGGGTTTGGAAGGAGAGGAATAGGCGGACCTTCCGCAACTCCGCGCTTCAACCGGATTTGGTGGCACACCTTGTGTGGGAGGAGATCCAGAAAAGGGCTTTCGCCCATTCGCAAGACCCGGGAGGCTAGCCTTTTGTTGTTCTTGGATGGGATTGGGACATTTGTGTCCCTTTCTTATCCCGTTACTTAAAACAATTCTGTAATTAACATTCTCTTCTATCTAATCGGACGGCAGGATCGACTGCTTTAAAACTCAAAAAAAAAATTGTTTTGTTCTAACATGTTTGAGTCTAATTTTGCTCTCCATGGATCATCTTCGTAATTTTCCAACCGTATCTTCCTGATTGACCCAGCGCATGCACGCCTTGGCCAAAAAGATATTCTCGTATATACTTCCACCGAAAGAAGGGCACGATGTAAATTCCCTTTCCTGCTAAACTAGGGCACCATAGGACAATAGAATCTGAAAGAATCAGAATTGCGCACTCATCAACATCCTACCAGCAAAAGGATACCAGAATATGCAAAACCATCCCTTTCCGGCCAATCACACATGGTGAAATTAGATCGGTAGTCAACTGGTGTTGGACATCTTGAATGGCCGTCCAACCGCTGCTGCTGACGGACATGATGTCCGTACGCACCGACCGAACTGACCGACGAATCTGCTCGCCGATAGGCCGCCCACAAAGGTGGCCATAAAGCTCCTGCGGAAAAACGTATAGAACGGAGCTAAACGTTGGGTCATGACGGCACCAAACTCCAGCGCTCCAGCCGATCCATTTGATTAAGACTTTGAAAAGCAAATCGATCCGCGGCACGAACGAAGAGCCGCCGGTACCAACTGGGGTATTTTTTGTGTGTAGCTTTTCCAATTCTTAATCTTTTCTTGGAGAACCTGTAGTGCATAGAGATCGTGACGACGCGCCTCGACACGCCGTGGTAGACGAATTAGCATGAGAACTGACTTGGGTAATTAGGAGGGTGGTTGTACCTCTAACTCATCAGGGATATAATATCATGTTTAAAGCTCCGTGTGTATCATTAAACAAAATGTTGGGCAGTTTCTACGTCGGCTGAGGAGCATCATCTTTAGCCTCAGATGCAGGAGTAAGGCTATGGCATCTGCCATCATGCTCGTAGTTTGTGAACTTTGGAAGATCAAGAAAAACGTTAGGCTTCGGGCGAAGGTGGGCGCTAAATATTTGAAGTTTTATTTTACCATGGAGTAGACTTTAGTTCTTATTCGCGCTGTTTTGCCGCTCCTAATTTGTTAACCAAACTTCTTACTAGTGAGATGAGGAAAAAATGCCTTTGTTTTGAGAAAATAACATCTTGGTCCAAGGCGACGTTCATAACTGGTAGCAAGACCTCTATGGTGAGTTCTTCAATCTTGAGCACCTCCAGTCTTTAGTTGGTGTTGTGTGAGTATGGTGATATTCATTTTTTCGAGAAAAAAGGTCACTTCAAATATGACGAACCCGATGGGTTTTAACATGGATCCGATCCAAGTGTAGCGCCATGGATGGTCAATGAGTATGTTCATGGGTATAGGGATGGGTTTGATAATGGTCAACCCGATGAAAGCCAACGCAATTGCTACCTTTAGTCGATGGCCTTCTCCTCGAGGAAGAGGTGACCTCCTCTCCGGTGCCTAGAATGGTCGTTGGTAGCCATCTTTTTATCCTCCTCGTAGTGCAGCGGTGGTGGCCATTCATATTCTTAAGGGAAAGGTGGCTTTATGCACTTGGCGTGCCCGTGTGCAACCTTCTTCTCTCCTCAGTTTTGGTGTTGCGGCGGTGGTATGCCTTCACCTTGTGGCACGATGTGGAGACATGGTATCTCTCCTCCCGTGACATCATAAGGTATCACGAAGTCGAGAGAAGGCGAGGTATGCACTGCTAGGGTGACAACTCTGAAGTCGCAATATATACTGTTTGATGGCAACACATGCGGTTCTAGCGAAGTATCATATATGTTGCTTATTTTATAGGGACGATCCTCAATACAAGTTGTAGGCGGGACTATTGAGGTGGCCTAGAGTATCCGCAAGCGATAACCAGAGTTTCGCACAGGGTCAATTTTCAAACTGGCGGCAGCAGTTTCTTAGTTCTTAGAGACAAACCACATGTGATAAAAGCATTTCATAGTTCATACTCGGTTTTATGTTATCTATATACGATGCTCCGACTACATTCCAGATTTCTTTGGTTAAATTTAATCATGTGATGGGCTTAAGTCGGAGTTTGTTCAAGCATCACACATATCATAAGGTTTACGCCCCACAAAACTGGCCTTTCACGTTTGATGTCCCTTGAAAAAAGCTCATATATTTAGAAAACCATTTACTTAAATGGCTCAGCTTGCAGCAGAATTTTTTGTAGACTCACAAATGATGTTTTTTTTGAATGGGGCCGCAAAATACACTACGGGATATAAGGCTTATAAATTTATAAAGTCGGTAGCGGCGGACGACTTTGCATGAGAACTCCAAAAATTACGGAGTTGATATCGTACTAGTAGCAACTATAGTAGTACTCCCTTCCCGCGGTTGCTAAAAAGAAAGTTCGGTTAGCAGTGCCGATGTTAGTTAACTTGACGGCAGAAAAGGATCCACCCCAAAAGTCGATGGCCCAATATAATTTGTGGCAAGTACAGGAAAGCGCCCTCTATATATGAAGAGACAAAGTGAAAGCACACAGAGTAATCAACAGCACTGAACGAAATGGACAGTAAAAAAGCATTATATTCTCGTCAACCTTATTCGTCTCGCAAAAAACATCCACGTCAATAATCTTTGTGCCATGCTACAGCGTTCAACACGGCGAACCCATAAGAGCTCATCAGTCACCACAATGGCTACCTAATGGTGTTGAGGGTCCGGTCCTCCGGGGCTCAGCCGCTTGGACTCGTGCGCCGCCGCCCCGCCTTCTTGCCTCTGCCCATCGCCGGCGGGCACCTTCATCTCGGTCTCGGCCGTGGCGCCGGCGCGTCTGGCCACCCATTGCCCCTGCTTCCCTTCCGGCCGTTCTCTCAAGACCCGAGCCGACTCCGAGTGCACGACGGCGGAGAGCAGCAACGCGGCGCAGATAAAGAGCCCCAGACTGGTATGTGCCATCGGGAGGTAGGCAGGAGCTCGATCGGCGCTTGATGGAAGGCTGTGGGGAGTTGGAACGACAATGTACTCACGATTTCGTGCAAAGATCGAGGTGCTAGCCAACTGCAATGCAATGGGTTCTGTTGTGGGGCTATGAAGCATGCCTATCTACCGACTTATATAGACGTACTCATTATGGCTTCCACGTCCTCATATATGAAATGGCACCAACGGCGATATATCGGTTACGACAGTTGCATCGAGAACTCGCTTTTTTTTCTTCTAGAGGGGTTGTATTAAACACATAGAAGGAGTGTCAAGCGACACATACAACGCCGCAGAGCGGCTCCACTCCTGTCAACAAGAGGTGACAGGTCCACAACCGGAAAAAGAAACGCTCACTCTCCCGTTTGCATCCACAGGGGCGACGGCTCCGGGAAGCCAAAACACATCACTACGAAAAAGCCTAGCTAGCCGCCACTGCGAGAACTCTTCCTTGATCTTCTTCTTGATGGTGTGCACTTCCGGCGCCATACCATTGAACACAACGTCGTTTCTATGACACCACATGCATCAGAACACCAATATGATGGCCGTCCACAAGTCCCGCTGGACCGCAGACGGGCAAGTGCGAGAGGTCCACCACTGTATCAGATCGTTGGCAGGCGTAAGCATCCAGTCCATTTTGCCCCAACGCTGCAACGCCCAAGCCTAGACCTCACGGGCAACCACGCAACCAAGCAAGAGATGCGACAAGGTCTCTTGCTCCTGATCGCAAAGGGGGCATGCCGCTGGGTGGGGCAGCCCCCTGCGGCTTAGCCTGTCAGCCGTCCAACACTTGTTCTTCTCGACGAGCCAAGCGAAGAACTTGCAGCTGTAGGGAGCCCTCGAACGCCAAATCTGCGTTGAGGCAGCCGCCATGGTCGTCCCCGCGAAGAACGCCTGGTAGGCCGATCTCGCTGTGTACACCCCCTCGCGAGACCACCTCCATACGAACACATCCTCTTTGTCGGGGTCCAGCACCACATTGGCAAGCGTCCACCACAGGTTGAAGAACTCGGCCAAAGCCACCTCGCTGAGATCAGGTCCACAGTCTAACAGCCACGCCCCAGCAAGTCCGTCCTTGACAGTTCGGGACTTGACACTCTGGGCAGCTACTTTAGCCGCAAGATTAGACGCGAGGTCGCACACCTTAGCGCCATTTAGCCAACGATCCATCCAAAACCTTGCCTTCTCCCCATTGCCGAGCTCATAGTGTGTGGCCGCGTCAAACACAGCCCAAGCAAGTCGGGGAATCTGCAGGTTGAATTCGGTCCACGGCCTAGATGGGTCCACTCGCTGCAACCAGGCCCAACGACAAAGAAACCAGGCCACAGGTTGAAGAACTCGCTTTTAGGCAAAGAAACCGAAGGCTAGGATTTTATTTATAGTATTTGCCTCCATTGGACGCCCAGCCAATGACCAGGCCAAGCTCCTCCTGAGTGCAGGCATGATATATGCTGCTCCATTTCGATTCCTAGACCACACACGCGCTTCAACCACTCCCATTGCTTCGCAGTTGGCACTCACACGCGGTGCCGTACTAGACAAAGATCACCTTCGTCTTCTCGATCAATCAGTGACGGGCAATGTGGATGCCCGTTGTACTCGGCGAGATACGTGCACTGAGCAATGGTGCAGCGCAACCGGCCGGCTTGGACGCTTGTGCAGTTGTGCCTCCCCCTCCCTATCGGATATCACCTGCCGAGGTACGGTTATCTTTGTCCTTCACGTCGCCTTTTCAGCTATACTTTAGGCCGGATACATACCACGATCGAACTTAGAAAGTTACTCCAACTTTTTTGCAGATATATCAGTATAACTTTTTCATCTTGAGACAAAGAATGGAAGAGAAGGAGCCCACCATCGGATGAGACAATTAGGCAAGGGGGCGTATACCACAACAGACCATGGGTGTTTTGGTTGAACCAATAGGACTGGCAGTTATGTGAGAGGCCACGTCACGCAGCATTGCTGCCTGAGATATTGAGATGGCCGGATTGGCTTCTGACCGACAGTGAACCAAAATATTCATAGCTTTTTATGGTAGCTACAGATTTAGTAGATAATTCTATTGACGTGTCACTTTTTATCAGATTTCCGAGTATTAGCATGTGTCATGTGTTCAATAATGAATGGCGGTAACATCTCTTGGTTCCGGCATAATCACGCAATTGTAAACGATGTAAAGCAAAACCACTTTTTGCGTTAAGTGGATACCATCACAATTGCTTTCAGCCTGTGGAAGACTACGCATTTTGTGATGTGCACTAGTTGACCCAAAGTTGTATGGTAGAGGTAAATCGCAAACCGCCATTGCCCGCTAGATCAGCTACCCCGTGCCACAGGTAACCAAAAAATTATGAAACACCACGACTTTGCTGACACAGACGCACTATGTTTTACGCTCACCGAAGCCTGCCTGGAGGGCTACCAAGTGTGCAGCAACTAGATAACAACCACACTAGCGTACTAAAAGGCAGAAATGCCATCGTAACACGCTAACATACAAGAGATCAGGCACTGAAATTTACCAGCTTTTAAGCTACAAATCAGGGATTAATACTAAGATGAAATGGGATGCCTAGTCACCCGCCATAATTTACCAACTTTACCATCGCATTAATCCAATGGCCAATGCAGAATTAGTTTTCTTTTCAGTTGCATTTGATACAAGATTTAACCACAGATGGAACAGGAAATTAACAATATTCATATTTTCTCCAAAGGATTGGCACGAGCGCTGCCGATACTATCATACTTAACTGGGCTAAACTTTGTTCATATGCTCTCTTGGACCATCGTCCGTTCAAGTACTTAGGTCATTGTCCTAGTGGAATCAATCCAACTACTCATTCCAGCATACTGCCCACAATTATCAGGTGAATAGAACATCACGACTGCCAGACTACGTAAGCAAATACCCTCTACATGAGCAAATCATGTGACTAGGGTTGCTATTCAGTGTAGTGTTTGAACTTCACCTCAGCATTTATATGGTGGATTATATACACGTCCTTTCGTTGCATCTACATTAACAGTTTTCCTCCTGGATGATGCATCTTCTTCCCCATAGTGTTCCCGCATCAATGCTGCCAGAGCACAAATCATGGTTAGAAAAAATATGGAACATGACGATGGAGAAAGCTTCATATTTGCAGAATAGGGAGATACTAAAACTGCTACTCAAGGACCTTCCTGTACAGAAAAGGTAACTTCTCAACGTAGTGCATGCATAAATTTGACCATGAGCCGTGCAACCTTTTGAGCTAATGTCAAAAGCGCTGAATAGATGCACATGTTGTACAGAAGAACAAATAACCTGTTTTTTAAGCATTCCTTAGGAATACGCCAGCTAAGGAATACGCCAGCTATTGAAACGATGATAAAATGTTGGTTGATATAGTTGACAGGAAGTCAGGAACTACATGATTTTCCAGCCTAAACAAAAATATGAAGCAATCTGAGAAGGGTGTACGCAAGGCAAGCGACATTTAAATGCTGTCCAACATGGGCAAGTAAGCAATTTGAAACCCAAAACTCTACTGAATAACATCATGATATAATGTACTACTGCTAAAATGTCAAACTATAAAAAGAAATTAGCTACAAAAGTATTGCATAATATATGCTGATACATTTGCTAGCCTTGAACTATATAACTAAAAAGGCCCACATCATGGTTTTTAAGGCGGTGAAGCGTCCTAAAGCGGAGGAGGGGCGCTCTGACGCCTAAGCGCCCAAGGCGAGGCGGCAAGGCGAGGCAAGGCGACGCCTTAAACATTGCAGGAAAAGAGGAATCGACAGTTCTGCACTTCTATTAATAGGAAAAATAGCAATGGCTGAGAGATGGGCCACTAGGCCCACCACTTATGCACCTCCCTCTGGCCCAAAAGCCCATCTAGTGGCCATATACTCCTCCCGTGACCTAATTCCACTGTCTTCTTTACTTCTTCCTCTTCACAGCCGCCTCACATCTTCTGCTTCCTTCCCTCGTGGTGGCAGCACACAACACTCAAACTCCTCCCTCCTCTTCATGGCCCCACCCTTCTTCCTCACCGCAGCATCCTTCCACAATCACAACAGCAGAGTAGATCGGGCAAGGGAAGGCGACGACAGACCAGGTGCATGACGGGATGCTCGCCGGGTGCTGGGAGGAGGCGGGGTCGTCGTCTACAAGCTCCAGGAGCAGCCACAACGACGCTGCAGCGAGGAACAGGCAGCGCCGGGACCTCTTACAACGCTGGGCACTTCATCGAGGCAGCCGTACACTTCATGTCTAAGGCGGGGCGGACGCCTTACCGTCCTGGGGCGCCTTGACGCTTAAGCGTCGCCTGCCTTAAAAACCATGGCCCACATAACAAACTTTGTTTGCTCATGGCAAAATAATATTGACAAAGCTGAGGGGTCAGCGGCGGGTGCAGGGATCGGAGCAGTGGGGTGATCGGTCATGATGTGCTAGGTCCGGTCCGGTTCAGACCTGGTATTGGACCACCGAACCTATCAACAAAATAGGAGGTTCAGGTTTGCCCCCGCACCTCCCTTTCCAGGTTCAGGGACAATCCTAGGTTCGGCCCTTTCTCTGTACATTCTCATGAGCCTTCAACAACAACGGCATGACATACAACAATCGTAATAGTTGCACGGTACTGCCACTGCGTGCACCGGCCGGCCCGGCAGAGCTAGCCTCCGTGCACAACTAGAGCTTTCCTTGGAGACGGCCGGTTCGCCGCCTCTGTGCACGACTGTAGCTTTCTTGGACGCACAATGCCGACGCGCGGCGGGAGGCCGTTCCCGACGACGACAGCCTCGTGGCTCTTGGCGACGCCTACAGCCTTTCCACGCATGTCCCTCAACACAAATCTGGCTGAGTCGCTCTGACAGGGTGGCGTTGCAACGCGCGAGCTCAAGCGCAGCCTCCGCGGCATGCGACGCCCCGCCACAGCGTGCTCCGCCGCCTATACTAGCGACCGGCCGTGTCGGCGCCTTGCCTCCTACAGGCTCGTGATACGTCTCAAATGTATCTATAATTTCTGATGTTCCATGTTGATATTATACCAATTGTTACATGTTTTACATACACTTCATATCATTTTTATGCATTTTCTGGGACTAACCTATTAACAAGATGCCACAGTGCCAGTTCTTGTTTTCTGCTGTTTTTGTATTCCAGAAAAGTTGTTCTGAAAATATTCTCGGAATTGGACGAAACTTGGACAAAACCTTCTATTTTCCTGACACGTACATGGAGTCCAAAGGAGAGACGGAGGCGACCGAGGAGGCAGCCACGCCAGGGGCCGGTGCGGCCCGACCTCCTGCCATGCCGGAGGGTGGCGTGACCCCCTCGGGTGCCTCCAGACGCCGCCCTTTTGCCTATATAATGCCTTCGTCCAGAAAACCCTAAATACCCGAGCCTCCATCCACGAAAAGTTCCATAGCCGCCGCCGTCGTCAACCCTAGTTTGGGAGGGTTCTGATGCTCTTCCTGGCACCCTGCCGGAGAGGGGAATCATCACCGGAGGGCTCTACATCACCATGCCTGCCTCCGGAGTGATGCGTGAGTAGTTCATCCTTGGACTACGGGTCCATAGCAGTAGCTAGATGATTGTTTCTCCTCCTTGTGGTATCATGTTTAGATCTTGTGATCTGCCTATCATGATCAAGATCATCTTATTATAATGCTACATGTTGTGTTTGCTGGGATCCGATGAATATTGATACTATGATCAAGTTGATTATCAATCTATCTTATATGTTATTTATGATCTTGCATGCTTTTCGTTACTAGTAGATGCTTTGGCCAAGTAGATGCTTGTAACTCCAAGAGGGAGTATTTATGCTAGATAGTGGGTTCATGCCTCCGCTAATCTGGGCGAGTGACAGCAATGTCTAAGGTTGTGGATGTGCTGTTGCCACTAGGGGTAAAACAACAATGCTTTGTCTAAATAATTGTATTGTTTACATTATGCACTTTACTTAATGCAATAATCTGTTGCTTGCAACTTAATAACAATGGGGAACATGGATGTCAACCTGAAGGTGGATTATTAGTCATAGATGCTGTTGGATAACGGTCTATGTATCTTGTTGTAATACCCAATTGAATATCATAGTAGTCATCTTGTCATATATATGCATTGTCATGCGCTCTCTATTCGTCAATTGCCCAGCTGTAATTTGTTTACCCAGCATGTTAGTTATCTTTTATGGAGAGACACCACTAGTGAACTGTGGACCCCGGTCCATTCTTTTACACTGATAATACAACCAACTGCAATCATTGTTCCTTTTCATTCTCTGCAATTAAACACTATTTTCCACACCATACGTTTAATCCTTTGTTATAGCAAGCCGGTGAGATTGACAACCTCACTGTTTCGTTGGGGCAAAGTAGTTTGATTGTGTTGTGTGCAGGTTTCACGTTGGTGATCGAGTAAATGGTGCCACCAACAACCTTCAGAGGTGCCTTTTACTCCTACTGGATCTGACAACCTTGGTATCTTACTGAGGGAAAACTTGCTGCTGCACTGCTTCATACCTTCCTCTTGGGGTCTCCCAACGAACGTGTGTTTCACGTCATCAAGCAACTTTTTCTGGCGCCGTTGCCGGGGAGTAAGAGGATTTCTGCAAGGGGAGTCTCACGCTTCCAATCTCTTTACTTTGTTTTTGTCTTGCTTATTTTATTTTATCTTGTTTGCTTTTAAATATCAAAAACAAAAAAATTAGATTCTTGCATTTAGTTTATTTCGGTTTGTTATTATGTCTAGTTGTTTACTTGCTATCAATGGCTTCTTTCTTTGATACAAAATATTATTGGCAGTGGGTTCACGGAGGAACAACAAAATTATTGTAAGGAATACCGCTGTCTCAAAAAGGGATACTTATGGGACAAATAAGTATATTGAATTATTTTGCTAAGAACTTGTGCTCTACTTATGATGAATCCTACTGCTTTAATGAATCTTTTTGTTGTAGAAGGCATAAACACCTCCCTTTCCAATGTGATTATAATGATAATGAAACCTTGGCTGCTTATGCTAAAGGAAACTATGACTTTGGTAATCTTGAACAAACTGAAGAATTTGTTGTTTTTAAGGGTGCCTATGAAATTGCTGGTTATATTCAAGATGATGATTCTCCTTATAATCTGAAAATTTTGCTATACTTGGTTATTGCCTTGAATATTACAATGATAATCCTTATATCACTAAATTTCTTGAGAAAACTTATTCTCCAGAACAACTTGCTCCTTTCAGGAACTTGGGAAGAAAAATTGCTGAAACTGTGATCTCGTTGGATGAAAAAGAGGAGGAGAGTGATGAACAAAAGGAGGATCTACCTTCTAATGATAGTAACTCTTTAACTCTTATATTATATGATTACCCTCCATGCCTACCTAAGGAGGAAAATGCTATATTGTTGAATGTCATGATTCTATTGAAATATCTCCTTTTGATAAATTTGAAGTAACAAGCTCCTTGACTCAAGAAAAGGAAATTGCAGAAAGTAAAAATGTGCTCCCTAATGTTTATATGATAATGCTCTTGATGATGGTCCTATATTGCCTAATGATATTTATTATACTACTATTGTCAAAAGTGGGTTTAATGACCCCACTGTTTTTGAGCTTAATAAAAATTATGTGTTTTAGATCATGAAAAGCATGCTTTATGTGATAGTTATATTGTTGAGTTTGTTCATGATGCTACTGAAAGTTATTATGAGAGAGGAAAATATGGTTGTAAAAGTTTTCAAGTCACTAAAACAACTCTCTTTATGTTGAAAGTTTTGAAGTTTATTTGTTTCATCTTTCTATGCTAGTTGCTTTATGCTTCAATAATTTATTTTGTTACAAGATTCCTTTGCATAGAAGTGGGTTAGACTTAAATGTGTTGATATTTGCCTCTTGATGCTCTCTTTGTTTTTCAACTCTTATTCTTATGAGAGCATCATTAAAATCTTCTAGCCTAGCTAAAAGGCATTAAAGAAAGCGCTTTTGGGAGGCAACCCATTATCTTTTGTTTTCAGTTTTAGTCAAGGAGCTGTTTACTTCTGTAACAACCCCTTTGTATCTTTACTTTTTCGATTGTTGTGCCAAGTAGAGCCTCTAATAGAAAGATGATGCTAGATTTGGATTTCTGCGCAGGAACAGATTTTTCTGTTCACCGTTTCTTCTTATAAAATTCCAAAAAATTGAAAAAATCTGCAAATTTTTGTGCGTGATCCTCAGATATGTACGCATCTTTCGTTAGTTTTGAGTTTTTCGATCTGAGCAACGTAAGTGCCTCGAAAAAATTCGTCTTTACGGACTGTTCTGTTTTAGACAGATTCTGTCTTTTATTTTGCATTCTCTCTTTTACTAGTGTTGAGTGGAATTCTTTTTTGGTGGAAGAGCTTCACATAACATCAGTGGCAGTAGCTAATGTTTAAAAAGTAATGGTCATGTTTGTGTCCTTATAGAACATGTGAGTTTTTGATTGTGCACTAACCCTCTAATGAGAATTACTCTGAGTTTGGTGTGGCGGAAGTTTTCAAGGGTCAAGAGAGGAGGATGATATAATGTGATCAAGAAGAGTGAAGAGCTTAAGCTTGGGGATGCTCCCATGGATCACCCCAGCATATTTCAAGAAGACTCAAGCGTCTAAGCTTGGGGATGCCCAAGGCATCCCCTTTTCATCAACAACTTATCAGGTCATCTCTAGTGAAACTATATTTTAATTCTTTCACATCATATGTGCTTTACTTGGAGCGTCTGTGTGCTTTTATTTTCGCATTGTTATTTTATTTTCTGAGATCAACTTGTTGGATCCTAGCAATCTTGTTTGGGAGAGACACGCTCCGCTTTTTCATTTGAATACTCCTATTCTTCACTTATACTTGTTGAGTATTCTTGTCTAGCTACTGCTATGCTTTTAGCTCCTGTTTTTCGTGCATCTCTTGTTCAGAGCTGTTAGTTCTTTTAGAGAAAGTACTCTCTTGCTTCACTTATAATTGTTTGGAGAGTTTGTGTTGAAATAAATTGATTGGGTTTGGTTGGAACAGAAAATGCTGCATGTGGTAGATGGTATAATGGAAAAGACTTACATATTCTTGTAGATCACTGTCTTGGATAATTTGATACTTGTCAATTGTTTTGAGTTATCAAGTAGTTCATGTTTAAGCTTTTGTATCATGTGGTTAAAACCTATTAGTGAAGAACTACCGTAAAGCTTGTTGAAATTGGTTTGTATGATTGGTATCTCTAAGGTCTAGATATTTTCTAGTAAAAGGGTTTGGTTAACAAGGAAGACAGTGTAGAGTCTTATAATGCTTGCAATATGTTTTCATATGAGTCTTGTTGTACCGGTTGATATCCGTGTTTGCTTCAAATAACCTTGCTAGCCTAAACTCTGTACTGAGAGGGAATGCTTCTCGTGCATCCAAAACCTTGAGCCAAAATCCATGCCATTTGTGTCCACCATAACTACCTATATGTGGTATTTCCTTGCCACTCCAAGTAAATTTTTCATGTGCTACCTTTAAACTATTCAAAACTTTTATTACTCCTTTTTGTGTCAATGTTTACCAAGCTCATGAGGACGGGGTGGATGTCTTTATGTCACCTGTCAAACAGACTTTACCACCGGACTAGTGGCATATACATCCGCTTATCCATTAATTTTGCAAAAAGAGCTGGCAAATGGGGTGCCCAGTCCCAATTAATTACAACTTTAACCGCTTAATTCTCTTCACATTTTTGCCCTGATTTATCAGACAAGCAATGATACCAGTGAAATATCTGCATGTGTAAACAAAAGAGAAAAGAGGGATGATCTGCCTTGCTGGTAGAAATAACGTCCTTCATGGGAGCCGCTCTTAAAAGTCTGGTTGGC
The DNA here is from genome assembly GCA_947311845.1 of Poa pratensis. Taxonomy (NCBI): domain Eukaryota; kingdom Viridiplantae; phylum Streptophyta; class Magnoliopsida; order Poales; family Poaceae; genus Poa; species Poa pratensis. The sequence goes on from CAMZMU010000055.1 coordinate 32,436,533, forward strand.
AGGGGTCATATTGTACTTTTCCATTTTTGATTCGTTGACAATTAACAACACCTCTCAAAACTTATATTTTTACTCTCTATATGATTTCAAAAACTTAAAAAGCTCTAGCACATGATTTAATCCCTGCTTCCCTCTGCGAAGGGCCTTTCTTTTACTTTTATGTTGAGTCAGTTTTCCTACTTCTTTCTATCTCAAAGCAAACACTAGTGTCAACTTTGGTGCAACAATTTTTTATATGCTAGTATATTGTACTTATTATATTGCTTTGTGTTGACAAATATCCATGAGATATATATGTTGAAAGTTGAAAGCAATTGCTGAAACTTAAATCTTCCTTTGTGTTGGTTAAATACCTTTTACTTAGAATCTATTGCTTTATGAGTTAACTCTTATGCAAAACTTTTTGATGCTTGTCTCGAAAGTACTATTCATGAAAAGTTTTTACTTATATGATTCAGTTGTTTGCTCATTATCTATTTGTTAGCAAACTATAGACCATTGACCTGGATCACTTCATTCATAACATGTGCTTTACAATACTATTTGATCAAGATTATGATGGTAGCATGTCACCTCAGAAATTATTTTGTTTTTATCGTTTTACCTACTCGAGGACGAGTAGAACTAAGCTTGGGGATGCTTGATACGTCTCAAACGTATCTATAATTTCTGATGTTCCATGTTGATATTATACCAATTGTTATATGTTATACATACACTTCATATCATTTTTATGCATTTTATGGGACTAACCTATTAACAAGATGCCACGTGCCAGTTCCTGTTTTCTGTTGTTTTTGTATTCCAGAAAAGCTGTTCTGGAAATATTCTCGGAATTGGATGAAACTTGGACAGAACCTTCTATTTTTCCGACACGTACATGGAGTCCAAAGGAGAGACGGAGGCGACCGAGGAGGCAGCCACGCCAGGGGCCGGCGCGGCCCCACCTCCTGCCGCGCCGGGGGGTGGCGTGACCCCCTCGGGTGCCTCCAGATGCCGCCCTTTCGCCTATATAATGCCTTCGTCCAGAAAACCCTAAATACCCGAGACCCATCCATGAAAAGTTCCGTAGCCACCGCCGTCGTCAACCCTAGTTCGGGAGGGTTCTGAAGCTCTTCCCGGCACCCTCCGGAGAGGGGAATCATCACCGGAGGGCTCTACATCACCATGCCTGCCTCTGGAATGATGCGTGAGTAGTTCATCCTTGGACTACGGGTCCATAGCAGTAGCTAGATGGTTGTTTCTCCTCCTTGTGCTATAATGTTTAGATCTTGTGAGCTGCCTATCATGATCAAGATCATCTTATTGTAATGCTACATATTGTGTTTGCTGGGATCGATAATATTGATACTATGATCAAGTTGATTATCAATCTATCTTATATGTTATTTATGATCTTGCATGCTTTCCGTTACTAGTAGATGCTTTGGCCAAGTAGATGCTTGTAACTCCAAGAGGGAGTATTTATGCTAGATAGTGGGTTCATGCCTCCGGTAATCTGGGCGAGTGACAGCAACGCTATGGTTGTGGATGTGCTATTGCCACTAGGGGTAAAACAGCAATGCTTTCACTAAGGATAATTGTAGTGTTTACATTATGCACTTTACTTAATGCAATAATCTGTTACTTGCAATTTAAAACCAACGGGGAACACGGATGTCAACCTGAAGGTGGATTATTAGTCATAGATGCTGTTGGATAACGGTCTATGTATCTTGTTGTAATGCCCAATTGAATATCATAGTAGTCATCTTGTCATATACATACATTGTCATGCGCTCTCTATTCGTCAATTGCCCAGCTGTAATTTGTTTACCCAGCATGTTAGTTATCTTTTATGGAGAGACACCACTAGTGAACTGTGGACCCTGGTCCATTGTTTTACACTGATAATACAACCAACTGCAATCATTGTTCCTTTTCATTCCCTGCAATTAAACATTATTTTCCACACCATACGTTTAATCATTTGTTTACAGCAAGCCGGTGAGATTGATAACCTCACTGTTTCGTTGGGGCAAAGTTGTTTGATTCTGTTGTGTGCAGGTTCCACGTTGGTGATTGAGTAAACGGCGCCACCAACAACCTTCAGAGGTGCCTTTTACTCCTACTGGATCTGACAACCTTGGTATCTTACTGAGGGAAAACTTGCTGCTGCACTGCTTCATACCTTCCTCTTGGGGTCTCCCAACGAACGTGTGCTTTCACGTCATCAGCCCGCGCGCACAATACGGTGGGCTTGGGCATCGTAGAGTACAGACTTCTCGGTGTGCAGCACGGCACCCATCGGAAGCTAGCTAGCACGACTGGGCATGTGCGACGCGAACGGCACCAACGTCCGGTTGTGCCCTGCTCGGCTCCCGGTGACGAGGACGCGCTCCAGGGTGCCAGAACGTGGCCAAGCGGCATTGTGGCGGACATCGACCTCGGCAGGGCAGGAGGCGGCGGCAAAGCCACCGGCCACGTAGGTCGTGCTGCTCGCCGCGGCGCATGCGAAGAACGACCGCGCCGACCTCGGCGTGCCCCGCCGCCAAACGCCGGTGGCCGCGTCGAGCACATGGTCGTCAGCCATGGGCTCGAAGGTCTTGGGACCAGCTGTCTGTCACCATGAGGCGGGTCCCCACAGTAGCGCCTGCGCCAACATCTGCATCAGAGGCGCCGCGGCAGCAGCGCTACTCCGGACCTCTGGCCAGGCACCTTGCGGGACGCAAGCCAGGCAGTCGTCGGCGACTTTGTCCGGCATCCGTGGATAAGGTCGATGCGCTCGACCAGGCACTTCTGCAAACGGGGGCAACGTTCGCCTGTCCTCTACTCCTCTGTCGAGGAGAGGTGGAGGTGCGGCTCGACCCTAGGGACGAATGGGTAAGGTTCGCGATGGACCTTTTTCTCTATGGATCGACCCTCTAACCTATCGGTAACAAAATGTCGGTCCGGTCCAGCGGGTCAGTGGGCCGAACCGGACCACGCTCATCTATAGTGATCAGAGGGAGAGATGAGAGGTGACCTCGACGCCTCCGTCGCCAGATGAGAGGCAGCCTCCTCAACGTTTACGTCGCGAGAGAAGGGCGGCTGCAGGGAACAGACCAGGTGCTCGACCATAAATCCCAGGTACGACACGGCCGATCGGGTTCAGCTCGACCAGGTGCTCTACCATAGTTAGGGGGGTAATTTGTCCACGACGTGTCCAAACCAGAGTCCATCATGGCTGAAACCGCTGCCACCGTGTCCAAATCAGCTCCAGGGGGTGTTTTGCCTGGTTTTGGAAACTTGGGGGGTGATTTGCTCCAGTTTAGACTTGGGGGGGTCAATCGACCAAAACCTGAAACTTAGGGGGGTTATCTGGACTTCTTTAGATGATGAACCACCACGAAACCATCTATTCGTTGCGCGGCCTCAACAGAGACAGTTTCTTCTACCCGGCGAATGAAGCAGCAGCAAAGGCGCGAGATCTGTCCAGACTTAGAAGAGTGCCGCCAGATGGTATGGGCCAAAAGAAGAAGAAACATGTGGCAGCTCCGTCAGGTATGCAGCTGGAGAGCACTATTCGGCCGCCGCCACCAATCTTCAGCATCCGCCCAACGAAATGCCCGATGATCTGCGGCGTTTACTGATACCCACAAGTATAGGGGATCGTTGAAATCTTCAATGTGTAAGTATAGTATCGATCCCACGAGGAGCAGAAGGTATAAGTTATTTATCCTCTCAAATAAGAGTGTCACTTCCCTTATTATCTATGCACTAGACAAACTAAAATGATTAAATGATGCAAGTGTTTTTGGGTTTTTGTTGTAGAGTTTGCAATAAAGTAAAAATGCAGCAGACAAATAGTAGCAGGTGAAAGCTCTCAAAGAGAGAAAATCCCAATCCTCTATGCAGCAAGAGGACAAGCTCAAGTGTGTGTTTCTTATAAGTGGAGAACGCTCCCAGGGGCTACCTAGATTTCATGGCATAAATATTTCTAGAACAACAAGGTAGCATTTTGTCAAGTTTTAATCTTCTTCGGACGGAGCCATTATTAGGTATAGCTAAATAAATATACTAAACCCCTTATGATGGATCATGTGGCCAGGTAAATGACTGCAAAAGATTTATTAAGACATAAAATCCCACCATAGCATTACACTCTAAGATCCCCGATACTAATACCCTCATAATGTAACTTCATGACTCGGTCTCAGGTTTACATGTCCTCCCAAGTCTCCCTCAATTCATTACACTACGGTGTTCTCCTATGAGCCCATCTAGGTGAAGTGATGTGCAGTCGACGTTCGCACAACACCATCATAGAATTACATAAAAAGATAAACACTAGACAAAATACCAACACATGTTATATATAGATCATTGCCAATCCAGCCTATGCCCCCGGGAACATGAGAGAACTACTCACAACGTGAAGACATGATATGATTCAGTGGTATAAATGATACAACACAATCTGAAATTATAGTCTCACCATAAAACAATGACAAGTAACTAATCATACACAGGTAGAATAGCACTTAAACAATAGCTAGGGTTCACCAATCTCAAACTATGAGGGGGATGAAGTGGATCACGAAGATGGTGATGGAGATGGTGCAGGTCTTGACGTTGGTGTTGATGGAGACTCCGGAGGGGGGATGGAGGAGCCTACCGGAGGTGATTCCGGCAGCGTTTCCCCTCCGATCTTCTCCGGCGGCAGCCTTCTGTCTTCTGTTTCGTGTGTTTCGTGTTTCTCTGCCGCTGTCGTGGGTTTTTCACGTCAGGTGTCATAGATGACTTCGTAGGTGTGGGATTATGCGAGTCAAGCATCTCGAGCTTGGGATCGCAGGAACAAAGATCAACACAGATTTACCCAGGTTCGGCCCCCTCAATGTGAGGTAAAAGACCTACTTCCTGCCTACCCTAGATTGGTATTGATATGATAATCGAGGTGTTACAATGGAGGCGATCCGATCTGGTACTCGCCGTATGAGCTAGGGTTTGGGGCTTGATAGCTTGACCCGCTCTAAGTCCTGCGAGTCCTCTTTATATACACAGAGGCTCGCTAGGTTACAAAAGGAAACTTCCCCATAAGGAATACATCCACAGAGGCCTACTCGGAGACTACTTGGTCTTCACGTCCTCCGGGATTGTCTTCTAGATCTTTCCCTTATGGCGGTTCAATATTGGGCTTGTTCCCAAGTGGGCCTTCGTCCGTGCGAGTAAGTTAAGTCGCACTGGGCCGCGGGTTAATCCAGAAAGTATTCCCCCGACATTAGCCCCCAAGATTGGTTAGGACTTTACGGTGAGAACCTTCTGACCTCTTGAAATGGTCTCTGAGCCGCACTGCAAACGTTCTGACCAATCTCCTGACTCATGCGATTCAGCGCTGTGACTCATCGCGCGACTCATCTTCCTTCTGGAAATATTCCTTTCCTTTAATTGCGGACCGTTACTCGTTTTCGGGCGCAAATTGTGCCGTTGGTTGCGAGCACAGATAATGCCGTTAGTTGCGGGCCCCTTCAGTTATAAGCTGCGGCCACCTAGGTCATTATCCATTTGCCCTTGCAATCTTCTCATCCCTAGCCGCGCCGTCTTCTTCCTCGACCCGAGCCTAGTTCCCCAATTCAATCTCCCCCTCGCAATGGCGCCCAAGGCGAAGCCATCTGACGATAGGCGCAAATCTCCTGCAACTGGGAAGGATCCTGGGTAACGGAGGAAACTCTTGCGGATCTGGCCGAGGCTGGCTTCTTGCCGCCGAAGGGGACGGCGTCTGGCGGGCGCCAGGCGATGAAATCGAGCCGCGCCCCAAGCCCAACGAGCTGGTGATGTTCGTGGAGCACGTGGAGCGTGGATTCACGCCGCCAGGTTCTCCCTTCTTCCGCAATTTGCTGCAACGCCTAGGCCTCCGTCTTCACGACATCGGGCCCAACTCAATGCTCCAGGTGAGCAATTTTCACGTGCTGTGCGAGGATTATCTTGGCATAGCCCCCAACATCGATCTATGGCTGGCCTCTTTCACCTGCAACAGCCAACTTGTCTCCAAGGGTGGCGCCTACGTTCAGGTCGGCGCCATCTCTCTTCAACGCCATAGGAACTCTTGCCTTCCCAAGCTAGCCCTGGCGAATCGACCCAGGGCTTGGCAAAAATCTTTCTTCTATTGCCAAGATACTTCACCGGAGGGCGAAACTCGCCTTCCCTCCTGGTCTAACACCCTCTTCGTGCCTACCGAGGCACTGAAATCAAAACCCCGCGACTCGTCCATGTCCTTCATCAATGAGTCGCTGATCAAATCCGCGCCTTAATAGGTCATGGTCTTACTGGCCTTGATCTTCTCTCTTGCTGGACCAAATGGCGCATTCAGCCCGTGAGTCCACGACAGCGATCCTTCCTTGAGTGCACAGGCACCTCTGCTGACGTTGATCGTATCAAGGCTTCGGACTGGAGGCCTGAGGATTGGGTGGAATTTGTCACCCGCGTGACTGAGGAGAAGGACATCTCCTTCGATAAGGTGGGGCTTGCCCCTTTCAGTGTTAACAACAAGCCTTTTGAGGTAACTCCTCTTCTCTGTCTTTTCGCCTTCGTAGTTGAGTCGCATTCCTTTTCTTAATACTGCAACTTATATCTCCCTGATCCAGGCTGATGAGAACTACTGGTCGCTGCCTGCGACCGTCGCCGGCACTGCTGCTCCCAAGCGTGCCGCACGAAAGAAGTTGCTGCCCACTCTAGAGGGCAGCGAGACTGCTGATATCCCTTCTGTTGCTTCTGCGGCCTCAGATGGTGAAGAGACTGAACTGGACGAGGATGACAGTCCAGTGCCAGCCGCGAGTTCTGTTGCCGCGGCTGGACCAACTCCCCGTAGAGCCTCCAAGAGGCTATCTCGTGAGGAACCAGAGGTTGATGCTCTGGAAAACCCTGAGGCCACGAAGCGTCGCAAACCTGCTACGGGCGCGACCTCCTCCGTTGCCAGGCGTGCTTTCAAAGCCACCGCCTCTGCTGAAGAAGACATGGGTCCCCACTCTGGTAATTTCTGTTGTCTTGTCATCTTGAATGCTTATTCTTTTTCCTCTACTGACACGCAAAACTTCTGCTCGTAGATTCTGGGACCCAAGGCCTGTCCTCACCGTCAAGCGGTGAACTTATGGCCTTTGTGAAGATGGCTCCAGAGTTAGTAACTTTTCCCTGTGCTTATAATACTTTTATTCTGGCTTATGTGCTTCTTCTTCACACAATGCCCTTGCTTTTTCAGAAGTGCGGCTAAACCCGCGACTGAGCCTGGAACCGCGGTTGAGCCGCATTTATCACCTGCGGCTCATACCGCCATGGTAGAGGGCGTGGCCACCACTGATGACCTGGCCACGGTCCCTGTTCTTGACACAGCCACCCAAGAGGTGGCTCTGGAGGATAGAACGGATCCCCTTATGATCCAGGACGTGGAGAAGGTCAACCCCTCCTCCATAGATGTAATGGCCAAGGATGCTGATACGCCAGTGGTTGAGTCGCCAGCGGCGGACAGCCTGCGGTCGCCAATTCTGCATGCTGAGGTTGCTTCTTCCTCCTCCACAAGCCGCGCTGAGAGACTGTCAGAGGCTATCATTGCCTCAAATGACAAGCAAGCCATGGAGCTCCGCAAGGCACTGTCTGACCTGTCTGCGGCTTATAAGGTAAACTTCTATCTCCAGTTATCTGTCTCTAGCCCCCAAGGATCAAGTTTCTTCTTTGACTGTAAAGGGAGACTTGATGCTTCTCTTTTAGCTGTTGATATATACTTACTAACTGATGTACCCTTCGTAGGAGGAACTAAGCTCCATAACGGCTGCCAAACTTGCCTTGGAAAAGCAGCTGGGGGATACTCCCTCTGAACTGGAGAGGCTGCGCGAGCTCCTTGGCCAGCGTGACGCTGAGCTGAAGAAAGGGAAACCAGGATGGGCGAGCTATCTGATGAAAGCTTCAAGTTATCTGAGCAAGCCAAAGCCACCGAGCTGCGGCTTAAAACTGTTGAAGAGAAGTTCCAAAGAGGGTCCAGCAGCTGGACCTCCAAGTCAGTGCTCAGAAAGACGCCATTGCTGATGCCAATGAGGACGCAAGGCTTAAGGCTGTTTCCATTGGCGAGCTTGAGAAAAAGTTGAAGAAAGTTTCTGATGCCCATAACCTTGTCCACGCCAAAGTGTGCATCATGACTCAAGAGTTAACTGGTATGTGTTGCGACTCATATCTGCATCTGTTTTCTCTACTATCTTTGCCTGTGTGTTGTAGAGCTGACGGAGACATGCCTCGATGTAGGTGAAGATGCCAAGGAGCAGCGCGGCAGTACTCAAGAACAGCTGGAGTATATCCGCGATTTTTCGCGAAGAACTTGTGACGCCATGAAATCACTGTCTAAGTGCCTGCTGCCGACCAAGCCAGTCCCCGGTGATTCTGAAGGGCTGCTGAAAAGACTGCTTAGGGCGCCTCAGTTCTTTTTGGACTGGAAGGAGTCCTCAGCTCGCACCGGCGCGGCTCATGTTCTTGCTTTGGCCAAGACGTACTATCCTTCTTTTGATGCTGCCAAGGTTGCAAAAGGTAGGCCCTCGAAGAAGGTGGATGGCACCGAACTGACGGCCTCAGAATATGCGACGACTTGGAAGGATATGCGCGGCCACGCGACTGAACTGGTGGAGGGGATAGATCTTGCGACCTATATGGGCAAGTATAATGCAGATGGAAGCAGATGGGAGAAGTTACCCGCTCCGTCATCCAGTGCGGTGATTCCGCAGGAAAAGAACCCCTCTCCAGGCGTATCCAGCTCTGCAGCCCCCAAGCCCGCGACTGAAGAGCCCTCCAGCGAGCCTGCGATTGCTCCTTCTGGCAAGCTTGGTAAGCCGCCTGTTCCTCCTTCCCACCGGCCAAAAGCTGCGCACAAGTGAAGAAGAGAAAACAATGGTTTGATGATCTTGGCCCTTAGCGGTCTGTAATAATTGTTAGAATTTATGTGTCATAAGACAATATTATGGTTTGCTTAAGTACTCTTGGCAGTACATGTTTCGACCAATAGGCTGGTCCTTATGATTTGTCTCGGTTTTTCCTCACTTAGGCCCTTGCGCGGCTCAGTATTTCCCAGGTAAAAAGTGCGTGTTCAGGGTCGAGAGCGGCCATGATAGGCAATCAAACTCGATTGACGCCGCACCCCCAGTACTTTGGCCGCATAGTGCAAGTCGCATCCAAGAGAGGTTGAGTATAATCACGATAAATGCCACTTGTTTGGCGATCCCAAGGAATAGGCCGCGCTAAAAAGCTGCCGCACCCCCAAGGGACCAATGATTAAAAAATAAAAGACTCACAGCTCAATTGGTAGTTTGAGATGCTTTATTTCAGAATCATTATATGATACATAGGGTCGGTCGCGCCTAGGTGGCGACCAGAAGTGATGCTTGGGTCGGTTGCGCCTAGGTGGCAACCAGAGATGTTACATGGGTCGGTCGCGCCTGAGTGGCGACCAGAAATGGGTCGGTTGCGCCTAGGTGGCAACCAGAGATGTTACATGGGTCGGTCGCGCCTGAGTGGCGACCAGAATTGGGTCGGTTGCGCCTAGGTGGCAACCAGAGATGTTACATGGGTCGGTCGCGCCTGAGTGGCGACCAGAATTGGGTCGATCGCGCCTAGGTGGCGATCAGAAGTGTCATATTGGGTCGGTCGCGCCTGAGTGGCGACCAGAATTGAAATTTTTAGCCCTGAGTGGCCAGCTTGATGATGTAAACTCTTAATAATTTTGCTGCGGCTGCTGATGGCAACTCGCGACGCCTGGGATGTGTCCTTATTGGCAATGGCTCGTAGCCTTTGACTTCCTTGCCTCCCTTGCGGCCGTAATCTGAAGTCGCAAGTCAGGCAGGTGCCTCTTGGCCTTCACGATGTCATCAAAATTCTCCTGCGACTCGCGCATGGGCGCGCTCTCTGCGATGCAAGCTGCTCTGGCTATGGCCTTGTCGCCTCTTCACATTCTTGAGCTATTCTTTTGTCGCCATTGATGGTGATGACACCCTAGGGCCTGGTATTTTAAGCTTTAGGTACACATAGCACGGCCTAGCCATAAACTTTGCGAATGCTTCTCTGCCAAACAGCGCATGATATGGGCTCTGGAAATCTACAACCTCGAACCAAATGTACTCGCTCCTGAAGTTGCTTTGTGTCCCAAAGGCGACCTCCAAGTTAACTCGCCCCAATGGCTGAGCTGATATGCCTGGCACGACACCATGAAACGTTGTTCTTGATGGGTGTAGCTGCTTTTCTTGAAGGTTCATTCTTTTGAAGGTTTCATAGTATAATATATTGATGCTGCTGCCTCCATCCATCAGTACTTTGCTCAACTTGTACCCTGCGACTTGAGGGGCAACCACCAGCGCGAGTTTTCCCTCTTCATTTATTTCTCCTGGGTGATCCTCGCGGCTCCAAACTACTGGTTGCTCGGACCACTTTAGCCACTGTGGGACGGCTGGTACTATGGCGTTAACAGCCTGATTGCGTCGTCGCAGCTTTTGTTCCCTCCTTGAAGTATTCACCACAATGGTATGATACTGACCCAACTGTTTTGGGAACTGTGGCTGATCTGGCTGCGGATTTGGGACGGCGTTGTTGCTGTTGTTGCCTCCGCCATGTTTACCTTCCTCGTTGTTTTGATGATTGAAGTTTGTGTTGAGTGGCTGTCCATCCTTCCACTTTTTGTAATGATAACACTGTGCCTTCGTGTGGTTGGGTGGTTTCCCATCTTTTCCTATATGGATGTCGCAGGGGCGGTTGAAAACCTCTTCCAAATTAACTGGGTGAAAATTCCTTCCTCTGCTGCTGCTTTGTTTGTAACGAGTATTCGTATTTGCGACTAACCCTGAGTTTCCTTCCTCGTTTTTGCGCTTGTTATAACTCGCATTGGCATTGCTAGCTTGCTGTTGTTGAGGCTTGCTACTGGCCTTCTTTCCCTTGCCAGTGTTTTCCTCTTCCTCCCCATCAGATGCGTCCCTGGTTTTATCCGAGCTAGCATACTTGTTGGCCGCCGCCATTACCTCGCTTAGGCTCTTGACTTTATCCTTCATGCGACCTAGTTTGTGGACTAGCGGCTCAAATTTGCAATTTTTCTCCATGACAAGGACTGCTGAACTGGGTGGTATGTTGTCTGAGGAATGTATGATCTCTGCGACCCTTCTCATCCAGTGGCGACTCGACTCGCCTTCCTTCTGTACACAACGCTCAAGGTCCTCTATGCTGCAGAGTCGCTTGCATGTTCCTTGGAAATTCTTGATAAAAGCTTCCTTCATCTCATCCCAAGAGTTTATTGAATTTGGTGGCAAATTTTGTAGCCATATGTGGGCTGCGCCTTCTAACATCATGTTTAGGTAACGTGCGCAGATCTCTTCGGATGCATTTAGGATGCTCATGCCCATCTCGTAATTGTTGAGCCAAGTAACAGGGTCCATGCTGGCGTTGTAGTTGGCGACCTTGCGAGGTCCTTTGAAATCTGCAGGAAACGGTTCAGACCTGATTCTTTCGCTGAAACAGACTGGGCCTTTGAGTCGCGACGATAGGTTGGACGAAGCTGGCCTTCCTATTGGTTGGCCGCCGGCGCGGCTGCACAATCTCTATGGGTTGAATTTGCTGAGGTTGATTTTGAGCCGCAGGTTGATCTTCCCTTTGTCGCCTAGCCGAGCTCGAGGTCGCAACGTGTGGCGACTCCGCGTGGATGCTTCTCTCCGCCGTTGCTCTGCTATTGTAAGGGGTGGAGTGCAGCCGTCCTGCGTGTTCGGACATATTCGCCTGCTGTATTACTGCTGTGCTCAGCATCTCAATGGCGCGCCGTGCCTCTCTGTCCATTGGCGTGTTTCCTGCTGGCGCTAATCTGGCCAAGATGTTTGTGGCTGCAAAGAGATTCTCCACTGGGCTAACATAATGCCCTTGCGGCGTGTGGAACCTTTGAGGCTGCTGTGGCGATTGCTGAACAAAGGTTGGCTGCGTCAAGGCGGGGGCATCATGGCCCTGTTGTTAGCCTGTACTATGGCCCTTGACCCAGGTATCTCTGCTACTCTTGGTGCTGCGAAAGATGGAACCGCTGGTACGATTGATGGTACAGCGATTGCTTGAACCGCGGGCGCAGCTAACGGGGCCGCGGACCGCATAACCATGGCAGATGGTGCCATGCGTGCGGGTACCGCGACTGAAGGTTGTGCGACCCCTGACCATGCGACCGGGTGCGCCGTGTTGGTGGCGACTGATGGGATCGTGTTGGTGGCGGCTGACGGGACCGCAATTGCTGGTTCAGTGGTAGGTGATTGGAACAGCTCCATAGGGTTTACTGTTCCTGGCTGCAGGCGACTCGCGTGGCGTCTGTGTGGCAAGGTGGCCTGTATTCCTTGCAGAGTATTGGTTTCCTCGATGAGTCGCAGTTGCTCCTGTTGGAGGCGCTGTTCCTCACGCGCCAGCCTGGCTCTCTCATCTGCGATTCTCTGGACTTCATCATATAGCCCGATCCTGGTAGCCTCCAATTCTGTCACCCTAGCAGCCGCGTTAACCGCAGATATTGGTGTAAACAACACGCTTCCCTGTGGCGGCGTGACCGCTGCGCTGGGGGTTACCCTTGACCCTGATTCCGCAGGCGCGACTCCAGGTGGGTTCTCTGTTTGCGACTCCTGAGGCCGCGACTCCTGGCGTCATCGCAGCGGATGCCGCGACTCCTGATGCGTCTAGCGCGGCTTGTTCTGCTGCTTCCGGCGGTGTGGGGGCTAAGCTGCCTGGTGGCATGCCCAGCCCTTCGTCTGCTTCTGTGGTCCTGTAGACCCCTTCCACGTGCCGATCTTCTACAGAGGGCGAGCCACTATCCACAGGGCCTCCGCATAGCCTTTCCTCAAGGACATACTCAATGGATTGGCCTTCTTCGTCTTCGAGAGGCAGCGACTCGTGGTTGATAGATTCTCTTCTTGGTCCACTGTTACCGCGACTCCTTCTTCTGAGTCGCCATGTTGCGATGGATCCTCTGACTCGCCGCCAATGAAGCCGACGAAGACGTTGATGGATCCAAAGGGGATGACGTGGCCGGTCTCCAAGTAATCTGCTTCCGGCCCCCAGCTTGAATCGTCGATGAGGGGTGTGCCATTGACCGTGATGATACGGCCAACAACAAGATCTTCAGCTCCCTTCATGGATCCTGCGCGGAACGTGACGCTCTTGACCGCAGGCCCCACGGTGGGCGCCAACTGTCGTGGGTTTGTCACGTCAGGTGTCATAGATGACTTCGTAGGTGTGGGATTATGCGAGTCAAGCATCTCCGAGCTTGGGATCGCAGGAACAAAGATCAACACAGATTTACCCAGGTTCGGCCCCCTCAATGTGAGGTAAAAGACCTACTTCCTGCCTACCCTAGATTGGTATTGATATGATAATCGAGGTGTTACAATGGAGGCGATCCGATCTGGTACTCGCCGTATGAGCTAGGGTTTGGGGCTTGATAGCTTGACCCGCTCTAAGTCCTGCGAGTCCTCTTTATATACACAGAGGCTCGCTAGGTTACAAAAGGAAACTTCCCCATAAGGAATACATCCACAGAGGCCTACTCGGAGACTACTTGGTCTTCACGTCCTCCGGGATGTCTTCTAGATCTTTCCCCTTATGGCGGTTCAATATTGGGCTTGTTCCCAAGTGGGCCTTCGTCCGTGCGAGTAAGTTAAGTCACACTGGGCCGCGGGTTAATCCAGAAAGTATTCCCCCGATAGCCGCCTCCTCGCGAAACTCCTCGGGGGACTCTTTTTATAGTTGGTTTTAGGTCAAGAAGAAGCCACGGAGACGAAAACGGACGGCATCGGAGCCATGAGGGGGAAAATAGGTGGTCCCACGTGGCCAGGGAATTTGACCGCGTGGGACCCTCTAGTTTCCAGCTGGCTGGGCTGCTGGTCTTCATTTTAGGCCCATTGCGTTCGTCTTGAAAATTCTGAACCGTTCTCTTTGGCCTTGCCCTTTTTGGAGTCCCGGAAAGTCCGAAACCCTAAAAAAGACGTTTTCTGGAAAACAGAGTTAGAACCAAAAGAGGAGGGATTATTTAGAAAATCCCTGAAATCATTATAAAACATGAATATAACATCATATAAGTTGCAAACACTACAAGAAATATGCTATAATGTGACCTTTTATAGTGACGCCCAAAATATTGGTCATAGATTTATGACCATTTTGAACCAGTTGGTCACACGCTGGTTTTGAGGGAGTAAACAACACAAACTTATGACCAATTTGTGACCAAAGGACTTTTTTTCCTAACATGAATTGGTCATAAGCCAGATAGCACTAATATATGACCTTTTTTCTAGACAACTACGACCAATTTAAATGGTCATTCGCATTAGTGGATAGCCAACTCAGCAATCTCGCCTACGTGTTAGTGCTTAGGTGTCATTTTCGCTTACGTGTCACTCTGACTGGACAGCCAACTCAGCGGTCTCACCTACGTGTCAGTGTTTAGGTGTCAATTTTGCCTACGTGTCATTCTTACATGTAGGACCCACTGTCAGGAGTAGCACACAATGACCGGTGGGACCCGCCCAAGCCAACCGACATGTGGGACCCGCCATGTGGGACCCACATGTGACCTGTGGGACCCGCCATGTGGGACCCACCGTGTGACCTATATGACCCACCCGGCTGACACATGGGACCCACTTATCAGCAAATGAACCACACTCAGCTGACATGTGGGGCCCACCTTGTGATCCACCCGAATGACATGTGGGACCCACCCGACTGACACATGGGACCCACGTATCTGGACAGAGCCATACCACGCACATGAATATAATTATGAAAAAAGAGGCGGATAGAGACTCGAACCCGCGACCTCACCTTTCTTCCCGTCGCTCATAACCAACAGGCCACCACACCTGTGATGTACAGAAAGCGCACTGGAACTTATTAACTAGATGCTTCGCTTAGGTCCCTGGGCTTGGGCCTCGTTGGGTGAGGCTTTTCCCTATACCGAGTGGGTTGGCCAGCCTGGTTTAGCTGCGCTACTGGGCTGGGCCGGCTCGGCTCGCCTGATTCTCTTTTTTTTGTTCGGTTCTTTTTATTTTTTTTCTTTTTTCTTTTATAACTTTTGATTTTGAATTTCAATTTCAACCAAATAAATTTTGAAAATTTTATAAAGATTTCCTCTGTCATTATATACTATTAGGTACTGTTTTCAGTCAAAATAAAATACAAATACCTTTAAGATTATATATTGCTTTATATTGGGTTTTAAAAAAATTGAAATAAATTTGTGGGATTATTCTTTTCAATTTAAATGCAACTTTCAAAATATAGTCAAAACGGAGGACATGACCGTTTGTGTATCTCTGATGAAATAGATACTTTTGTATCTAAAAATGATTTTTGCAAAAAATTACGAGCAAACTACGAGGCAGCTGTAGTTCAAATTTGACCCGCTTCCATCTCTCATGACCGTTCGTAGCTAGGGTTTGAATTTTGCGAAACTTTTGTTGTATCTCTGATGAAATAGGTACTTGTGTACCTAAATATGATTTTTTCAATAAATCATGAGAAAACTACGAGGCAGCTGTAGTTCAAATTTGACTCCGTTCCAACTGAATCGACATGAATTTGTCTTTTTTACGAGAGGTTGATGGAAAGGTTTGACGAACAACCATTTGGTTATTTGTAAAAACAATGTGGTCTAGTATTTTCAAATAATGTAGCGCTCCTATTTTACGACATATTTTTGGTAGTTGCTTCACAAAATAACCCATTTTTGGCACTCGAAAAATGAAAAATGAATTTTTTGTTCAATGAAAATGAGAACTTTCTTCGGCAACATTGTTCGTGGTTCCAAGATACACATTTTTGTAGAATATGGGAACATTTGAACAAACTATGTCAAGAATGTGGCGATAACATTGGTCATTTGACACTAAAACCATGAATCTTCATAGATGATACCTCATTTCTGAGAACACTTTCTTAAGAAAATTGCCGTATTCCAACTTTATGATTTTTGATGGATACTAGGACACATATAATGACACCACGTGAAGGTTTTCCATTTATTTGATTTTTTTTTGAATTTCGTATGCCGGTTTCAATATACGGTCAACTCGGGGGACATGACCGTTCGTAGCTAGGGTTTGAATTTTGCGAAACTTTTGTTGTATCTCTGATGAAATAGGTACTTGTGTACCTAAATATGATTTTTTCAATAAATCATGAGAAAACTACGAGGCAGCTGTAGTTCAAATTTGACCCCGTTCCAGCTGAATCGACATGAATTTGTTTTTTTTACGAGAGGTTGATGGAAAGGTTTGACGAACAACCATTTGGTTATTTGTAAAAACAATGTGGTCTAGTATTTTCAAATAATGTAGCGCTCCTATTTTACGACATATTTTTGGTAGTTGCTTCACAAAATAACCCATTTTTGGCACTCGGAAAATGAAAAATGAATTTTTTGTTCAATGAAAATGAGAACTTTCTTCGGCAACATTGTTCGTGGTTCCAAGATACACATTTTTGTAGAATATGGGAACATTTGAACAAACTATGTCAAGAATGTGGCGATAACATTGGTCATTTGGCCCTAAAGCCATGAATCTTCATAGATGATACCTCATTTCTGAGAACACTTTCTTAAGAAAATTGCCGTATTCCAACTTTATGATTTTTGATGGATACTAGGACACACATAATGACACCACGTGAAGATTTTCCATTTATTTGATTTTTTTTGAATTTCGTATGCCGGTTTCAATATACGGTCAACTCGGAGCCGATCTAAACCAATCAGAACGCAGAACCACTCTGCCCACGGATCACCCCACTGCCCACTGTAGCCGATCTGAGCCGTTCATCACGCACCCATCCAACGGTGGTTCTCTCGCCCAACCTATTCTTTTGACGTGAAATGACTTGAATACCCACAGAGATTCGACCACGCAACACACAACCAGGGGCAATTTTGTATTTGTCAGAGACAACGGAATAAAAGACCCTCCCCACTGCCTCCCGAACCCTAGCCCCTCCCCACTGCCTCCCGAACCTAAGCCGCCACCCCGTCCTTCCCCCATCGCCCTTCTCCCAGCCACGCAGGATCTAGATCCGCCCCCCATGCCCTTCTCCCAGCCTCGCCGCACCTCCGCCCAGGAATCGCCGGTGGCTTCTCCTTCCCCTTCTCCGAGCACTCGACGCCAAGCTGCGCCTCGGACGACTCCGCTCTGAGCTCGACAGGGCCGCCGGTCCGAGCACTTGACGCCAAGCTCCTCCACCGGCCGCCGCTCCTCCACCGGCCGCCGCTCCTCCGGGCTCTGTACATCGCCGACGTCCTCCTTCGTCACGGCCTCTCATCCATGCTGGAGGTAGCTGCGTTCCCGACGGCTGCTGCTGCACCCGACCCCTCGTTGCCTGGACGCCTCCCCGACTCTCCTCCTCCTGGACAAGGCCTTCGCCGGATACTCGCTTCCCCTACAACACCCCCTGCAGATCTACTCCTCCATCTTTTTCTCGCGTTTGACCAGAGCAGAGACGGCTCAGATCTGACGTTTTTGTTGTCTTACAGGTGATTCAGGGCGCCGGTGCTGCACGGGCTGCAAAAACACGCTCGGGAACGTCGATCTCTGGTCGACTAGGGCGGCAGCCGCTGCCGTTGTTGGCGGCTACTTCATCTACAAGGAATACGAGCTCGCCCGCGTCTCCACTTCCCTCCAGGTACAGTCCGCATGCTCCTCTGTGTTAGTGGTTAGGTAATCTATGCTGCTCCTCTGTGTTAGAATTCCCTTAACTGCAGTTGACAAGTGAACATGAACATCCTGTAATCAGTACATTTGAATTGATCTGCAATCATTGTTGACCATACACTAATACTTTCAATTGTAATTGGATTTCAGCAGCCATGAGTTAAATCTGTTGTATTGTAGTTGAGGTGCATTTTAATAGTATACTGCCATGTATTGTGAGTTTAGAGTAATTGGTCCTCTTTTATCCTCTCCATCTGCCCTGCTCTACCCTAGAACGCCACTGTGCTCTAATTGCAAAATTACCTAGCTGCATCTTCTTTTCCTGCTCCCGTAACCTAGCTCACATCCATCCGTGTCTCTTTTTATTTTTCTTGCAGCACCTTGCTTGGTTGCTTCCTTGGTTCACCAAGATGATGAAGAAACCCATGCAATGTGCCTCCACGCCGAGGTGGAGGACGACCGAGCTCGGTGGGTGGAGGCGGACATCATCCACAACCACCACCAACAGATTGGATGTGCTATTACCGTTGCTACGATTTGTGTATATCCTGTTAGGCCAGGGTTTGAGCGTTAGCATAATTCTTCTCTCGTGAACAAAGCCTATCCTGTGCTGAACTTTTAATAATTTGCTAGACGCTCTGATACAATGATTTGGACGTGCACTCGTGGTCTGACTGCTAGCATTTTAAACTTCATATCAGAAAAGTTTTCTCTATATTGATTTGCGCAATACCACGTGTAGTTCTAACTCTGCATGTCTTTACTATGTTGCCTGACCTTTTACTGATCTGTATTGTTTGCTTGTAGTTTGGGCGCAATCTTAAGAATAACTAGATCCATCTAAGTTTGGGCGCCATCTTAAGAATAACCTGACAACCACTGCCTCCGAGACCGCTCTGTAAGTACTTACCTACCTCCCAGATCCATCTAAGTCCCATGTTTGTTGTACCAGTTGGTTCAAGAGCTCTTGTTGGTTATCCTTGAATGCTATTATTGCTCCACTAGTCCTTAAACTATGACCCTGCAGTAGCTAGAACATGTTAAGGACTAACTAAAGGTAAAGCAACTCACAAAGAAAAAATATTGACAATGAGTTTGCAAATTTGCAGTGATCATTTCAGTATTTGCTCTACGAAGGCATGATTGAATGTGAAATATTGTAATCTTAAAGACATGCATCTGCAATGTTTGATGTATTTACTCCATAAAGATGTTGGATCACTGTCACCTGATACATAGTTAGGTTCTATTTAAAACTATAATGTAATGATGCTGATTTTGTTCAACTTTGGATGCATTAGTATCTGAGTTTGTGTGCCTGTTACCTGATAAATGCTTTCTTTGTAATATTCAACCTTTGACATGCTTTTGTTTGTTCGGTTTGATGTCTGCATGACATGAATCTCATTTTAACTTGCTGGATAACAAAATGCCTGGAACTAGCTAACTTTGTCTTAGAACTATGTCCTTTTTTTGAATGGCCTGTTCATAATTTATTGGCTCTAGTTTGTTGATTCTTCTTTGCTGATTAATGTAACAGGGTAACTGTTGTATTTTTGCTTATAATTATGCTTCTATCTGCTTGTTGCATCATGATTTTCATGTCCTCTAAAAGTATCTCGTACCTCTCTTCTACAGGAGCTACACGTTGAAGAAATTTAAAGAAGCCTGACGAAGCGAAGAGCAGCTAGTTATGTATTGTAATTGTAGGCATATCTGGGTTGTAAATTGTAACAGGTCGTTTCATGTATAGACTAATTTAGTGTTGTTTTGACGAATTTCTCTGTTCTGTTTGAAATGTGCATTTTGTATGGGATTTGAAATCTTGAATCGTCTGATTGGAAACCTGATAAGTGTAACCCACCTATGAAAATAGTCTGCAATATTCCAAAATTTCTGACTTGTGGGACCTATGCTGATACAATTCTGACAAGTGGGACCATCACCCAAATTATAATGTGGAAATGGAAAATCAGTAAAATGTAAAAGGCCACATCCAAGAAAATAAAAGGGCCGAATTATTGGGCCTGGCCCATGTAGCTGTACGAAATAAAGAAGAAAATACATAAAATGGGCCAAATTGTTGGGCTTGGCCCATCTAAATGGCTGAAGTGGATTGGGCTGATTCTGATCTACAACCATTTCATTTGGTCACAATTCTGCCACGTCAGCTTTGCCACGTTGGATTTGACGTGGCGTGGCCAGATTGCCCGTGACCAAAATATTGGTCATAAAATTTGTGACCTTTTCTTTTGGTCATAGAGGTCTATGACCAATCCCCAAAAAAGGTCATATTGGCTAGTTAGTGACGCTCATAACGTGACCAAGTGTTTTTGGTCACAAAAAAGTCACAAATTAAAATATGTGACCATTCGGTGACCAATATTGAGGGTCATAGAGTAGCATATTTCTTGTAGTGAAATAAGTTGGAATATCAAGTAATAAAATGTAAAGTTCATGTATGCATTTTACATGCATCAATTACCTACGCCAGTACTCCTATCCTCTCTCCGGAACCGGAACCAAGATCTTCTTTGTCGACAGCGGGGGACGCACCACCTTGGACGACACCGAGTCCCGCTGCGCGATCAGTACGCCTTGCCTCCATGCGCTCAAGAACTGCCCCGTGGCCCTCTCTGTCCCCGGCCCTGGACCTGAAGGCGAGCAGGACGGCGGTGGCCTCTACATCATGGACACGATGCCCGACCCGATGAATCCCACTCTGTTCAAGGCCCTCATCTACCGCGGATGCACAGATATACGCTTTACTGCGGGCCATGGCACTGGCACTGCGACACCCTCCCGTGGCCGCCCTTCTTCGATCACCAGCTTGACCAGTTTACCTCGGTATTATTTTATGCTGTGGTGGGCGACCACATCTGCGTCTCTCTGATCAACGTCGGCACATACTGCTTCGACACGGTCAGCCAGGACTGGAGCCTGGCTGGTGAATGGCAGATGCCCTTCTACGGGAAGGCCGAGTATGTCCCTGAGCTCAAGCTCTGGTTTGGTGCCTCTGCTGATAATCAGCAGCTCCCGTGCGTCGCCGACCTCTCCCCTATCCTGGGAGGGCGTGCTCCGAAGAAGAAGCATCGCTACATTTGGGGGGGGGGGGGGGATCCACATCTGCCGGCGAATTGGCTCCCGAATCTGTATAAACCCGCCAACATTGTCAGCTTGGGTTCCGGTAAGTTTTGTATCATCAACTTCTTCCGAGATATGGAAGGGTGCATGTCCTCTTGGGGGGCTTGGACAGATGGCAGACCAATTGTTGTTTTCTCTGGTTTGGAAGTGTTGGCTGGCAATGGCAATGGCAATGACAAAGAAAGTAGCAGTGACGGCAACCAAGATAGTTGTAACGACAACGGGCTAGACTTTGTAGAGATCCCGATACCCACTCCATGGAGTCGGTACTCTAACCGTGTCTTTGCTTTCAAAGCTCCATCCTTTTATCTATCTGCATCTACTACGTAATGGTATTATGCAAGGAGGTACGACACTGATTGTATGAAACCACCATAAATTGTTCTGGATGCTTATTCCAGGGTCAGGATGTAAACGGCAGCGGCATCCGCTGGTCCTGTATACGCTGCCCGTCAAAATTAGTCTAAACGGCGTATGTGGCAGTCCAATTAATTAAATGGCGTATGTGGGAAATACACGAAAGACCACCATCGCCAGCGGCACTGCCACATACGCCGTCTAGTCTTCGTCTTCCCCTTCTCAGCTTACCTGACGGCTGACGCCATGTCCCTTGGGTGATTGGGTCATGGGCCGCCGCCGCCGTCAACCTCCAAGTGGAGCGCCGCCGCTAGCCGCCTCTCCGCACGCACGTCCCCAGCTGTGCCTCTCGGCGTCGGATTCCATCTCCGCTGTCCCACACCACAAGATCTGCGCGCCCCCAAACTCTCTTCACCAGCAACCGCTGTCGGGATCTTCTTCCGTCGAGAGAAACGGCAGCTCCTGCCATACGTGGCACCGGAGCTGCGCGCGCCGGGGGGCGCAGCGGCGGCGGCGACGCAGAAAGGGCACGTGTTCGCGTTCGGGGTGATGCTGCTGAAGGCGTTGACCAGGCGGCAGCCGACGGAGAGCGAGGAAGGTCTGGAGCTGGAGGCGTGGGTGCAGGGCGCCTTCAAGGAGGAGCGGCCGCTGTCGGAGGTGGTCGACCTGACGCTGCTCGGCGAGGTGCACGCCAAGATGCAGGTCCTAGCCGTCTTCCGCGTCGCGCTCGGCTGCTCTGACCCCGATCCGGAGTTGCGCCCACGCATGCGCGCCGTCGCGGAAAGCATCGACGGGATCAACTAATCCGGCGATTCATCATCTTCATCGACAATGAGCAGCTTTGATGATTGGATGGATCTACTAGTTCCACTACCGCACACCACAAAAGCCAGAAAATAGAAAGCCAAGACCCATCAATTTTTATCAACGATCGGTAGCTCTTAAAATCGTTAGATCTTAGTCTCGGTTCTGGTCTGAAAATATACTGTGTTTTCTAGGAGATTTCTGCTGTATTAGTTTAGGAGATGTATTAGTAACTACTCCCTCCGTTCACAAAAGGATGTCTCAACCTATCTCAAATATGTATGTATCTGCACACTAAATCATGTCTACATACATGCAAATTTGAGAATGATTGAGACATCCTTTTGTGAACGGAGAGAGTACGTATGTGCAAGCACAAGAGAGAAGAACCTAGAGGCGACAGAGCGTGGAGCAGTAGCAGGAAGCGGTCCTCGCGGCGCCGCCAAGTCCCAGGAAGCCGCCATAAATAATTAGCGGCTGCCAAAAAAACTGTTAAGCGTGCATGCGGCCGAAGCAGCACGTCCGTTTTCTCCAGCGGATTAGCCACTTACATCCTGATTCTAGGGCCTCAGGATTGTTTTCAGGTTTACTGCGGAGCAACTAATTTGTAGTACTCCTGTTTGATGGGTACTTCCTTCCTCCTACTTGAATTGTTTCTGAAGATGTTGCTTTGCCCGACTTGAGCTGCTGTTTTGGAAGTACTCGGCCTGACAAAGACACAGCTGGCAACCCGGATCTGGGATGCCGGGTTGCCGACGATACCGAGCTCGTCGCCTTGGCCATTGCGGTACCAACGATGCCCACGTTCGCCAGGGCAGGTCGAGCGCCTCCGACTTGAGCAGGAGCAAAGCCTGGGCAGCGGCGGTCGCGGCGAGGGCTTCTGCATTGGCGCGGGCATGCATGGCGACAAAAGTAGCTTGGGTCTCAAGCAAGGCGAAGGCGGCAGTGCCCTCTGCCAACCGCTCCTTGGCCTTCTGCCTATGACCGCAACTCCCTCTTCGGCTTCAGCTGGGCCTCGGTGGCCGGCGCGTCCTCCATCGGTGGTCTAGGGATCGGCCGGCGACGGCACGGTTGGGGTTAGAGAGGGTTTGGACCGGGAGAGGAAAGATGAGGAAGAGGGTTTGGATGTGCCTCTGTTCGAAGGCCCCTGGGAGGAGAAGGGCGGACGCAGATACTGTTCGCGCTACCCCAAACCCAGCCCAAATTTCGGTTCGAAATGGGGTGAAACTGACATGTCCGTGGCCCCATATCCGTTTGGGGTGCGTCGTTGGGTCGTGCCCTCTGTCTGCGCGGAAACAAACGGACAACGCGTCTCTGTTTGGGGAAGCCCGTTGGAGATGCGTTGGTTATTTTGTTACAAACGACGGCGGTTTTTTGAACATTTTTTTGCGACCAATGGAGGTTTGGTGCAGAGTTATTGACTTCTGACTAAAATTTTGCAGCAATGAGGGGGACAACACATGCATGCAAAAAGTGGAACGCTGTTACACCAGCTGTAGCTACAGCCGAATTACGCCTAGCGCTTGCCTTTATAGTATGTGGTGATACGTGTTTGTAGTCTAGAACATCCTTGCAATTGTTTTGTTCACGCCGGGATCACGCCCCCACCCGCTGGTCAACTGGAGCATTGTCAGCCGGCCAAAGGATCTTGGGGGTCTGGGGATTTTTGACATTGAAAAGTTTGGTCGAGCTATGCGGCTTCGTTGGCCTTGGTTTGCTTGGCGGGATCAGGATAGGCCTTGGCAAGGTATGGCGCTCCCGTGTGACGCCAAGGACATGGAGCTATTCCGGGCTTCCACGGATGTTTCCATCGGAGACGGAGAGAAGTGCCAATTCTGGCATGATCGATGGCTGCCCGGAGGGGCCCTAAAGTGGCAGTTCCCTGATCTTTTTGCCTATCTTCACGCGCAAATTCAGAACAGTAAAGAAGGAGTTCCACAACAGAAATTGGATGCACTCTCTCTTCCGCATTTCCTCACCGGCTCAGCTCTCACAGTACACTCAGCTTTGGGCAATCTTGCAGCTTGTTGTGCTGCAGCCGCGCCCTGACGCCATCACCTGGTGATGGACTGCTTCCGGATGCTACTCGGCGGCGTCCGCTTACCGCTGCCAATTTGCGGGGACCGTTGTGCCATTCCGGGCGGCGAAGATTTGGCGAGCACAAGCGGAGCAAAAGTGCCGCCACTTTGCTTGGGTGGCTAATCACGGTAAAATTTTGACGGCGGACAACTTGGCGATTCGTGGGTGGCCGCATGATCCTGTGTGTAAATTATGTCACATACACCCGGAGACGGTGCAACATCTTCTTCTTGAGTGCAGCTTCGCCACGGAGGTGAGGGACAAGATCGTTGGCTGGATAGGTACCATTGGCATCGCACCGCCCCCTCTTGGTCACAACATCGACAGTTGGTGTGCTCGCGGGCCTTCAAAAGGAGCAAATGCGCCAAGCTAGCGGCGCTTTCATCTACAGCATGTGGGGGGTTTGGAAGGAGAGGAATAGGCGGACCTTCCGCAACTCCGCGCTTCAACCGGATTTGGTGGCACACCTTGTGTGGGAGGAGATCCAACAAAGGGCTTTCGCCCATTCGCAAGACCCGGGAGGCTAGCCTTTTGTTGTTCTTGGATGGGATTGGGACATTTGTGTCCCTTTCTTATCCCGTTACTTAAAACAAATCTGTAATTAATATTCTCTTCTATCTAATCGGACGGCAAGATGGACTGCTTTAAAACTCAAAAAAAAATTTTGTTTTGTTCTAACATGTTTGAGTCTAATTTTGCTCTCCATGGATCATCTTCGTAATTTTCCAACCGTATCTTCCTGATTGACCCAGCGCATGCACGCCTTGGCCAAAACGATATTCTCGTATATACTTCCACTGAAAGAAGGGCACGATGTAAATTCCCTTTCCTGCTAAACTAGGGCAACATAGGACAATAGAATCCGAAAGAATCAGAATTGCGCACTCATCAACATCCTACCAGCCAAAGGATACCAGAATATGCAAACCCATCCCTTTCCGGCCAATCACACATGGTGAAATTAGATCGGTAGTCAACTGGTGTTAGACATCTTGAATGGCCGTCCAACCGCTGCTGCTGCGACAGAACTGACCGACGAATCTGCTCGCCGATTGGGCCGCCCACAAAGGTGGCCATAAAGCTCCTGCGGAAAAACGTATAGAACGGAGCTAAACGTTGGGACGGCACCAAACTCCAGCGGTCCAGCCGATCCATTTGATTAAGACTTTGAAAAGCAAATCGATCCGCGGCACGAACGAAGAGCCGCCGGTACCAACTGGGGTATTTTTTGTGTGTAGCTTTTCCAATTCTTAATCTTTTCTTGGAGAACCTGTAGTGCATAGAGATCGTGACGACGCGCGTCGACACGCCGTGGTAGAAGAATTAGCATGAGAACTGACTTGGGTAATTAGGAGGGTGGTTGTACCTCTAACTCATCAGGGATATAATATCATGTTTAAAGCTCCGTGTGTATCAATAAACAAAATGTTGGGCAGTTTCTACGTCGGCTGAGGAGCATCATCTTTGGCCTCAGATGCAGGAGTAAGGCTATGGCCTCTGTCGTCATGCTCGTAGTTTGTGAACTTTGGAAGATCAAGAAAAACGTTAGGCTTCGGGCGAAGGTGGGCGCTAAATATTTGAAGTTTTATTTTACCATGGAGTAGACTTCTTTTCTAAAAATGGAGTAGACTTTTGTTCTTATTCGCGCTGTTTTGTCGCTCCTAATTTGTTAACCAAACTTCTTACTAGTGAGATGAGGAAAAAATGCCTTTGTTTTGAGAAAAAAATATCTTGGTCCAAGGCGACGTTCATAACTGGTAGCAAGACGAGAGTGAATAAAGTGAACCGGGCGGAAGGTGCTCCTGCCTAATTTTTTTTTTAAACGTCGACTTAAACAACTTTTGAAAAGTCAAAAAAATCTGTAAAAAATCAGATGCATAGGTAATGCAAATCCAATGCGCCGGCGAGTGAGTTTCGTGACGAATATGTATTTACGTTGGCTACGTAAAAATGACAAATTTTCATTGCTACCGTAGTGCTATATAGCAGTGTATATACGTCATAGATTTGTCTTTTTTACACAGGGCAAATGAAAGATCGTTTCTCCACGAAATTTTGTACTATTACATAAATACATGTGTATGAATGCCTCAATTTTTTTCGGAATTTTTGAACATTCGAAAAGTGGTTGACCCGGACAGGATCACGTGCACCCAGGTTCATCCTAGTATTTTCCGTAGCAAGACCTCTATGGTGAGTTCTTCAATCTTGAGCACCTCCAGTACTCTTTAGTTGGTGTTGTGTGAGTATGGTGATATTCATTGTTTCGAGAAAAAAGGTCACTTCAAATATGACGAACCCGATGGGTTTTAACATGGATCCGATCCAAGGGTAGCGCCATGGATGGTCAATGAGTATGTTCATGGGTATAGGGATGGGTTTGATAATGGTCAACCTGATGAATGCCAACGCATTTGCTACCATTAGTCGATGGCCTTCTCCTCGAGGAAGAGGTGACCTCCTCTCCGGTGCCTAGAATGGTCGTTGGTAGCCATCTTTTTGTCCTCCTCGTAGTGCAGTGGTGGTGGCCATTCATATTCTGAAGGGAAAGGTGGCTTTATGCACTTGGCGTGCCCGTGTGCAACCTTCTTCTCTCCTCAGTTTTGGTGTTGCGGCGGTGGTATGCCTTCACCTTGTGGCATGATGTGGAGACATGGTATCTCTCCTCCCGTGACATCATAAGGTATCACGAAGTCGAGAGAAGGCGAGGTATGCACTGCTAGGGTGAACTCCGAAGTCGCAATATATACTGTTTGATGGCAACACATGCGGTTCTAGCGAAGTATCATATATGTTGCTTATCTTATAGGGACGATTCTCAATACAAGTTGTAGGCGGGACTATTGAGGTGGCCTAGAGTATCCGCAAGCGATAACCGGAGTTTCGCACACGGGTCAATTTTCAAACTGGCGGCAGCAGTTTATTAGTTCTTAGAGACAAACCACATGTGATAAAAGCATTTCATAGTTCATACTCGGTTTTATGTTATCTATATACGATGCTCCGACTACATTCCAGATTTCTTTGGTTAAATTTAATCATGTGATGGGCTTAAGTCGGAGTTTGTTCAAGCATCACACATATCATAAAGGTTTACGCCCCACAAAACTGGCCTTTCACGTTTGATGTCCCTTGAAAAAAGCTCATATATTTAGAAAACCATTTACTTAAATGGCTCAGCTTGCAGCAGAATTTTTTGTAGACTCACAAATGATGTTTCTCTGAATGGGGCCGCAAAATACACTACGGGATATAAGGCTTATAAATTTATAAAGTCGGTAGCGGCGGACGACTTTGCATGAAAACTCCAAAAATACTTTGCATCCAAACGGGGACTTAACTGTTGTGGCGCCAGTTTATCATAACAAACAACGGGCAAGGGTCACTACACTAATAAAGTCCATGCTTTCCGGAGTAGCAACTAAAGTAGTACTCCCTTTCCGCGGTTGCTAAAAAGAAAGTTCGGTTAGCAGTGCCGATGTTAGTTAACTTGACGGCAGAAAAGGATCCACCCCAAAAGTCGATGGCCCAATATAATTTGTGGCAGTACAGGAAAGCGCCCTCTATGAAGAGACAAAGTGAAAGCACACAGAGTAATCAACAGCACTGAACGAAATGGACAGTAAAAAAGCATTATATTCTCGTCAACCTTATTCGTCTCGCAAAAAACATCCACGTCAATAATCTTTGTGCCATGCTACAGCGTTCAACACGGCGAACCCATAAGAGCTCATCAGTCACCACAATGGCTACCTAATGGTGTTGAGGGTCCGGTCCTCCGGGGCTCAGCCTCTTGGACTCGTGCGCCACCGCCCCGCCTTCTTGCCTCTGCCCCTCCCCGGTGGGCACTGTTATTTTCTGGTGTTCCAAATTCCAGCGTTAGTACCGCTGGGTTAAGCGGTACTACCGCTGAGAGCTACCGACACCGCTACCGCCTCCGCTACCGCTGAAATGGCCGTCTGACGCGCTTGTCCGGTACCGACTGGTACCGCTGGCGGTACCGCCGCCGGTACCGCTGAGGTGGGAAGAGACGAACCAGCCCACCCCAGCGGTAGTACCGCTGGGTTAAGCGGTACTACCGCCGAGGTGGGATTGTTTCCGGATTGATTCCGGGTTGGACTGCAGCCGACCTAGGGTTTGATGTTTCTATTTATTCCTCTTGTAAGCCGCCGTTTTGGGGTAAGCCACACATTGTAAACCCACGGCGTTTGTAACCTCACCCGATATAGTGAAGTATTGCTGGCTGGCGCCCGTGGTTTTTTCCTCTCCTTTGTTTGGAGAGGTTTTCCACGTTAAATCTCGTGTCCCCTTTGGTTTGATCGTTCCGCTCTTCGTCGTTTCTTTGCTATCGTTTTACAACAAGTGGTATCAGAGCCCTGTTTCAGATCTGTTTTCAGATTAGGGTTTTGGATGGCATCGATGAAGTTCGATCTACCGGCGCTGGACTACAAGACGAGATTTCGTTGTGGCAGGTCAAGATGCGTGCGATCCTCGCACAGTCCAATGATCTTGACGAGGCGCTGGAGAAATTCGGCGACAAGGATGCGGCGGCATGGACCGCCGATGAGAAGCGGAAAGACCGTAAGGCTTTATCGCTTATTCAACTTCATCTATCTAATGATATTCTGCAAGAAGTACTCCAGGAGAAAACCGCAGCGGCACTGTGGGCTAAGCTGGAGTCGATCTGCATGTCCAAAGATCTCACCAGCAAGATGCATGTGAAGATGAAGTTGTTCACGCACAAGTTGCAAGAAGGTGGTTCGGTAATGAATCACTTATCGATCTTTAAGGAGATCGTTTCTGACCTAGTGTCGATGGAGGTAAAGTACGATGATGAAGATCTAGCACTTTTACTTCTATGCTCGCTGCCAAATTCCTTTGCAAATTTTCGTGATACCATACTGTTAAGCCGTGATGAACTAACCACCGCGGAAGTATATGAGGCCCTGCTTGCCAGGGAAAAGATGAAAGGTATGGTACAGAAAGAGGAGTCGTCGTCCTCCAAGGGCGATGCTTTGCAGGTCCGAGGGAGGCCTGAGCAGCGAGATAACCACTACCACAACAACAACAGAGACAAGAGCAAGGGTGACAGAGGTCGCTCAAAGTCTAAAGGCCGTGACAAGTTCTGCAGGTATTGTAAGAAATCTAATCATGTCATTGATGATTGTTGGAAGTTGCAGAACAAGGAGAAAAGAAAAGGTACTTACCAACCGAAAAATAATGAAGGTAAAGATACCGGTGAGGCTTCTGTTGTTGATGGTAGTTCTGATGGCGAATGCCTAGCTGTTTTAGCTGCATGTGTTTCTCGTCAGGATGAATGGATTCTAGATACTGCATGTTCTTTTCATATTTGCTGTAACAAAGATTGGTTCAGTTCTTATGAGTTAGTGCAGACTGGAGATTTCGTGCGTGTGGGGAACGACCAGCAATGCAACATTGTTGGCGTTGGTTCCGTTCAGGTCAAGACACATGACGGTATGACACGCACGCTGACGGGAGTGAAACACATACCAACCATGGCAAGAAATTTGATCTCGCTCAGTACCCTTGACTGTGACGGGTACAAGTACAAAGGAGGAAATAAACTCCTAAAGGTATCAAAAGGTTCTCTCATAGTTATGGTTGGTGATATGAATTCTGCTAAGTTATATGTTCTTAGAGGTAGCACGTTATCTGGTACTGTTGCTGCTGTTTCTCATGATGACGCTAGTAAAACTAACCTTTGGCATAAGCGTCTTGGACATATGAGTGAACTTGGTATGGCAGAATTGATCAAGAGAGACTTGCTGCAAGGATGCAGTTTGGGTAAGATGCAGTTCTGTGAACACTGCATTTTCGGTAAGCACACAAGAGTTAAGTTTAATGCTTCTGTTCACACCACCAAAGGTACACTTGATTATGTACATGCTGATGTTTGGGGGCCATCTCGTAAGCCCTCTTATGGTGGTGCTCGTTATATGCTTACCATTATTGATGATTACTCTAGAAGAGTTTGGCCTTATTTCATGAAAAATAAGGATGATGCGTTTGCTGCTTTTAAAGAGTGGAAAGCTATGATTGAAAGGCAAACAGAAAGGAAGGTGAAATTACTTCGTACTGACAATGGTGGCGAATTTTGTTCGAATGCCTTTAATGATTATTGCAGGAAAGAAGGCATTGTCAGGCACCTCACCATCCCGTACACGCCTCAGCAGAATGGTGTAGCGGAGCGGATGAACAGGACCATCATCTCCAAGGCTCGCTGCATGATCTCCAACGCTCGCATGAGTAAGCGTTTTTGGGCTGAGGCGGCTGCCACCGCCTGCTACTTGATAAACAGGTCACCATCTATTCCCCTCGACAAGAAAACTCCCATTGAGGTATGGTCAGATTCTCCTGCTGATTATTCACAGCTTAAAGTTTTCGGCTGCACTGCTTATGCTCATGTTGATAATGGAAAGTTAGAGCCGAGAGCTATTAAGTGTGTGTTCATTGGTTATGGTTCGGGTGTAAAAGGATACAAGTTATGGAATCCCGAAACTAGCAAGGCTTTTATGAGCAGGAGTGTTGTTTTCAATGAATCTGTTATGTACTTTGATAAGTTGTCCTCAGATGTTTTGCCAGATTTTTCTGAGGAGCAGGTTCGTGTCGAGGTGGAGCACTCTGTTGAAAAGGAAAATGTCACTGTTGACAATGATGGTGCTGCTACTTCAGATGATTCTGATCCTGATTCTGCTGGTTCTGATGATTCTGTTTCTTCTGATTCTGATAATGATAATGTTCAGAACTCACCCCCTGTTTTGCAGCCACAACAGTCTATTGCTGCTCGTAGGAACAGGAGGAATTGTGGTCCTCGACCACGTTTAATTGAAGAGTGTAACATTGTTGATTATGCTCTGAGTTGTGCAGAACAGGTGGAGCACGGACATGAGCCGTCCACCTATACTGAAGCTATTGGTTCCGGTGACCGCGAGAAGTGGCTTGCTGCTATGCAAGAAGAAATGCAGTCACTCGATAAGAATGGCACATGGGAAGTTGTGCGCTTGCCTAAGAAAAAGAAGGCAGTCCGCTGTAAGTGGATCTTCAAGAGAAAGGAGGGTTTATCTCCTAGCGAGCCTCCGAGGTTTAAGGCAAGGTTAGTTGCAAAAGGCTTCAGTCAAATTCCAGGTGTGGATTATAATGATGTTTTCTCTCCGTTGTTAAGCATAGTTCAATTCGTACATTCTTTGGTATTGTTGCTATGCGTGATCTTGAGCTTGAGCAGTTAGATGTAAAGACTGCGTTTCTGCATGGAGAGTTGGAGGAGGAGATATACATGGACCAGCCAGAAGGGTTCATAGTGCCTGGTAAGGAGGATCTTGTGTGTAAGTTGAAAAGGTCCTTATACGGTTTGAAACAATCTCCTCGTCAGTGGTATAAAAGGTTTGATTCTTTTATGTTGTCACATGGCTTTAAGAGGTCTGAATTTGATAGCTGTGTGTACATTAAGTTTGTTAATGGATCACCTATATACCTGTTATTATATGTTGATGATATGTTGATTGCTGCCAAGAGCAAGAAAGATATCGCTGCTCTCAAGTCACAGTTGAGTAGCGAGTTTGAGATGAAGGATCTTGGTGCTGCTAAGAAAATTCTAGGTATGGAGATTACCCGTGACAGAAATTCTGGTTTGTTGTTTCTTAGTCAGCAAAATTACATTAAGAAAGTTCTTCATCGTTTTAACATGCATGATGCAAAGTCTGTTAGTACTCCTATTGCTCCTCACTTTAAATTGTCAGCTGAACAATGTCCTAGTACGGATGAGGATTTTGAGTACATGTCTAGAGTTCCATATTCTAGTGCTGTTGGTTCTTTAATGTATGCCATGGTTTGCTCACGTCCAGATTTATCATATGCTATGAGTTTGGTTAGTAGATATATGGCTAATCCTGGTAAAGAACATTGGAAGGCTGTTCAGTGGATTTTCAGGTACCTTCGTGGCACATCCAATGCTTGCCTCAAGTTCGGCAAGACTGATGAGGGACTCGTAGGCTATGTGGATTCAGATTTTGCTGCCGATTTGGATAAGAGGAGATCCCTCACAGGTTATGTGTTCACGCTTGGTGGTTGTGCCGTGAGTTGGAGGGCAACGTTGCAATCCGTTGTTGCCCAGTCTACCACTGAAGCAGAGTACATGGCTATTGCTGAAGCATGTAAAGAATCGGTTTGGCTGAAAGGTTTGTTTGCTGAGCTTTGTGGAGATGATACTTGCATTAACCTGTTTTGTGATAGTCAGAGTGCTATTTACCTTACCAAGGATCAGATGTTCCATGAGAGAACAAAGCACATTGACGTCAAATACCATTATGTGCGTGATGTTGTTGCAAAAGGTAAACTGAAGGTATGCAAGATAAGTACTCATGATAATCCTGCTGATATGATGACAAAGCCAGTTCCTGTTACTAAGTTCGAGCTTTGCTCGGGCTTAGTTGGTATCACTGTCTAGCCCAAG
The DNA here is from genome assembly GCA_947311845.1 of Poa pratensis. Lineage (NCBI taxonomy): Eukaryota > Viridiplantae > Streptophyta > Magnoliopsida > Poales > Poaceae > Poa > Poa pratensis. The sequence continues at coordinate 32,469,080 of CAMZMU010000055.1, forward strand.
AGGCTATTTGGCGCCGAAGGTGTTTTTCTTTGTTGTTTCAGGATGAAGTTCTCTTTCATGCTACAAGATGGAATTTGTCTCAAGGTGGAGTGTTATTTTTGGTGTTCCAAATTCCAGCGGTAGTACCGCTGGGTTAAGCGGTACTACCGCTGAGAGCTACCGCCACCGCTACCGCCTCCGCTACCGCTGAAATGGCCGTCTGACGCGCTTGTCCGGTACCGACTGGTACCGCTGAGGTGGGAAGAGACGAACCAGCCCACCCCAGCGGTAGTACCGCTGGGTTAAGCGGTACTACCGCCGAGGTGGGATTGTTTCCGGGATTGATTCCGGGTTGGACTGCAGCCGACCTAGGGTTTGATGTTTCTATTTATTCCTCTTGTAAGCCGCCGTTTTGGGGTAAGCCACACATTGTAAACCCACGGCGTTTGTAACCTCACCCGATATAGTGAAGTATTGCTGGCTGGCGCCCGTGGTTTTTTCCTCTCCTTTGTTTGGAGAGGTTTTCCACGTTAAATCTCGTGTCCCTTTGGTTTGATCGTTCCGCTCTTCGTCGTTTTCTTTGTTATCCGTTTTACAACTGGCACCTTCATCTCGGTCTCGGCCGCGGCGCCGGCGTGTCCGCCGCCCATTCCCCTTCCGACCGCTCTCACAAGACCCGAGCCGATTCCGAGTGCACGTACGACGGCGGAGAGCAGCAACGCGGCGCAGATAAAGAGCCCCAGGCTGGTATGTGCCATCGGGAGGTAGGCAGGAGCTCGATCGGCGCTTGATGGAAGGCTGTGGGGAGCTGCAACGACAATGTACTCTCGATTTCGTGCAAAGACCGAGGTGCTAGCCAACTGCAATGCAATGGGTTCTGTTCTGGGGATATGAAGCATACCTATCTACCGACTTATATAGACGTACTCATTATGGCTTCCACGTACTCATGAAATGGCACCAATGGCGATATATCGGTTACGACAGTTGCATCGAGAACTCGCTTTTAGGCAAAGAAACCGAAGGCTTGGATTTTATTTATAGTATTTTCCTCCATTGGACACCCAGCCAATGACCAGGCCAAGCTCCTCCTGAGTGCAGGCATGATATGCTGCTCCATTTCGACTCCTAGACCACACATGCGCTTCAACCACTCGCATTGCTTGGCAGTTGGCACTCACACGCGGTGTCGTACTAGACAAAGATCACCTTCGTCTTCTCGATCAATCAGTGACGGCCAATGTGGATGCCCGTTGTACTCGGCGAGATACGTGCACCGAGCAATGGTGCAGCGCAACCGGCCGGCTTGGACGCTTGTGCAGTTGTGCCTCCCCCTCCTTATCGGATATCACCTGCCGAGGTACGGTTATCTTTGTCCTTCATGTCGCCTTTTCAGCTATACTTTAGGCCGGATACATACCACGATCGAGCTTAGAAAGTTACTACAACTTTTTGGCAGATATATCAGTATAACTTTTTCATCTTGAGACAAAGAATGGAAGAGAGGCCACGCACGCAGCATTGGTGCCTGAGATAGTGAGATGGCCGGATTGGCTTCTGACCGACAGTGAACCAAAATATTCATAGCTTTTTATGGTAGCTACAGATTTAGTAGATAATTCTATTGACGTGTCACTTTTTATCAGATTTCCAAGTATTAGCATGTGTCAGGTGTTCAATAATGAATGGCGGTAACATCTCTTGGTTCCGGCATAATCACGCGATTGTAAACGATGTAAAGCAAAACCACTTTTTGCGTTAAGTGGATACCATCACAATTGCTTTCAGCCTGTGGAAGACTACGCATTTTGTGATGTGCACTAGTTGACCCAAAGTTGTATGGTAGAGGTAAATCCCAAACCGCCATTGCCCGCTAGATCAGCTGCCCCGTGCCACAGGTAACCAAAAAATTATGAAACACCACGACTTTGCTGACACAGACGCACTATGTTTTACGCTCACCGAAGCCTGCCTGGAGGGCTACCAAGTGTGCAGCAACTAGATAACAACCACACTAGCGTACTAAAAGGCAGAAATGCCATCGTAACACGCTAACATACAAAGAGATCAGGCACCGAAATTTACCAGCTTTTAAGCTACAAATCAGGGATTAATACTAAGATGAAATGGGATGCCTAGTCACCCGCCATAATTTACCAACTTTACCATCGCATTAATCCAATGGCCAATGCAGAATTAGTTTTATTTTCAGTTGCATTTGATACAAGATTTAACCACAGATGGAACAGGAAATTAACAATATTCATATTTTCTCCAAAGGATTGGCACGAGCGCTGCCGATACTATCATACTTAACTGGGCTAAACTTTGTTCATATGCTCTCTTGGACCATCGTCCGTTCAAGTACTTAGGTCATTGTCCTAGTGGAATCAATCCAACTACTCATTCCAGCATACTGCCCACAATTATCAGGTGAAATGGACAGCTCGGTGGTTGCTATTCCATTTACATCCATGGTCTGTTGTGGTATACGCCCCCTTGCCTAATTGTCTCATCCGATGGTGGGCTGAGCAGGATGTAAATGGACAGCTCGGTGGTTGCTATTCAGTGTAGTGTTTGAACTTCACCTCAGCATTTATATGGTGGATTATATACACGTCCTTTCGTTGCATCTACATTAACAGTTTTCCTCCTGGATGATGCATCTTCTTCCCCATAGTGTTCCCGCATCAATGCTGCCAGAACACAAATCATGGTTAGAAAAAATATGGAACATGACGATGGAGAAAGCTTCATATTTGCAGAATAGGGAGATACTAAAACTGCTACTCAAGGACCTTCCTGTACAGAAAAGGTAACTTCTCAACGTAGTGCATGCATAAATTTGACCATGAGCCGTGCAACCTTTTGAGCTAATGTCAAAAGCGCTGAATAGATGCACATGTTGTACAGAAGAACAAATAACCTGTTTTTTAAGCATTCCTTAGGAATACGCCAGCTAAGGAATAGGCCAGCTATTGAAACGATGATAAAAATGTTGGTTGATATAGTTGACAGGAAGTCGAGGACGAGTAGAACTAAGCTTGGGGATGCTTGATACGTCTCAAACGTATCTATAATTTCTGATGTTCCATGTTGATATTATACCAATTGTTACATGTTTTACATACACTTCATATCATTTTTATGCATTTTCTGAGACTAACCTATTAACAAGATGCCACGGTGTCAGTTCTAGTTTTCTGCTGTTTTTGTATTTCAGAAAAGCTGTTCTGGAAATATTCTCGGAATTGGATGTGTCGCAGCAGTGGAACATGGGGTTCCCCTGATGCTGCCAAAGTGGGTCCTCCACTGGGGCCCACCAAGAAGATGGACAAGACAAGGAGTCATGTACAGCAGATGGGATAGCCCATCTGCCTCAAGGACACCCGACAAGTTCGACAGCAAGTCTCTGCGGCTAAGGACCAGGTGCCCTTCTGGGTCACCCCCTCGCCCAGAGAACCAGGCGAGATACCCGCGGGTCCGTGCTCCGGCAGGAGGCCAGGCGCGCCCCCGGGTATCCATCCGTACCACCGAGAGGATAAGATCGCCAGCTCGCCGGAAGCTGGTGGAAGACTTGGGCGCCAAGATGAAGGCCACGCCCAGGTGACGTTGCCACGAGCGCAGTTGGTGGGGCGGATAGGCTTTGTCCGTCCCACCTTTTCCAAAGGCGGACGACCACACTGCCCTCCTCAGAATGCTTGGAGGATAGAGTGCCACGTCTCCTCTAAGGGCCGCCGAGGGGTTTTCCCGCCAAGACCCCTCATACCTCACGCGTGCCCATGTCGGATCCCCTTAGCCTATAAAAGGAGGACCATGGCACCGAGGGAGAAAAGGGCGGAACAAGACCGAAGCAAGCTAGAGCTCAGACAATACTAGACTAGGGTTCGGAAGGTAGAGAGAGAGGTGATCTCCCCAGGGCAGGATCTGCTCTTCGTCTACCTCCGGCCGAAACTCTGCCGGGTTCACCCCAGAACACCCTTGTACACCACACCATGATGAACCTCTCAATCCAGACATGCAGGAGTAGGGCTTTTAGCCTCCGGGCGGCCTGAACCTGGGTAACTCTGTGTGTCCTGCTGTGTTGTTTGATCTCTCCCTCTCGACGAAGAACTTGGCGTCCTTGCTCCTGGGTAAGGCGTCTTCCAGCCTCCTTCGCACCCTGTGCCGAACCTTAAAAGGGGTATCATCTACTCCCGGTGTCCGTCACCCGAGACACGACATCTGGCGCGCCAGGTAGGGGGTGCAAGCGCTGGATTCGTCTTCTTCTTCATCGACCTCAAGTTCTGCGTCAAGTTCATCATCAAGTTATGCGTCGAGCTTCTCATCCGTGACAAGATCCGCTTCAAGACCCCCGGCGCCTTCGGAGCAGCACTGGTTTCGACTCTCACAAGCGAGGCGCCGGATCCGACGTCCAAGATGACAAAGAAGAGAAAGGCTAAGGCAGCCATGGAGTTTCTGCGGTATCCAGGGCTTGGTTTCTTCCTAGGGGAGCCCTCGTCGACCTCCGCCACCAAGGGTCGGGACTTTGGAGTACAGTTTGTACGACCAGTGGCGTATGTTAGTCCTTTAATCAGCGAGGAAAGGCCTTAGGAAAACGCCATGAGCATCGATGTACCTTCCCCCTCGTGGACGCACGAGGAAAGGGAGGAACTCGGTTCCGACGTATCACCTGCAGCGCAGCCTCTGAAAGGCGAGGGCCCATATCAGAGCAGGGAGGATGACCCTCACCTAGAAGATCCTCTCATTTACGTGCCCCAAGAGCTCAAGATTCCTCTGCACAAAGATGGCCAGCCTGGAGTGTGGTGCATGTACCACAGATCTGATAGACACAGTTTGGAAGAGTGCCGCCAGTTCAACGATATTCAGTTAAAGCAGAAGAATGGGGAGTGCTATGCCTGCGGCTAGCCAGGACATATCTGCAGAGATTGCCCCTTCACCGAGAAACCAAAGAAAACCAAGGCCAATCCCGGCGCTCCAAAGAAAGGAAAGTCTTTCCGAACCTTCGCTAATGCCTCTACTCAGACTGAAGAGCGTGAAGAGCCAAGCCCAACCCAACGGACACAAGATTGTCAAAGATTAACTGCTGCCAGTTGGGACCAAACTTTTGTCTGCGGCAATTCTGACGAAGGAGAGTGGGAACTCCCGGGTCATATAGTGACAATACACCCGGGACCGAGTGGACCTCCCCAGAAGTACTGGATCGCGAAGTGGTTGGCTTCCAGTCCTCAGAAGTAAACAACATCAGGGTCTCCGGACCGACATTTCTATCATGCCAGCCAGTTGCCGGATCACCAAGAAGGTGAGCTCCGGGTTTTGCAGTAAGAGGGTCTCCGGACCGGCATTTCTATCATGCCAGCCAGTTGCCGGATCACCAAGAAGGTGAGCTCCGGGTTTTGCAGTAAGAGGGTCTCCAGACCGGCATTTCTATCATGCCAGCCAGTTGCCGGATCACCAAGGAGGTGGCCTCCGGGGTCTTCGGACCGGCGTCAGCCAGCCAGTTGTGCCTTCGAGCAGCATGCAAGGACCAGTCCCCGCAAGGGTGTATTGAGCCCTTGGGTATATTTCGGCACGGAAACCCTGTTCCCGCCAAGAATTGTGGGGCAGGGCAGAATTATGTCTAAAAAACGACATAGAAGACCCGCCACGGCGGCAGCGGGACGAAGTAATTGCAGGAATATACCGAAAGGAGGTCAAATGCGAGCTAAGTATAAACGCGCTCGCGCGGGATTTTTCCTGGTTGCATCGGTTTTATACACTTTGGCTAAAGCGAAAGCGGGCGTAATCTTGGGGTAGCGTCTCCGCGACAATACTGTCAGTTTCCCTCGGGCAGTGGAGTCGTGGGCTGAGGTCCGTACGGTCAAGACCGGTGGGTCCCTGGGGGGGTTGCGCCCTGTGGCAGCAATTCAGAACAGTCTGATTGCTCATGGTTGGTTAGCGCTCGCGCCCTTGGACCCTTCCCGAGTGCGTTAAGCCCCCACGAGTGCAATAAAACTCATGTAATTCGGGAAAAGTTATTTACATTCAAAGTACAAAGTGCATAAGCCTTTCGGCGGCACAATTGCAAAAGCTTGGTTCACGGCCTTTGGTATTGTCCTGTCCTTTGCATGACCTTGCAGGTTTACGGGTTGCCTTCACGGGAAAGACGCCCCAGGATCTCGTCCACTTGGCCAGCAGCGTTTGGAGGAGTCGGCATCCCGGGCTCCAGCCTCTCCAACTCGGACAGCAGCGAAAGCTGCGGGTGCTGCTGGTGTAGGGCCACGACTATACGGGTGATGGCCTGTCGGATCGCCTGCTCTCCTTCCGGGAAAGGGGCTTTGCTTGCCCGCTCCCGGACACCCCTAACCAGCGTCGCCACGTACTCCAAGAATGCAGGATAATGCATGAAGGTGCGAGAATGGTCAGCTTTGAGGGTGGGCGGAGAAGACACCCCCAAATCAGTGAACTCTTTCACAATCCTCGAGGACCACGTATACATCTTGAGCAAGATGTTGTGATCCTCGCGCCGGTGAAGCTGGAACTGGTGTTTCTCCTTCTCCAGCACCGCTTTGGTCTCCGCTAGCTCGGCTTGAACCGCCTTAAGCTGGGTAGACTTCTGCTCGTGCTGATCCCAGGCAATTTGCGCCTGTGATTTGGATGCTTCCATTGCCTCGCGGCCTGCTGCCAGTTCTTCGGCCTCAGCCTTCCGGGTAGCTCTCGCCCGAGCTGCGGCTTCGTCCCTGAATGCCACCTCCTCTTTCAGGCGCTGGATCTGCTTCTCCAGCTCTGCCCAACCCGTAAGCGCACCTCCTTGGTCTTTTTCCCACCGCGAGCAAAGGCCTCCCGCTGCACAGCTGTAGCGCACCTGCATTTAGAATATGGCGAGGTACCTGTGTATAGTGCAAACCCTGGATCGTTTCATTTGCACACACAGTTTAAGATGTAGTATCACAACAAAGTATCATTATTACATCGAATGATCCAGACTTGTAAAATATTCATTACAACTTGCATAGCATATAGCTAGCTTGAAAGAGTAAAGCAGCGGAAATAAATCTTCATGGAGTCCTCATCCTTTGCATGTGCCACAGGCGAAAACATGTTGGTTGCAGACTCGAAACCCTTAACGAAACTCACTCGTCGTCAGAACAATCTGCAACAATTAAAATTTTGCAACAGAGTGGGTCAGAACCATTAAAAATGGATCTGGCAAGTGACACTATGTGGACACTTAATGGAATAACTCTATAGCCTGTATGCATATTTGGCTGGTGGAGTTTCAAGGCTGTTTTGCATAAAAGCCAATTTTGCCTAACACTTTGTAAAACACTTTTCTTTTGTCAAAACAGGTATGGCAGGAAGCCCTCCTCTTGTCTACTTTTGTTCAACCATCAACTTTTATTTCAGAAATTGGAATGTTGGGAGTCTCCATTGTCATCCTTGATCAGCTGCTCAAATTGTTCGTAACCGGGGACACGGCTAAGTATACTTAGTTTTTTACACTCTCGAGAGGTTGTGCACTTTCACCACGAGACCCAACAAACCCAAACTATCCTCGAGCACTCAATTTGTGCTAAGGAAAAGGAGAGAGTTGAGACGAGACCTTTGGGAAACAGTCCCCTCTGGGCAGACCCAAAGATATTCATCTACTGAGACGTGCCGGAAGCAGGTTCCTAGAACTTACTTAGTCAAGGCAGAGCCATAATACCAAGTGGTTGCACTGGAAGCATCTTCACTTAGAGAAAACTTTGGTCCCTTTCTGAACTGAATTGGCTTAGTCCCATTGTCGGTCTTCTTTTCTGGACAGCTTCGGGAGTAGTATCCCCTTTTCTTGCATTTGAAACACTCTACCTGACTGAGGTCCTTCTTATTGGGTTTTGGGAGGAGATTCTGACTACTGTTTTCTCCCATAAGGTGCTCATCTTCGAGGTCATAAACTTCTTCAATATGAGCGGGGCTATGGTGTCCATGGTTGAGGTGGTGGTCATCCTCTCCATGCACGTCGTGTTCATCTATTATTTAATTAAAACACAAGACAACCAACGGTCAAGATTAGCTAGACATAATCTAAGTCGCAAACAATGGTTAAGATTTACTTTTCCAAACATCTGCCCGTTGTCGGTTTCAATGCTCGCGTATACGGTGTCCATCTCCCCCACGTCAAACAGAGTCCCTCTTTGAAACGCAAAAGGAAAGAAACAGACCCTAACAAAAAATGAAACGCAAAAGGAAAGAAATAGACCCATGTACGTCAATGGTCAAGATTAATCAATGTTTCTACCGACAGAGCTCGGGCAGGGAACAGACGTTGGGGGCAGAGAGGGCCGTCCACACCGATCAGACGAAGGCAGGCGACCATGGAAGTGTTCGTCGGCGGCCGGGAAGCCAGATTTCCTCGATTATTGACTCCTTAACGTTGTGGATTTCACTTTATATCTAGCTGCTCTGATCCAATCGACAGACGAGAGCATCTACATGGTAAACCTCAATGGCAGAATCATTAAAAAGAGATCGGGAGAACTGCTTGGCGATCCATCGACACTCTAGAAATCCGGCAGTTATTGCAGCTTATACTTCGTCGGCCACAGGACGCGGCCGACGGCGCCGGCGCCCACGCGTGTTCATCACCGCCCTCTCGATTTTTGTGTGGCTATTCGGAGTTCACGTCCATCAAGAGCTGCCCCTGTGAATATGTGCCATTGCCCCAGATCTGTTCATGGTTGAGGCATCGGAGTAGCAGATGTATCAATGGAAGTGAAAAAAGAAATACCGGCGGACTACTACTCCCAGGCCCAGCCGTCCTCTCTATCCACTCATGTCAAACGGCGATAGGTTTTGCAGCATCAACATGTAGGATATGATCGATGTCCAGCAGCAAGCAACACAGAGAAAAGCCGAAGGAATCATCCCATCGTTGTGTGAGCCAATGTTGATTTCACCTTGGTTTTCCCTTTGTGGATTTTGCAGCAATTGGGAAGCACTGTTGTGCTTATTATCGGCAGAGGATATGTTCCAATCGCTCCTCAGCTGCAAGGATACAAGGTCCAACGGCCAATGACTGCTTCGTGAAGCCTCTAGAAGTTTACAACACAATCCCAGGTTTGGTTGTCTCTCACATCTCATCATCGCATAACAAATAAAGATTTCCGTTTTTTGATCTAGGCTAGATAAAATTGATGATTATAAGTTTATAACCGACCACACATGTTATACCTAATTACTCGACGGAATTGATGTACACGTTTTTAACAGATTTACAGAATTTCAGGCTCACGGTTTATATCAATTCAGATTATTAAAGCCGGAAAGTTCTTTGCACTTAGAAATCTTAATATTACTCCTTAAGCATCATGCGATGCTTGGTGTTTCTTTAGAAGACCAGATTTAGGATTATGTATACTCATTCCTTAAGGGCCCCATGGCTGCTGTTTTTACCCAATTACAATTAAACATCAATGTGATTATGCTAACTGTTATGGTGGTACAAGACGGAATATCTTAACAGTAGAGCAAATACATTGGGGTGATTACACAAATAATGTAATGATTTTGATAGTGAATTTTACCGACCCCAAATCAGAAGGTGAGCTGACTTCCTAGCTCGCTAGCAGATCACGCCGGTGAAGCAGAAGACTTCATGCATGATGCAATCCACCATCTCTTCACAAGGCCATAACAGTACGTCCATCAACCACACGTGTAGGTATACTGATATTTGTAACCGGGTCGAGCAGCCACAAGCTCAGTTCTCCAGACCCTCCAGCTTTTCAGTATAGAGCTCGACGAAAATTGCCTTGATTTCTCATGTTGCATCAATTTTCCAGACTGTCCAGTTTTCCGGTACAGAGCTCGACGAAAATCGCCTTGATTTCTCATGTTGCATCAATACAAGATAGGAATTGGATGGTTCTCTAATCACTCTTTGCTCTGTTATGAGTTCTAGCAAGCATCTAAGGTCCTCAAGTGAACGAATTTGGCAGTGCCTACAAGCTAAAGATGACTTCGATGAGATCTTTTGTGAATCGTTTTCAAGGCCGAAAAATTTCAAGCAAATTTATGGATTATGTTGGATCAATACAAGATAGGAATTGGGTGGGTTTCTCATCACTCTTTGCTCTGTACATTCTATCAAGCATCTAAGGTCCTCAACTGAACTAATTTGGCAGTGTGTACAAGCTAAAGATGAATTGGATGAGATCTTTTGTGCATCTTTTTCAAGGCAGAACAATTTCAACCTGATTGATGGATCGGCCGTCGGTACTTTAAAGTTGAAAGCAGTTCAGATTATCGTTGTCTTCAGAGAAGTACTGAAGCTCCTTTGAGCAACTCTCAGACTTCATTACATCCGGCGAGAAGTCTCAAATCCGCCTACCACTACCGTCCCAATTCTCTCATCTGTTCAGAATGTCTAGCAGCCAGCGACGCACGGCAGGACCGGCGACAACATTATCTTCTGTTGAGAATTGGCGATCAAGGCTGGTAATCATTCATTTCTTTTTTGATGTTTAGGCCTGAATATCGAACTGCCTATATCTCTGCACCTCTCATGTTTGGTAATGTTTGACCTATATTACTGCAGGAAGCTTTCAGTTTCATACGGTATTCCCTCTTATTACCATCTTGCCAGTTTTATATTTTATAGTATTGATACAGCAGGTGACTCTCCTGCTGCTCTTTTAAATAACGATATAAAAGGAATATCTACGACTCTATTCACAGCTGTATTTTTTATTGGTTTTCTAAGGGTAAGTCAACTTTGGAGCATAGATGGATGTGTGTTCTCAACTACTTGAGAAGTTACGTAGAAATGTTCTGTATTTAGAACAAAAAAAATCTCACATATAATACATAAGGCTTAAAACAACCCAAGATGCCCAGTGAGAAGACATCATCCTTCCAACCATCTACACAACACATGATCGCATTAGAATCATAATTAGAGAGATCGATGTTAAACTGTTATCCGAATATGATAAATGCATCGGGGTATGATTGCTCGGACGAGTGAAAATTATAAATGATGGGTCCTTTGTTCAGGAGTTTAGCGTATTTAATTTAAGCAAAGAAGCAATGTATTTCATTTGAAGTGGTCAAGAGTAGGGTTGAAACAACCATGAAATTTGCTTCTTAAGAAGATGAAAGGCACGGAACAAAATATAGTAGCTAGATCCAAAGAAAGATGATGAAAAATAACCATAATTTCGAATCACCATGTTATCAGATTGAATCTATTTTGCAAGGAGAAAGTGAGCGCCTTAACTTTGAGCGCAAAAATTTAGAGTGCAAATTTATTGGTAGAACTTAGATCCTGGAAATAGATGTTTGATGAAGTATAACAGTAATGAAATCCTTCATTTATTTCTAAGTTTATTTTGGTGATTAAATTGAATGTTACAGGTTCCTGAAGCAACGCACGAAGTTCTGGGTGTTCACCACATCATGCATGGCGGCCATGGCGACGCCTACTGTCTAACAACACCGCCGCAATGAGACGCTGAGGCCGTTGTGACTCTATAAGATGGATTTGCTCTGTATTTCGTTGACGCCTCCGAGTCGGAACAATTAAAACATGTGGTGCTGGATTTTGGTGCCATAAGGAGGAGAAAGATGATGCAGGAAGGCACCATCGTACATACAATTGTATCATTGATAACTCCAACAAGGTAAGTTTGATTATAAGCATATTTGTCATACCAGCTAGCTGCTTGCCTACGTGGACGCGTTTGTGAGAAACATGCTTGCAGTTTAACGTCATAGAAGGGACATCCATCATGCATTTGTGCGAACAAGTATACAGAAGCATCCATCATCCATCATGCATCATTCTCCTAGGATGGAAGAGGAACATGTACTGGACCAAGAAAATAAATCTGGGTATACCGAGGCTGCGAGCAGTTGCCATCCTCTTGAGTCTCTTTCTCTAGCAGGTTAAACATTGATGGTTTCCTCATGACATTGAGAAATGTATCACTAAGCAGAGAAAAAGACAATAATTGAATCAATTGGATATAGGTTAGTATCAATGTAATCTGCATGCATATTTGCTCTTTGTTCTTATCAAGCTTTCAGTTTTGTTCAAGTTTTTCATCCTCTGTTGCACATATTCCATGTCATTTAAACGGAAACTGTTTTTTTTGTTTTCATGGGCCATCAAAATTAGGCCATGATTTTCTACAAATCTTATTCAGTTTTATGTCACTACTAATGTGCTACATGCACATTCATATACCATTGAAAATTTATATTGGAAAAAATACTCGGCGCCACACATTGTTTTGTAATAGCAGATTGAATTTTACACATCTTCCCAACAAATAGATTGACATGCCACAACAGAAGACATTGCATTAGGTCCACGACCTAATTGTTGCATTCATGATGCAAGGATGGACTCGAGGAAAATTGGTAAGATCTCTCCATCCATGCAAGGACAAGATGGAGAGCATGAAAAAAAAAGGGCAGACCTAAAAAATAAGCTCTTCTGATTTTTACACTGATATAGTATAGTTGAAATATATTCACACTTCGTATTTATTGTCAATTTTGAAAAATGACATCGCGAAGAAAGATAATAATTTAGATATCAAGAAACAATAATCTCAGTGCTAGCCGCGCAATTGCGCGGGCCACCCAGCTAGTTATTATTATGACAATGGTGGTTATGGTCTTCATGGTGGTTGGACTCAACACAAACAAGTTCCTCATGTGAAGTGCTCCATTCCTGCTCTGATGCTGAGTGATGGTTTTCCAATTTCTGCTTTCTCTCCTTGTTTGCATATTGCTTCAGTTTACTTTCCAGGACTATAGCTTGGTTAACCAGTGACTGGTAGTCAGGGGCATGGGCAATTGTTAAATAAATGGATAATTTGCCATCCAGACCATTTAGAAATCTCTTCCTCCTTTTATCATCTGTATCAACATCATCCGGTGCATAGCGCGCTAGATTGTTGAACTCATTCAGGTATCCATCTATAGTTCGGTCGCCTAGTCGAAGGTCGAGAAATTCCTCCCTCTTCAGTTTCATCACTCCTGATGAAATATGTTCAGCACGAAATCCTTCTTGGAACAATTCCCATGTCATCCCTTCAATGGGGTAAGTGATCTGGTAGCTGTCCCACCAGTTTGCTGCAGGTCCTTCCAGTAGATATGCCGTGAGTCTAACCTTCTCAGCATTCGTGCATCCAATTGTGACTAAATCCTTATTTACTGAACGTAGCCAATCATCAGCCAAAATAGGTTCAGTAGTACTTGAGAATTTCCTTGGTCTAAGCTTCAAGAATTTGGTCAGCATATCCTCTTGAGATGGGGGTGGTGCTGGAATGTCCTTGGTGTCTTCTTGGTTTTGGTTCATTAACAAGCTCAACTGATTCTGTGCTTCTATTATTTGATTTGTCATTGTCTTCACATCAACGTTGGGGCTCTGGTGAGGCATCTGTTTGGGTTTAGCAGAGATGAGTAAAAGATAGACAGATCTAGGAGAATTATTCCTACCCATACAGCAATTTGACACAAACAATCACACATGATAAACACTCACAATTTTTTGGGAAAACCAAACTAGTCGTTTTTGGATCGAAGTATGCCTAGGATATGGGGAAACAATATGATAGTACTGTCATACCACAATTTGATAGGTCAATACATCAACATGCTTTATTTATTCTAATACATAAGAGGGTCTATTCTATCTCCTTCTTGAGTGCATCGAGTTCCTCCTCTATTTCCTTGAGTTCATCAAGATATTTCTGAGTGTTGTGGAGTCTAAATCGAAGTCTTCTTCCAAGGTTCTCGATGGCCTCCCATGCTGCACTTCTTGCTGAATCAAAGAATGATGTTCGAATTATTGGGTTTGTGAACATGCAGTAACCTTTGGTCTTGTGGTCATCGTCTTTGTTCTTGTATAGATGGAGTTGTACCCACCAGTACTCTTGACCTTCACCCATGAAAGGAAAACCTTTGTAGACTGCTGCTCCTTCAAGTCCCATGCTCAACATGAGGTCCTTCAAAGCTTTTGGAAACTCAGTTTCACATTCCAAGGTCATGGTCATTGCTGGACCTTTCTTGAGTGATTCCAGGAGGCGGGACATCTATATAAATAAGAGAAGGCATTTAGAACGTGAATAGTTAAGAACTTACAAGAATGATATCCAAAGTTTTAGACAAAGTACAAATAAATTTTTGTCCTATGGGCTTTCTTATTTCTAACCAGACTTAGGGTTTCGAACCAACAGGCAACACAGTGCTCTGATACCATCTGTAGCGCACCTGCATTTAGAATATGGCGAGGTACCTGTGTATAGTGCAAACCCCTGGATCGTTTCATTTGCACACACAGTTTAAGATGTAGTATCACAACAAAGTATCATTATTACATCGAATGATCCAGACTTGTAAAATATTCATTACAACTTGCATAGCATATAGCTAGCTTGAAACAGTAAAGCAGCGGAAATAAATCTTCATGGAGTCCTCATCCTTTGCATGTGCCACAGGCGAAAACATGTTGGTTGCACTGGAAGCATCTTCACTTAGAGAAAACTTTGGTCCCTTAATACCCTGGGTGGCAACCACAAGTGACCATCCCTCAGAGGTCACCCCTAAGAGATGACACTCAACCTTTCCATCATCTTTTCATAACCAAGTCCACCCAGGTGATAAATTACTTAGTAGAATTAAGCTTTAAAGAAAACACATTTGCATAGCAATAATAATTCTACTAAGTTATCAATGGGGTTCTAGACACAACTAATGTGAAGGTACTGTGGGTTTAGCATATAGCAATAATACTATCCAACACATGCATATAAAGAAATACACTAAGTAATGCATATAAAAATACTTAGGAAAATTCATGAGGGTGTGCCACTTGCCTTGGCAAACAGAAGTGTAGAAGTAGCAGTTGCAACCACCTTCGTCTCTCTCCGAAATTTTTAACACATCAAACAATACACCATAAATATGCAGCCAAACAACATTTAAGAAAATATGACATGCATGAGATGCAGAATGATTTATGATGTGAAAGACATACATAACACAATAAGGATAAGACATAAAACAACTTATTCCAAAAAGGATAAGACAAGGTAAAGGTTGGGTAAATATAACAATGCTAAAACAACAACTTGAAAGGTTGTAAGGCTAATCTAAGTCTTCATAATTTTGGTCTTCAAACAACCTTAAACTCCTTTGTAGCTTCGTTGATCTTCAATGGTATTCAATTAGCACTCTAGGGACTTAATCATAACACAAAGAACTTGGTCTATGTCCAATGTGAGACAAAAATAGAAGGAAAGAAGATAGAAAGAAAAGAAGTAGTTGGTCTTCTAAAATTCTTCTCCTTGATTCCTTGTAGTTTTACTTGATGTGATGACTTCATTGCACTTTGTGGACTTGTTGCTTCTGAAGACTTGATGATTTTGACAACATCAAGGTTGATCTTGAATATAACTTAGCCACCATGAAGTAAAGAGAGAAAGGGAAGGAAGACATAGAAAAGGTAGCTGGTTGGTCTTCATGAACTTCCTCTTGATTTCTTCTAAGTCCTTTCTTCTTGGAAATGCTTCTGGAGTCTTGTTTTCCTGCTAAGTCCTTCTTTGGTCCTTCATTGTTTCCACTAACTTCTAACTTAGTGGTTTTTGACTAGAAGGTTTAGAGAGCTAACAAGCATCCCCAAATTTTCTAAGGAGGAAAGTCATGTAAGAAGTACTAAAATAATACTAAGGACTTAACATGCATGCCATGCTTAAGAAAATGCTCTAAGAAATGCAAGCAAGTATGTTGGTCCAAAAATGACTAAGGACCAAGATCAAACAACAAGTCCAAATAATTTCTAAGGAAAATTAACTGAACAAGAGATGTTCAAATTTTCTAAGGAAAAGTGTTGTCAAAATACTTGTCAAATATTTTCCAAGGAAGAAATAGTTTTGTTTGGAGAGACAAAATATTTCTAAGTACTTTTTATCACTAAAGTCATCAAAATATGTCTAAGTCTTTTATCAGCCGAAAATAAGAAGAAAATAATTTTTAATACATTTTATTTAATTAAAATTACACCTAAAAAGCATTTAATCAATATTTACTCAAAAATCGTTAAAAATAATTTTACAAAAATAATAGAGTACTCCTACGGCCAATACTTGGGCATACAAAATTATAGCAAAAGAGTTTGCTCAAAAATCTATTTTTAAAATCAAAATATAGCCAAAATACTATTTAAACAACTTTTAAAATTTATCTAAATTAATTTGACAAAACACCAAAATAAACATACCAAAAGTTTCTACACATTATAAGCTTTCCAAAAATATATTTTTCATAAAATTTGGACAAACGAGTAAAAATTAATAATAGATTTAAAACGCATGGACTAATCTGTGATGCGTAGGGGCTAAAACGTAAAGAAAACAAAAGAGTCCTTGGCCACGTGGCGGGCGCCGATTGATGCGCGTCTTCAATGCGGCTACACGGCGCGGACGCGGACGGGATGCGGGCGGACGGACACGGACATGGCGCGGACGGTGACGCGGGCAGCTTGACGACGTGACAAGATCTGATTGGACGATACCGCTTCGCCGCGCGGATCTAATCTTGAGCGTTGAAGCCAGATCCAATGGATGGGACGCATCGCGTCCACAGATGGGCGTGCTACTTGCCGGAGCTACTCCGACGACCTAAATATGCGGTGGCGCCATGGCCGGCGTGGACGCATGCAACGGAGGAGAGGGGTTCGGGATACGCGAGTCATACCACTGGGTGCAGAGCGTCGAGGCGAAGTCGAGGAAGGTGTCACGGTGGACGGGGACGCACTGATTCGCCGTGAATACCTCGCCGGAGTCGAGCGAGCGGCAGCGAGCTTCGGTCGAGCACGGACACGGCGATCTGGGGCAAAACAAACCACGGTAAAAATCATACGGGTGCGCACGGACATCGCAAAGAATTTGGGGCAGGGGAGAGAGCTCGAGGTGGTCGATGTTCACTGGAGTTTGAAGAACACGGCGGCGGCAATGGCGGCACAGCGGCGGCGATTGCGGGCAGCCTGGAGGCGATCTAGTTAGGGTTTTTGGGGGGTTTGCGAGAGGGTTTGGTGGGGGTTTATGTGGGGCAAGAGTCCCGTACGAATCGCGAACAAATCCCAACGCATTTGATCCGAGTTTGGTTAGGGTTTCGGAGAGTTTCTTGCGAGAGAGGTTGAAGGAGGATGACGTCATCGCTTGTGTCATGGGTGGGACCCACATGGCAGCGACAGAAAAGAACGAGGCGGGCCTGGGCTGCTGTTGGGCTGCTGCGCGTTGCTCTGTGCGGCAGATAGCCGGTTTATTTTTTTTTGTTCAAAACTTTTCTGAAATAATTCATAAATTCATAACTTTTAAAATATGAATCCTTTTGGATTCAAACCAAATTCTATAATTTTGTAAAATCAAGCCTTTCGAATGGAACCTTCAAAACTCTTTTCCAAAACATTTTATAAACAAAATTTTGAAATGTGTTCAAAAAGCATTTTGGTCATAATAATGCCATTTTAAAACAAAAGGGTTTTTTTTATAATTTCTTTTGAACTTATAATTTAAACCAAAGCAAAATATGAGTAATATGATTAATATCACTCAATAAAATAATTTTGTATAAAACTCAAATAGTTTAAACAAAATGAATTCAAAACTCATTTTAGAAATGCAAATAACTATTTTGTTTAAGTAAAACTATAAAACTTGAAAATAGAGAATAGGTAAGAAATAGATAATTCTCAATACAAACAAACAACTCACAACCAAAGACACATTTTCAAATAGAAATCATTTTGATTTCCAAACTAGGTTTTTAATAAACAATATGACACTCGATGTCCAAATTAAAATAGGTTTAAACAATCAAAGGTGGCTTAAATAAAACTTGAATATCACATGATAAACCTTTTGCAAAAATTTATTTTTCAACAAATACAATCAATTCACAAACAACATTAACAGAACAATACATAAAAGTCAAAATAAAATTTTGGAGCATAAATGCTCTACTGATATATTTTCTTAAATATGTTTTCAAGTGGAAATTTATTTCCCACTTTTGGAATAACCAAAAGCAAACAATGCAAGATGATGATGAATGCATGCATGAATTTTCTTTTCAAAGCAAAATACATCATAGTTTTCAAAAGTTTAAATTTTTCTGATTTTTCAACTTTTTGAAAAACTTGGGATGTTACAACAGCTATGGTGTGGGCGCTGGACTTTACCTGCCGCCTGAGATCCTCCCTCTCATCACGGATCCGCTGGGATTCCTGTTTTGCTTGTCGAAGACGCTTTCGCTCGTACTCAAGATCTCTAGCCAGCCTCCTGAGACGCCTGTTTTGGGATTCGATAATCCTGTCTTTGGCTCGCAAGGCCTCCACATTTTCTAGTTCAACTTCCTGTCGGGTCCACCCTGCCGCGTTTTCCATCCCCTGCTCCAGGCGGACCTCTTCTTGGAAGGATTTCAGTTGCAACTGCTCCAAGGCTTCAAAATGGGCTTGTTCCTGCTCCTCGAAGTCACCAAGACGCTGTTGTAGCTCCCACTCTTCACGAGCTTTTCTAATCTCACGGGCATGGAGCATCTCCTCGTCTGTAGCTAGCCTCACCATTCGAGCACATGAGTCTTCCCCATCACCAGGAACAACCTCCATTCGCTTCTCTATCTCGACGCGAGCAAAGGCGAGGAACTCCCCAGCGCTGGGGAACGCCCTCGAGAAGCCGGCTTCCCGCGTACCTCCCCTGGGGGGAGAGAAGTATCCGCGGGCTTCATCACGGCGGTTCCACGCGAGGATTGACCGGCCTCAATCCTGCGTTCTAGACAGGTTTCCGGGGGCTCCACGTCGAGCCTGCTCCCAGGAGAACCTGCCACCTCAGGATATGCGTCAACAAGCAGCAAGTAAGTCTTCAAGGGTCATGCCGCGGCCGCGAAAGGACAATGTCCAGAGCTTCGGGAGGACATACCCGGAAGAAATGAGGAGCTCGCTGGCGGTCCCGCCGGGAAGTCATCTCTTGAGTTCGGGGAAGGGGGTCCACGCCGCCATCTCCCTCTTTTCCTGGACGTCACGATGTAAAGACGGAGCTTCGACAGGAGCCAGGGGCTCCTCCGTGATCATGACAGAGCTCTCCGCGGTCTCCCCAACTTCAACGTCGTCTTTGACCCGGCGGCATTTCCTGGAACTTCTGAGTTCCGGGGATCTACGAAGAAAACAAGGCATCACGTCATTGAAGTGGCAGGCAAAGCAGGCAAGGCGCCGGGTACCCACTTTGGCCAACTCTTTGGCCATAGCCCCGGCAGCAACTGAAGCAAGAGCCGCCGGGACCATGCCCGAGGGCTACTGTCGCAGCAGTGGAACATGGGGTTCCCCTGATGCTGCCAAAGTGGGTCCTCCACTGGGGCCCACCAAGAAGATGGACAAGGCAAGGAGTCAAGTACAGCAGATGGGATAGCCCATCTGCCTCAAGGACACCCGACAAGTTCGATAGCAAGTCTCTGCGGCTAAGGACCAGGTGCCCTTCCGGGTCACCCCCTCGCCCGGAGAACCAGGCGAGATACCCGCGGTCCGTGCTCCCGGCAGGAGGCCAGGCGCGCCCCCGGGTATCCATTCGTACCACCGAGAGGATAAGATCGTCAGCTCGCCGGAAGCTGGTGGAAGACTTGGGCGCCAAGATGAAGGCCGCGCCCAGGTGACGTTGCCACGAGCGCAGTTGGTGGGGCGGACAGGCTTTGTCCGTCCCACCTTTTCCAAGGGCGGACGACCACGCCGCCCTCCTCAGAATGCTTGGAGGATAGACTGCCGCGTCTCCTCCAAGGACCGCCGAGGGGTTTTCCCGCCAAGACCCCTCATACCTCTCGCGTGCCCATGTCGGATCCCCTTAGCCTATAAAAGGAGGAACATGGCACCGAGGGAGAAAAGGACGGAACAAGACCGAAGCAAGCTAGAGCTCAGGCAAGACTAGACTAGGGTTCAGAAGGTAGAGAGAGGTGATCTCCCCAGGGCAGGATCTGCTCTTCATCTACCTCCGGCCGAAACTCTAACGGGTTCACCCCAGAACACCCTTGTACACCACACCATGATGAACCTCTCAATCCAGACATGCAGGAGTAGGGCTTTTAGCCTCCGGGCGGCCTGAACGTCGGTAACTCTGTTTGTCCTGCTGTGTTGTGTGATCTCTCCCTCTCGATGAAGAACTTGGCGTCCTTGCTCACAGGTAAGGCATCTTCCAGCCTCCTTCGCGCCCCGTGCCGAACCTAAAAAGGGGGTATCATCTACTCCCGGTGTCCGTCACCCGAGACACGACAGGACGAAACTTGGACAGAACCTTCTATTTTACCGACATGTACATGAAGTCCAAAGGAGAGACGGAGGCGACCGAGGAGGCAGCCACGCCAGGGGCCGGCGTGGCCCCACCTCCTGCCGCGCTGGGGGTGGCATGACCCCCTCGGGTGCCTCCAGACGCCGCCCTTTTGCCTATATAATGTCTTCGTCCAGAAAACCCTAAATACCCGAGCCTCCATCCACGAAAAGTTCCGTAGCCGCCGCCGTCGTCAACCCTAGTTCAGGAGGGTTCTGAAGCTCTTCCCGACACCCTGTCAGAGAGGGGAATCATCACCGGAGGGCTCTACATCACCATGGCTGCCTCCGGAGTGATGCGTGAGTAGTTCATCCTTGGACTACGGGTCCATAGCAGTAGCTAGATGGTTGTATCTCCTCCTTGTGCTATCATGTTAAGATCTTGTGAGCTGCCTATCATGAAAGATAATCTTATTGTAATGCTACATGTTGTGTTTGCTGGGATCCGATGAATATTGATACTATGATCAAGTTGATTATCAATCTATCTTATATGTTATTTATGATTGATAATCCCCAAGAGTAAGGAATCACTATAGCACAATTCGATAAGTATTTGAGTGTCGAACCCACGAGGAGCTGAAGGTAAACTATCTATTCTCTAAAACCCTATAACCGTCTTATATGGCCATTTGTGCAAAGCAATAAGTTTAAATATGAAAGGAACTAACTAATGAAAGCAAGTGATGTGGAATGAGTTTATCTAGTAACAAGTTTCTCAATCAAGTTTCAAACGCAAGTTTCTTAGAGCAAGTTTCTCAAAGTAGCAAGTAGCAAATATCTCAAGTAGCAAATATCACAAGGGAGCAAATGTTCTAGCAATTGTTATTTCATTCGTGTGGTTGTCACAATTAGTGAAGCACATGTTTCACTCTTAATTGTTTCTTCTAGGAAGGAGCTATAAATAGGTGTAGCCAAGTAAATGAACTAAAATCCCTTATGATGGATCTCATGGCCAAGTAAATGAGCACACAAGAATTATTAAGACATAAAAGTCTGATGTGGGTTAGTCCCGATTTTCACGGATTTGTGCGGAGGGAAAGATGAACACGAAGAACACGCGATGAACGAAGAACACAAAAGAGGGGAAAATCAACACACAAGGGTAAATAGCAAGTAGCAACCCGGCAAGACTCGATTGGTAACAAATCCCCGTGGGCAGCCCCCAATCCTCCTCTCCCAAGCACACCTTACTCTTAGGATTGTTTGTCCAATTGGTCAATCCAACCAATCCAATCTAGCAACTCGAAGAGGGAAGATTAGCAAGTAATCGCAACTACAAGCGGAAGCCTTGGTATCCACGCTGGGATCTTCTCCTCAAGAGGAGGTCTTGGTTCATCTCCACATGTCGAGGCCTTGATTCATCTCCATTGGAGGAAAGAGACACTTTGAGAAGAAGGAGCATGGCTCTACTTTAGTTCTCAAATCTTAGTCTAACCCTAGATCTAAATGGGGAGGTTCTATTTATAGTCTAGGTGAGATAGGGGTGGATAAGTGAGGTGACACGGGTCCTCAGCCCAACAGGTTCCCGACGCGACGGTACTACCGCCGGAGCCAGCGGTAGTACCGTTGGGCAGGCCTTCTTTACAGTTTCTGAAGTCAATTGGGGCGGTAGTACCGCTACCCCCAGCGGTAGTACCGCTGGTCGGCGGTAGTACCGCCCGGTACCGCTGGAGCTGCCGGCAGATCAAACAGAGGGCCTTTTTCAGCGGTAGCGTCGGCGGTAGTACCGCTGGTGCCGTAGTACCGCCCGGTGGGGCGGTAGTACCGCCTAGTCTCTTCTATCTCGGCTGGACCCGAGCGGCGGCGCGTCTGGCTCGGCTGGTTCTGGGGCGGTAGTACCGCTGCCACCGGCGGTAGTACCGCCACCTGGGACTTCTTTCCATTCTTCTCTCCTTCTCCTTCGTCTTCTTGACTCGATTCTTGTCCAACTTCTACACTTCCTTGGAGATCTTCAAGAGGGTCATGCCTGAGTATACACAAGGTATCGGAATGAAGTAGCAAGCCATTCAAAGGAGTATCGAGATCACACATGGATAGGAGCGAGTTCACCTTATCATGAAGTGCCTTGACTCTTGCTCTTGTCATTGGGCCACTTGTTGTAGGTGACGTAGGTCGGGCTACATCATCTCCCCCCCCCCCCCTTGGAAAAGAGTCATCCTCGACTCTTGGTCATCCTCATCGCTTGATGTTCTAAGGTATGGCGATAGGTCAGCGACGTTGAAGGTGTCATGGACCAAGTGTTTGGTGTGGGAGATGTCGATCTTGTATGCATTGTCGTTGATGCGCTTGAGAACCTTGAAAGGTCCATCTCCACGAGGGTGAAGCTTAGACTTCCTTGCATCCGGAAAGCGATCCTTGCGAAGGTGTAGCCACACAAGGTCTCCTTCTTCAAATATCATGGCGCGCTTGTGTTTGTTCATCTTTGTAGCATGGTCTTTGTTGTGCTTCTCAAGCGTGGTTCTTGTTTCCTCATGGAGCTTCTTCATGTACGCGGCTCGCTTGTCGAAGTCCATGTTAACTTGCTCACGTAGTGGAAGTGGAAGCATGTCGAGCACGGTGTAAGGGTTGGAGCCATAGACGATCTCGAAGGGTGTTCTCTTTGTTGCGCGGTGAAGTGCTCGATTGTAGGCGAACTCGGCTGTGGGATGCACTCTTCCTAATTCTTCAAGTTGGGCTTGATCAACACACGAAGGAGTGTAGATAGGCTTCGGTTCACCACTTCGGTTTGGCCATCGGTTTGAGGGTGGTATGCGGTGGTGAATAGTTGCTTGATTCCCATCTTGGCCATCAAAGTCTTCCAAAAATAGCTCACGAACTTGGTGTCACGATCCGACACAATGGTCTTTGGCACGCCATGAAGACGGACGATTTCCCTGAAAAACAAAGTAGCAATGTGTGAAGCATCGTCGCTTTTGTTGCAAGGTATAAAGTGTGCCATTTTAGAGAAGCGATCAATGACGACAAAGATGGAATCCTTGTTTGTTTTAGTGCGTGGGAGTCCTAAGACAAAATCCATAGCTATATCGGACCATGGGTGATGTGGAATAGGCAAAGGTGTATATAAGCCATGAGAGTTTAGAGTAGACTTAGCTTTGAGACATGTAGAACATCGTCGAACTAGGCGTTCCACGTCACGCTTCATTCGTGGCCAATAGTAGTTGGTGGAGAGCATGGCGTAGGTCTTGTCGCGGCCAAAATGACCCATGAGTGGTCCTCCATGAGATTCCTTCAAAAGGACCAAACGAAGCGAAGACTCGGGTATACATAGTTTGTTAGCCTTAAACAAGAAACCTTTGTGCAAATAGAAATCACCAGTTCCTTTGTGCTCTGAACATTGAGCGAAAATGTCTCCAAAGAAAGCATCGGTAGCATATAACTCTTTATCTCATCCAAACCCAAGGCACTAATGTCAAGACGTGTAAGTAGGTTGGCCTTGCGGGATAGAGCATCCACGACCACATTGTCTTTACCTTTCTTGTATTTGATTACAAAGGTAAAGACTCAATGAACTCAACCCACTTAGCATGTCTTTTGTTCAAATTTGTTTGACTTTTCAAATATTTCAAGGATTCATGGTCGGAATGGATGACAAATTCCTTAGGACGAAGGTAATATTGCCACACATCCAAAACACGAACCAAAGCAAATAACTCTTTGTCATAAATGGGGTAATTCAAGCGAGCTCCATCTATTTCTCACTATGGTATGCGATGGGTCTACCATTTTGCATAAGCACTCCACCAATGCCCAATCCACTTGCATCGCATTCAATCTCAAATGTCTTAGAGAAATCCGGAAGGGCAAGGAGTGGTGCTTCGGTTAATAACCGCTTGAGCTCATTGAAAGCAAAGTCATGTGCATTGCCCCAAATGAAAGGTACATTCTTCTTTGTAAGTTCATGGAGGGGGCAAGCAATTGTGGAAAAATCCTTGATGAAACGGCGATAAAATCCGGCAAAACCAAGAAAACGTCTCAACTCCTCAAGTGACATCGGAAAAGGCCAAGTCTGAATTGCTTGTATCTTTGCTTCATCGACTTCGACTCCATCCGAAGAAACAACAAAACCCAAGAAAACAATTTGTTGGTGGCAAAAGTGCACTTAGAAAGATTTGCATAAAGTTTTTCATTGCGAAGAACCAACAAAACTTGAGCAACATGAGAAGTGTGCTCTTCCAAAGACTTGCTATAGATAAGGATGTCGTCAAAGTATACCACAACAAATTTCCAATGAAAGGACGCAAAACATGATTCATGAGATGCATAAAAGTAAAAGGTGCATTGGAAAGACCAAATGGCATGACGAGCCACTCATAAAGACCAAGCTTTGTTTTAAATGCGGTCTTCCATTCATCACCTTCACACATTCTTATTTGGTGATATCCACTTTTAAGATCAATTTTGGAGAATATAGCGGAACCACAAAGCTCGTCAAGCATATCATCAAGTCGAGGGATAGGATGGCGATACCGAACGGTTATGGCGTTGATGGGATGACAATCCATGCAAAGGCGAAGAGTGTTGTCGTGCTTGGGTACCAAGATGACGGGCACGGCGCACGGACTCAAGCTCTCGCGGATATGTCCCATGGCAAGAAGTTCTTGTATTTTCCGCTCGATCTCCTTTGTCTCCTCGGGGTTGGTGCGGTAAGGAGCGCGGTTTGGAAGCGGTGTGCCGGGAACAAGGTCGATGCGGTGCTCGATTCCGCGTAGAGGAGGTAGTCCCGGTGGCACGTCTTGAGGGAAGACATCTTCAAAGTCCTTCAAAAGAGACAACAAAGAAGGAGGAAGGTTTGTGAAAGTGTTAGTCATAGCAACTTCACCCTTGCATATGAGCACATAGTGGAGGGTGGATGGGTTCTCTCTCAACTCCCTTATCACTCTTTTGGTGGCACATAGTGTAAGTTTTGTGGGAACTCTCTTTGAAGTATCACTCTCATATGGCTCGTGGCCCTCACTCACTTTATGGTGGGTCTCTCGCTCACCACTCATCTCACTAGACAACGATCTTGTTGTGCCCTTGCAATAGTCTTGGCATTGTCGGCGATGACTTGACTTGGTGTTATGGGATGAAGGACGAAGGTCTTGTCGTTGTTCTTGAAGCTATAGTAGTTTGTTCGTCCATCATGCATAGCACCCTTGTCAAATTGCCATGGACGCCCAAGGAGTAAGTGACAAACGTTCATAGGCACAACATCACAATCAACTGTATCTTCATAGTGTAACAGCCCAAAGTTGAGAACCTGAAAACCAGTGTAAATTTTTTGGCTTTTGCATATCATCCATGCATCATGGCATCATTTGTTCAAATTTCTCATGTTGAAACCAAGATTTTGGACAACAACTTAAAACAAAATGGAAACAAAGGCATTAAATGGTTTTCAAACAACTTTAACTCAAATGAGTTGTTGGTGACAAAACCCACTTAACTAAACTTCCATATTTGTCAAGGGAGTTTCAAGAGATCAAAATTAATATTTTTCACTTGCTTAAAAATCCTAAAGTAATAACATTTTGAATTTTTGCAAAATGCTCTACTTTAAACCTCTATGAACAAGTGTGGTCCAAAACAATTTATTTGGCAATGCCAATTTTTGTGGTGCTCCTACTTGTTAGTAGGAGGCTACTGGAATTTTCTCAGAATTTAATAAAATGTTTTGTTGCCCTAAAATAATTCACTGAACTGCTGCTGGATTTGAAAAGGTTTTTAAAAGAATTGGAGAAGGACCGATCGGTGATGGAAATAATTGGTCCAAGGGCCTGTCTGTAAAATCTGTTTCTTCCTCCTCTCTCCTGTAGCGACCGTGGGCACACAGCTCGCGCCGGACCCGTGGTCGCCGTGCCTCGCTCGCGTGCGCGTCGAGCTGGACCCTCCCCTGCCCTGTCCTTCTCAGCTAGGAGAGGAGCGCACCCGACCCCGAGCCTCACCTACTCCACACTGCTCCCCTGCCCCTCCTCGCTCTTATCTCCCCACGAGGCGTGCCATGGCCGCCGAGCTAGCCGTGCTCGTCGCCGCCGCCTGAAGCATCCCCGTTCAAATCGCGAAAGCACCAGCAGCTTTGCCTCGCCGAGCTGCTCCTCCCGCGGAAGGAATCGAGCCGGGCTTGCTGGACTCGCCCGCACCGACCTCGTCTCCCCCGCGGCCGACCGAGCTCCACCCCGCTTGAATCCGTCGCCACCGCGCCATCTCCGACCCCCTCTTGCACCGCCGCACGTTTGGGTGAGCCCTGAGTCCACCGCACCCTTTCCCCCTCGCTCTCACCTCGCCGGAGCACCGTGGTCATTGCTCCCCGTCGCCGTAGCTCGACGAGCTTGCATGCCCGGTCATGCACCCGGCTGAACCGGCCTCGAGGCCGATCGTCTCGGGCCCATAGCCGGCCCAGGAGCCGGCCCAGACCGGGCTACTGGCCGGTTGGCTCTGTTATGAGGCCGGCCTGTAAACCGGCCTAACCGGGCTGTGGGCCGGCTACACAGTTTTTCCAGTTTCCTTTTCTTTTGTTTTACAAATGCAATAACTAGTGTTTGGTTCATCCGATTTTGGTGTACAACATATCAAAGTGATCAGCAACTCCAATACTATCTAACCATGCTAAGATCACATCATGACAACAACTTTTCTCCGTGATGTCAAGCGATAATCGGTAAAAAGGAATTAAATTCAAATAATTATTTAATTCACTATTTATTCATCGGTACTCGGAAAATTACAAATGAGGTACCCAAAATGATCAGGAGAACAAAACATATCTAATCATGCCATGTTCATGCATATTTGAGCCTCTTCTTGATAATGTGATAATGGATGAACAATGTGGTCATTAAGCTAAATATGGGGTTGCTTCCAAATAATTGCACTAATTATTTGGCTCTCCATTTAATTTTGCTAGATAAACTAAATGATGCCATCTTCGCATAAACTTGTCATGTCATCACGTGGTTGTGCATTGCATGGTACACATGTGTGGTGATTGATTTGTTTTTCCGTTGTGTGCTTCGATAGATCCAGCAGACGGGGTTCCACCTCAATACCCCGCCGAACAGTACTACCAGCACTCTGGACAAGGCAAGCGTAATCCCCCTCTGAGCATATCTTATCCTATTTTCCGCAAATATTTTCTCCACTATAATATTGCATGCGGTTCCAAATGTCAATTTGCTTGAATTAGAGTATCCTATAGTTGCATTAAGATTCTGATGCCAATTACCTGTTTCCCCTCCTATTATCCATAGGATTGTATTGTTGGCCTGAAATAATTAGCTATGCAGTGTTGATGCTTAGCCATGCTTAGTTAAAATGCTAGCAGTCCGGTGGATGTTTCATGGTTGGAAACAGGTGATGAGATGTACAGATGATGGTGGAGAATTTGTGGTGACAGGTAATAAGATGCTTAAAGGTGGGGATGAGAGGCCACTTCGGTATGGTGGTGTTTTGTCTCACTCTCGCCGCCTAGGTGCGAGTTCTTTACCTCTTGAACCAAGAATGAGAGCGCTTCCTTTCGGTGGGGTATATGGAGCCCTCGTCGACCGACTAACTCGTGGCGGACTAGCCGAGGGTTCTCTAGTTTGGCTTTCCATTTGCGCGTGCGTTGAGGATGGTGGCCAAGACTGAGATGAGGATGGTAGTGTCAGGAAAATAAGTGGCCGCGGGACAGGGTGCGAGAAGGTACCTCTTGTCCTACCACCACTGATGATCCTGGGTTAGTCTCAAGCGAGGTAAAGGTTGTAACCGTTCCCACTCAGCCGGCTTTCCCCCGAAGAGAGCTACGTGTAGGCAATGAGCCGGGCGGTACTGAAGGTAAACACAGTGCACCCCTGCACGGTTAAATCTTTTCAAAAAGCCATGTCCACGGTTACGGACAACTTGGGAAAGGACGATAAGACCATAGAATAACTTTAACGGAATGATCAAAAACTGGGTACTAGAGGTACCACTCAGGATTGCAAGGTGAGCTTCCTCGAGGGTGATTCGGGGAGGTGCCTTTGATGAACAGGTACAATGGTTGATGATGGTTGATTAGTGAGAAAGTTGCTCAAAAGAAAGAGTTACTTCTTACCCCTTTTCAAAATAATCTGATTAGTCGATGCCATGGAGTTATGTCTTTTAAAATAAAATCAGATTTATGCAAAACAGCCATAAAACCTTGAAAGCCAATCATCGAGCATATATTAGCTCTTAATCTTGCGAGTTCGTCGAACTCAACGTCGTTTGTTTTGTTTCAGAGGAGGACTTCACCGACCTCGAAGGTGGGTTCTTTGTGGACGTCAACGAGTAGTCCGGGGTTCCCAGGTGGCAGCTTGGGACATCCCGGAACAGCTGGCGCTGGATGTTTATTTGCAGGCCTCTTAGGCCGTAATTTGGTTCTTGTTGTTTAGAACAACACACTTCGCTTCCGCATGTTGTAATGTTGGGTCTGTGACCTCTGGTTGTCATTTGCTATCTTTCTCTATTATAAGAGTTGAACTATATATTTTTGTGTCGTAGAGTCTGTGATGTGCCAGTTGTTCCACAAATCTTGATCTCTCTATTATGCTTTGATAGTGTGTCTGGTGGTATCGGATAACCGGGGACACAGTATCACTGTATAGCAGTCAGGTCGGGGCGCCACACATAGGCTCCAATCTTGAAGGACACTTGCGCCATGTGTTGAATCTTGACGGCTCCGGTATCACTCAACCATTGCACATGGTAAGGATGTGGGTGCTTCTTAAACTTCAAGTTGACCTTGTCACAAAGTTCTTTGCTCGCTAGGTTGTGGCAACTTCCACCATCTATGATGACCTTGACGGACTTGCCATTGATTCCCGCTCTAGTGTGAAACAAGTTGCATCTTTGGTATTCTTCTACTTGAACATTGGTGGTTAAAGCTCTAGCCACAAGCCACAACCAAGGAGGGATTGTTGTCGCCATCACAATATATCTCACTTTCTTCTTCTTGAGCACTTTGCATTGTGGCGACCTTGTTCAAAGCATTGTACTCATCTTCACTCATAGATTCATACTCTCCCATGTCATTGATGATCATGACCTTCTTGTTGGTGCACTCAAAAGATTTGTGCTCTTGTCCGCCGCACTTGTAGCATTGCAAAAGTCTTGTGCCGGACGAAGATCCTTGAGGCGCCTTGTTAGCGGGAGTTACTTTCTTGAAAGGTTGAGGCGCTTGAGGTGTTGATGTAGAGACTCTTGGAGGACCTCGCGTGTTCGCTTGAGGAAGAGCTTGTGAAGGTGTAGGAGTTGACGAGGACGAGGATCATGTTGAGGAGGTAGCTCTTGTTGAGGAACGGGTTGCTCGACATTGTTCGCATTGTCATGATTTTGATGACATGGCCTTGGAGGATGACGAGAGTGACGTCCTTGTGCACCAAAGTCATTCGCACCCGGAACGCCATTGTCATTTGACAATGGGTCATGCCGATCACGTTGTTGCGGTGGTGGTGATGGTATGCGTTCACGACATTCAACATTTTGGTGAGGTTGCTCTTGATGCGCATTGGCATTGTTCGCGTGAAGATCATGTGGTTGTTCAACGTGAGGAGGAGGTCGTTCATGGGCGTCGCGCCTTGGATCCTCTTGACGTTCTTGTCGAGGTTCATGACGTCCATGACGTGCTTGTGTCGACCTTGAGATGCTTCTTGTACGGCTTGAGTGTGAAGAAGCTCGTTGTCACGCAAGGTTATTGATAGCTTCGGTCAACCGCTCTATATTTGCTTCTTGAGCATGCATGCGGTCGTTGAAGGTGTTATCTTGATTTTGAAGACGGCGCTCGAAGTGTCCTAGGTTATCACGAAGAAAGTGTCGCATGCCAACGAGCTCCGATTATGTGACATAGCCATGATCACCTCGAACTCCACCATGGATTTCCTCATCCGAGCTTGAGCTTCCGTTTGTACTTCCCCTAAACATTTTCTCAAGATCAAGTGAGATGTGTGGTACGGAAAAACCAAGACAAACTATATCCCAAGAATAATGTAGCTTGAGAGGAGAGAATCCGGTTCTCACACCCAACACACACACTTATGAGGATAGGAAGGTATGAAGTGGCAAACGAAACAAGCAAACCCGACGACAAGTATATTATCAAAGGTAGAGAAAATCCACAATGATCAAATTACTAAAGAAACTCCAACCACAAATGATGAAGAAACACACACAAAAACGAATAATGGGGTTGGGCGGCCAAAGGGCGAGCACTCGAAGATAGACAACCTAACGAAGACTACGTGCTCAAATGTCACCCAACACAAGATGGACGCTAGCTCAATTGCTTTTTGATGGGCAACGGATTTACACAAGAGTCACACACTCACTCACTTTGGCGGTTCGAGCTTTGTCGCAACCTACAAGAGATGATACTTGGCACCACTTGATTCTTTTCTTTTCTCTTTTTTTTTTGATTTTTGCTTTTTGACGATGATTCCTTCAACTTTTGCTAGTGCCAAGTTCTCTAACGATACACACTCGCCAATACTTGAAGACAAACACTCAACACGTGCAATGCCTCGCAATATCACCAAGCTAGTCCGATAGGTCAAGATACATGAAAGGAAGAAGGGCTCACAACGGATTATGATGGTGGGGGAATGTCGAGTCCTTGGTGGCGTCGTCGCTTGGCATTGATGATGCGTTGCTGCGTAAGCTTGTCGATGTTGTAGACGTAGGGCACACCAAGAAAGGACTCAAACCAAAGAGGAAATGCCAAAAACGAACCGAGGAAAAGAAAAAATGTCTGAAAAATCAGCCCTGGCGGTAGTACCGCTGCACGGCGGTAGTACCACCCGGTACCGCTGCTGGTACCGCTGCGCGCGGATCTGCGTGATTTTGACTCGAAATTGGGCGGAATTGGGCTCCAAAACTTCCTCGAATTCGTGGGAAATCGGCAAAATTGAGGCTAGGGAACGCAAACAAGGGTGGAGGGGGTCCTAAAGCAATAGATCCATGGACAAAAACTACCAAAAACGCAACGTATCGACAGATCGGCTCGAATCTAGGCAAGGCTATTTTTGGTGGAAATTTTTCGAATTTCTCAAAAACGAAGAAAAATTTGGTGGATTTTGGTGGAAACACAAATCAAATCCGTGTCAACCTAGAGCTTGTAACATCCCAAAAATATTAATCAGTATTATTATTCCAAAAATGAGAGCCAACAAAAACTTTTGTTGAGTTTATGTGTTGTTTGTTAATTGTTGCTTGTGTTAATTACTTCTTGTTGTTTGTGTTGCTTGTTTGCTTGAAATTAATAGAAAAAAAATGCAAAAGCAAAAGTGAAACAAGAAAAATAAAAGTGACAAATAAGAAACTCAATAATGTTCCTAACAA
Source organism: Poa pratensis (assembly GCA_947311845.1). Lineage (NCBI taxonomy): Eukaryota > Viridiplantae > Streptophyta > Magnoliopsida > Poales > Poaceae > Poa > Poa pratensis. The sequence goes on from CAMZMU010000055.1 coordinate 32,500,713, forward strand.
AATTCAGAGGAATGTTATTTGAAACCTCTCATTTACATCCTTATCACTTACCTCTTCCAAATAATATTTTACATCTATTTTAAAATTCAAAAGTAAAAACAATTGAAATAAAACAAAATGCAATAATTAAAACCCTATGAAAGAAAATGATTCAAAACATTTTATTTTGAAATGCCAAATTTTGTCGAGCTACTACATGCTATGTGGAAGCCTCACAAATATTTGTGAATTTTCTAAAATGTTTAAGTACCTCAAATAAATTCCAGAAAGTGCTGCTGGAATTGAAAAAGAAGAAAAAGAAGCAGAAGGACCTAGTTGTAAATGGAAAAGAAAGTCCAGGGGGCGTTCGGCGAAAACGTCGTCGTCTCCTACCCCTAGCTCCCCGTCACCGTCGCCGTGTCGCCGTGCCGTTCCCCGTCGTTTCCGCGCTCCCCATGCCCTCCCTGGCCGCGCTCTCCCTCGCTCCCATGCCTCTGCAGCCGCGGCACCGCAGAGGAGAGCATTCACGCCCTCCCTCGCCTCGAATCCACCCCAGCGCCGCCGTGGCAGCCGCGGCGATGGCAGCCCAAATTCGCGCATCCCTCTGCACCTTGACACGCACTGCTCGAGCCAGAGCTTCTAGAACATGTCCGGACCCCGGTGAACGCCTAGTCTCCACGTCCCTCGCACCGCCGCGTCGGATGGAGGAGAAATATCTCGCCGGCAACGCCATGGACGCCGTCCGTGCACCTAGTCCACGATACGCCGCCCCTTGCTATTTAAACCACCCCAAGCCTCTCTGGAAACTCCACGCCACTCTCTCGACCTCTCCCTCACTCCAATTTCACCAGAGCACCGCCAGGAGGGCGTGCTCGCTGCAGCCACTGCCGCCGTTGAGGTCGAGCATGGCCGCGACGCCCCACTCTCCCATTCCCTTCTTTCTGGCCTGCACGCTCTTCTGCAACCACACCGCACTCACGCGCCTCGCTTTTCCCTCTGTTTAGGGCAAAGGAGAGGAGCCAGGACCTCGCCGGAGCTCGTGACCGAGGCCGTGGAAGTTGGAGACCACGCCGTCGCCGCTACACTCCGTCCCAGCAAGCACAGCTCGCACCAGCACCTTCCTCGAGCCTCCGCCATCGATCTGCATCATCTCCACGACCTCCCGAGCCCTCTAGGTGAGCCAACCATCCACCTCGCCGTCGCCGGAGCCACGGCGCCGCCCAGAAATGGTCGTCGCCGATGGACTCAAACGTGGGCCGTTGGATCTTGATCCAACGGCAGCGTACCCCTTCGTTTAGATGTTAGGCTGACACGCTGGCCCCACCCGTCAGCATTTTATTAATTTCCACGCGCACACTGTGTCGCTGACGTGTAGGTCCCACTAGTCAGAAATCTGAACATTATCCGTAACTCGAAATTCTGTTATTAAATTGAAATACTGAAAAACAGTACTGGACCAACTTCAAAATTCAATATCTCGAGATTTAGGAATCCAAATAAATCAAACTCAATTGTTCTGGAAATCTTATTAAAATGTTTAACCAAACCAATTGATTCATTCCATTTAATAAATAGTTAAAAAGTATTATTAAAAATACTACAGAAGGTTTAAATTCTAAACTTGTTTGTTTCTGATACTCTTTAGCCAAATAATTCCAAACCAATTTTGTTAGCTTAGTACTGCCTTGTATTAGCTTCCCTAATTTTGGTAGAATTATTTGTGTAGTAGGATTTGTTTAGTTTAAAGTAGAAGTTTAAACACCCTTCTGCACTCAAACATTTAAATATGTTAAATGGTTAACCCAAATGAATTAGGACCAATTTTGTTAGGTCACATTTAGTCATGTTTAGTCACCCCTAAAAGGATTTAATTTTTGAAGCAATAGAATTTAAATGGTAGCCAAAACTTGGTTATTAAGCTTCTGGATTCAAACAAATGTGTAGGGAGTTTAGTAACTCCAATTGAACCAAATCAAATTGTGTTGTCTTACACATCAGTAGCTTTCCATAGAATTTTAGTTTGTATTTTTGTGACCAACAGAACTCAAGTTGTGAATTAAACATGTTCAACAAGTTTCTGCCATAATTTTAGAAGTAATTATAATGTTTAATTCAATTATTTTGAAACCAAATTGTATGGTTTGTGTGTGCAGTAGCTATTTGTGATGTTTTGGTTGTTATGTTGAGATGATTGCTTGTATAGCTTAGTGATTGTTTGCATTGTTTGTTATTAATTAGACGAGAACGTTGTCGGATTATCGAGGAAGGAGAGTTTGCTGAAATGAAGAACAAGACAAGGTCACTTTGCCGAGCAAGGCAAGCTATTCTCTGAGCTTGCACTACAAACATATGCATCTACTTTCATAACATGTTTTACTCTCAAGCAAGATTTATAAAACCCATTTCAAAAGTATATGGAAATTATTTTGCCACCTATGTAGAAATATAAGATAGTTATATCAAATTATAGGATGGGAAAAACAAATATGGTTTATTCAAAACTCCTTTGCAATTACTTGTGAGATTATGAAATGCCGAGATGTCGGTGTTGGAATGGAGAAGTGGAAAAATGGTGATGTTTATGAAAAATGCACAGTGTCCTGTACTTACGTCAACCATCGATACCCTGTGCGACCACATCTACCACATATGGGAAAAGGCTTAGTCATGTAGTTTGCTCTTATTAGTATGGGATACCTCATCGACGGAGATGACTCCGTTATGCATGAGGGGATGGTCCGAGGACCTACCCCCTGACCCGGGTCCTCACACAAGTTGGTGGGGAGGATAGAAGGTTCCACCATAAACCGCCGGACAAAACTATGAGTCCTCACACTTAGGGTTTCTGACGGGAAACTGGACTGGGTGTCGATGGAAAGTGTCATATGGGAAGGATCCTATACTAGCATGAGCAAATAAGAGGCTATGGCCGGCGGCTTACTTCGCATACACCTGGTATGGCGAGACGTGGCAGACACGATGAGTTGCCGGATGGATGTGGGCTAAAAGCGTGCTACCTCTGCAGAGTGTTAAAACTATTCGAATAGCCGAGTCCTCGGATATGGACAATTGGGAGGCCTACTTTGACCATGTGCAAGTTTTTAAAAACTTTGAGTTTTAAAAAGAAAATGAAGTGGAGAATGTTTCCTACACCTATACCAACGGATCGGTATGAGGTGGATGGAAAGTGGACCATGACGGGCTATGGTCGGAAAAAGGAGGAGTTTTGGAGAAACAGATAAAATGGTGACTTCTTTAAAAGTTATAAAACTCTTCTTACCTTTTTCAATAAAGATATAGAGATGTTTTAAATAAATAAAAGTTGTCAACTAAAATAAAACTAGTGCATACTCATGTTGGGGTAGTTTGCGAGTACATTCAAATGTACTCATATTGGTTTCGTCCCTGGCTATTGTCCTAGCCAGACTACGAGGAGGAGCACTACGCCGAGCAGGAGTATGGCGACTTCTACGCCAACTAAGGATCTCCACAAGTCAGCTGCCTGTCGGGTTGTCATCGTTAGAATATGATGTCTACTACGCCGTAGCTTCCGCTGATATTTTGGTTTGGCCCATGAAGGCACCTATGTAAGACTTTTTATTCGGTATTGTAATGGATGTAAACTTTGGTATCCAATTCGGATTATGTGCAACGACAGACTGATCACGGGATCGTTGTGTTAAGCATAATCGGGTATTTCGGACAGCTAGTCCGGGGTCCCCACAGACTTGGTATCAGAGCCATCCTGACTTTAGGAAACCTTAGTTAGCATGGTCGTTTGTCAAATGTTACAAAAAGATGAATTTCTAAAAAGAAAGGAATGAAGTATTTTGAAAACTGCTTATCTCCAATCCTCTTACTTATGCAAAATTTTACTCTCATTAAATATTACATTTTCCTTTCCCTAAAATTTTGCACACCTCTCATTAAGCTTAAAATTTGACTCACTTGTTGCCCTACTATATTAAAATTTTGATACACTTGTCACCTAACTAACTTAAAATTTTGTTAAAAATTGTAGATGGCACTCCATTGGACGAGTTCGTTCAGCTGAGAAGGACAGCAAGCTGACGTTTGAGAGGGACTTGTTCGAGTTGACCAAGCTGTTAGGTCGCCCCGCTCCAGAGTTTGAGGGAGCTCAGATTGATGTTCACGGTGTCGGAAGGCTGAGCTGGCTCATCAGGTCGTCAGTTCGCAGGAACATCAAGTCTCCCAGTTCCAGGACGCTCATCTTCACCACCAAGGAGGCCACCTGGGTTGACGGTCTCTGTACTGCTACACAGAGGATGCTAGCCCGACTTTGTGAGGAGCACAAGGCGGAGTTAGTAGACTCCCGTTTCCGGTTCTACGGGAGGCGCAACTGCGATGGACACCCTACTCCTTCCCTTACCACCCGATGTTTGGGAGCTACATCATGGACATGGAGATCTTACTTCAGTGCACTCAGGATGATCTGTTGCGCACTAGGATTCAGCTCCACTTTGACCGCGAGTCGCTCGTTGAGCTTCGCGAGAACGAGGTGAAGCTGATGGAGGAGAAGGTCGCTCTTCTCAGGAAGAGGGCAGAGCTGAGGACTATCGTGAAGCTCCGCACGAAGGTGGCGGAGCAGGACGGGCTGATTGAGGATCTAGAGCACCATACTGACGAGATGGAGGAGGAGGGCGAGGATCTCCGCAAGGAGAACAACGCTTTCCTCAGTGACGATGATGACTTCGTGGAGGAGATGGACTGTGAGGAGGAGGATGATGAGGAGGAGTTAGTTGACGAGGAGGAGGAGCCACTCGAGGCAGTTCTCGAGGACGAGGAGGAGGATCCCGAGGAGCCACCTACCAGTCAGATGCTGACGTGTTAGAGCTGGAGGTTCCACCTCAGTAGGCGAGTGACTTGATCACTACCGCAGGATTAGGTTGACCCCTATCGCTAGTCGAGTCGAAGTAGTGGTTCTTTTGGAAACCAGATGTTATGTATTAGATGTAAGGTGATGTTGTAAGATGTTGTAAGCTTGATGTTGATGTGAACTCCTTGATGTGATGTTGGTAAATATAAGTATGTTTGTCTTGTTTAAATCTGTGTGAAATATTTTCATATAAACCTTAATTAATCAACCACTTGAGAGATCGTCTTTTCCCTTAGTCGAACTTTTCTTGCCTTGCCTCTTATACCCGGTGTGCTTCAGGATGCCGCCCCGTCGCAGCAATGGGAAGGATCAGGATCAGCACCACCACCGGACCCAACCCCCGCCCAACTTCTCGCGCTTATCATGGAGGAACGTGAAATGCCCGGCAGAGCGCCAGGCTCATCTCGTTGCCCTACAACAACTCGCAGCCGCTATAACAACAACAACAATAACAACAACAACAACAACAATGGTGGTAATGGCAATGGCGATGGAAACCAGCGATCCACCTTAGGCGATTTCAGAAAACCAACCCACCCACCTACTCCAAGGGACTTCACCCACTAGGCCGATGATTGGCTTCGCACCATCGACAATAATCTGAAGTTGCTGCTGTGGGAGAAATGAGAAAGTGTTGTATGCAACCCACTATCTCGCTGGACCTGCAAGAGCTTGGTGGGAAACTACCAAGGCTCTCCAGCAAGCTGGTCATGTCATCAACTGGGCTGAGTTCCAGGAGAAGTTCCGCAAGAAGCATATTCCACGGACTTATTGAGAGGAAGAAGGATGAGTTCCGCAAGCTGAGGCAGGGAAGTAAGATGTGGTCGGTTATCTGGATGAGTTTACCGACTTATCTCGGTATGCTCCTGATGACACCGACAAAGAAGAGAAGAAGATGGAGCGTTTCATGAGTGGACTTCATGATGAACTGCAGTGTGCTCTGGTTATCCATGACTTCCGTGATCTGGAGTCACTTGTGGACAAAGCCATCCAGCTGGAGACCAAGCGCAAGTCTATGTATGAAGGTCGCAAGAGGAGGATGAATGCTCAGGAAGGTTCGAGCAGCCAGAAACCTCGTATCTTTCAGCAGAACCCAGGCCTGCCTATCGTCCACCCCAAGCTCCACGCCCCAATTACCCTAACCGCCCAAACAACTTCAACCGCCCCAATGACAATAACCGTCCCGGAGGAAACTTCAACAACTTCACCCGCAATCCCAATGTGATCTGCTTTGAATGCGGCAACAAGGGTCACTACTCCAAAGAATGTCCCAATCCCAAGAGGAATGTCCAGCGCCCCAATGCGCCGGCACAGAACAATGGTCAAGGCCGCAATGGAAATGGAAATGGCAAGAATGCCGCCCCGCGGAAATGCTGCTGTTGCCAAGGGTCGTCTGCACCACATCAATGCTGAAGAAGCTCAGGATGCTCCGGATGTTGTGCTGGGTACGTTCCTTGTCAACTCAGTACCTGCAACTGTTCTGTTTGATTCTGGTGCTACCCATTCATTTGTTACCCAAGAATTTGTTGCTAAGGGAGGTTTAGTCGAGAGCCTCTTACCCAAACCCATGGTCATCCAAATCCCAGAATCCACCGTAGAGACCAAGATGTTTTGCTCCGATGTACCCCTTGAGATCAAAGGAGAAAAGTTTCCAGTTAACTTAATTGTTCTGGGAACCCAAGGCATCGATGTTATACTCGGTATGAATTGGTTAGCCAAGTACCATGGTCGAATTGACTGTGCTAGAAGAGCTGTATCCATCACCACCGACAAAGAAGTAGAAGTGGAGTATGTGTCTGAAACTAGTCAATCCACCCAGGCTGCCATGAGAGCATAGCTCGACCTGCCCTAGATGAGATCCGTGTTGTTCACCTGTTCAAGGATGTTTTCCCAGAAGAATTGCCTGGTATGCCGCCAGACCGGGAAATTGAGTTCATAATTGAGCTTATCCCAGGAACCGCCCCTATATCCCAAAGACCTTATCGGATGAATCCGGAAGAGCTGGTTGAGTTGAAGAAGCAATTGGCAGATATGCTCAGCAAAGGACTTGTTCGCCCAAGCGCTTCACCTTGGGGATCACCCATTATTTGTGGACAAGAGAGACGGTACCACACGCCTGTGTGTGGATTATCGCAAGCTGAATGACGTGACCATTAAAAATAAGTCCTCTTCCCAAGATCGAGGATCTGTTCGATCAAATGAACGGAGCCCGAGTCTTTTCCAAGATCGATCTTCGGACAGGATACCATCAGTTGAAGATCCGAGAGACAGACATTCCCAAGACCGCCTTCACCACTCGTTACGGTTTGTTTGAATACACCGTGATGTCTTTTGGTCTGACCAATGCCCCAGCCTATTTCATGAATCTCATGAACAAGATTTTCATGGAGTACCTCGACAAGTTCGTGGTAGTTTTCCTTGATGACATCCTTATTTATTCCAAGACCGAAGAAGAGCATGCTGAACACCTGCGTCTAGTTTTGGAGACCTCCGAGAGCACCAGCTGTATGCCAAGCTTAGCAAGTGTGAGTTTTGGCTCAGTGAAGTGGCATTTCTCGGACATGTTGTATCTGCCGGAGGAATTTCTGTGACCCAGAGAAGATCCAAGCCATTTTGACTGGTTATCCCCAACCAATGTTTGAAATCCGAAGCTTTCTCGGACTTGCCGGTTATTACCGCAAGTTCGTTGAAGGATTTTCCAGTATAGCCAAACCTATGACCCAACTGTTGAAGAAGGACAAGAAATTTGAATGGACTCAGAAGTGTGAGGATAGTTTCCAAGAACTGAAGAAGAGACTAACCTCAGCCCCAATTGATCATGCCAGACGTCACCCAGAGTTTCGACGTGTATTGCGATGCATCACGCCTCGGACTTGGTTGCGTTCTGATGCAAGAAGGCAAAGTTGTGTCGTATCTGTCCCGGCAGTTGCGACCGCATGAAGAGAATTACCCAACCCATGACTTGGAGTTAGCTGCTGTTTTTTTGCTCTCAAAAGTGGCGTCCCTATCTTGCGGGACATCGCTGCGAGGTCTATACAGATCACAAAAGCTTGAAGTATATTTTCACCCAGAAAGATCTGAACCTGCGACAGAGGAGATGGAAATTAATCAAGGATTATGATATTGGAATCCATTATCACCCTGGAAAGGCTAATGTAGTTGCCGATGCCCTTAGTCGCAAACCTTGCACCCTGAATGCCCTGATCCAAGCCGAACAGCCAGCCTTGTTCAAAGAGTTCCAAGATTTTGGACTAGAGCTTGTTAGCCATGGTTATCTCGCCAATTTAGAGTTAACCCCAACCCTGATGGATCAAATCAAAGAAGCCCAAAAGGTCATGAAAGCATAGAGGAATTAGGAAGAAGATTTCCCTCGGCAAAGCACCCGGTTTTACCGAAGATGCTGAAGGAGTGCTGAAATTCAATGACCGTATCTGTGTGCCCAATGTCACGGAACTTAAGGAGTTAATCCTGAAGGAGGCCCATGAGACCCCTTATTCAATCCACCCCGGCGGAACCAAAATGTACCAAGACCTTCGAGAAAGATTTTGGTGGCATGGAATGAAGCGAGAGATTGGTTCTTCGTAGCCAAGTGTGACATCTGCCAGCGAGTTAAGGCTGAACATCAGCGACCCGCTGGATTGCTTCAACCTTTGAAAATTCCCGAGTGGAAGTGGGATGAGATTGGAATGGATTTTATTACCGGACTTCCAAGATCCAACCGAGGCCATGATTCAATCTGGGTCATCGTTGATCGACTGACCAAGGTTGCCCATTTGTTCCTGTCAAGACCACATACGGACTCAGTTAGCAGACCTGTATATTTCCAGAATAGTGAGCCTGCATGGTGTGCCTAAGAAGATTGTATCTGATAGAGGCACGCAATTCACCTCAAGATTCTGGAAATCCCTTCATGAAGCCCTCGGAACCAAGTTAGCATTTAGCACAGCTTATCATCCCCAGACCGATGGCCAAACTGAGCGAGTGAACCAGATATTGGAGGACATGCTTCGCGCATGTGTTCTATCCTATGGTTCCAAGTGGGAAGATTGTCTTCCGTTTGCAGAGTTCTCGTACAACAACAGTTATCAGTCCAGTCTGCAAATGGCCCCTTTTGAAGCCCTTTACGGCAAGAAGTGTCGTACACCCCTGAATTGGTCCGATACCGGAGAAAGCAAATTGTTCGGACCAGATACCCTCCGTGAAGCTGAAGAGCAAGTTCAGCTTATTCGTGAACGCCTCAAAACTGCCCAATCCCGTCAGAAGAGTTACGCTGACACCAAGCGCCGTGATCTCACTTCAGTGTCGGAGATTATGTTTATCTCCGAGTGACACCCCTCAAGGAATGCAGCGTTTCCATGTCAAAGGAAAGTTAGCGCCAAGGTATATTGGACCCTTCAAGGTCATTGCTCGTCGAGGAGAAGTATCCTATCAGCTGGAGTTACCCCAGAGTTAGGAGATTATCATGATGTCTTCCACATTTCCTTGCTCCGGAAGTGTCTTGAAGTTCCTGACCAGCCTGATGTTTTCAAAAACATCGACCACCTCTCCATCGACCTGAACCAAGACCTGACTATCGTGAGAGACCCCTCAAATTCTCGAAGAAGATGTTCGTGTTACCCGAAGACGTGCGATCAAGTTTTACAAAGTCCAGTGGACTAACCACTCTGAAGAAGAAGCAACTTGGGAACGCGAAGATTATCTTGAAGCGAATTCCCAGACCTCTTTAGTACCTAAGCCTAGCAAATCTCGGGACGAGATTTATTTAAGGGGGGAAGGATTGTAACATCCCAAAAATATTAATCAGTATTATTATTCCAAAAATGAGAGCCAACAAAAACTTTTGTTGATTTATGTGTTGTTTGTTAATTGTTGCTTGTGGTAATTAATTCTTGTTGCTTGTGTTGCTTGTTTGCTTGAATTAATAGAAAAAAATGCAAAAGCAAAAGTGAAACAAGAAAAATAAAAGTGACAAATAAGAAACTCAATAATGTTCCAAACAAAATTCAGAGGAATGTTATTTGAAACCTCTCATTTACATCCTTATCACTTATCTCTTCCAAATAATATTTTACACCTATTTTAAAATTCAAAAGTAAAAACAATTGAAATAAAACAAAATGCAATAATTAAAACCCTATGAAAGAAAATGATTCAAAACATTTTATTTTGAAATGCCAAATTTTGTGGAGCTACTACATGCTATGTGGAAGCCTCACAAATATTTGTGAATTTTTCTAAAATGTTTAAGTACCTCAAATAAATTCCAGAATGTGCTGCTGGAATTGAAAAAGAAGAAAAAGAAGCAGAAGGACCTAGTTGTAAATGGAAAAGAAAGTCCAGGGGGCGTTTGGCGAAAACGTCGTCGTCTCCTACCCCTAGCTCCCCGTCACCGTCGCCGTGCCATTCCCCATCGTTTCTGCGCTCCCCAGGCCCCCCTGGCCGCGCTCTCCCTCGCTCCCGTGCCTCTGCAGCCGCGGCGCCGCAGAGGAGAGCATTCACGCCCTCCCTCGCCTCGAATCCACCCCAGCGCCGCTGTGGCAGCCGCGGCGATGCCGGCCCAAATTCGCGCAGCCCTCTGCACCTCGACATGCACCACTCGATCCAGAGCTTCTAGAACATGTCGGACCCCGGTGAACGCCTAGTCTCCACGTCCCTCGCACTGCCGCGTCAGATGGAGGAGAAATATCTCGCCGGCAACGCCATGGACGCCGTCCGTGCACCTCGTCCATGATACGCCGCCCCCGTGCTATTTAAACCACCCCAAGCCTCTCTGGAAACTCCACGCCACTCTCTCGACCTCTCCCTCGCTCCAATTTCACCAGAGCACCGCCAGGAGGGCGTGCTCGCTGCAGCCACTGCCGCCGTTGAGGTCGAGCATGGCCGCGACGCCCCACTCTCCCATTCCCTTCTTTCTGGCCTGCACGCTCTTCTGCAACCACACCGCACTCACGCGCCTCGCTTTTCCCTCTGTTTAGGGCAAAGGAGAGGAGCCAGGACCTCGCCGGAGCTCGTGCCCGAGGCCGTGGAAGTTGGAGACCACGCCGTCGCCGCTACACTCCGTCCCAGCAAGCACAGCTCGCACCAGCACCTTCCTCGAGCCTCCGCCGTCGATCTGCATCATCTTTGCGACCTCCCGAGCCCTCTAGGTGAGCCAACCATCCACCTCGCCTTCGCCAGAGCCACGGCGCCGCCCAGAAATGGTCGTCGCCGATGGACTCGAACGTGGGCCGTTGGATCTTGATCCAATGGCAGCGTACCCCTTCATTTAGATGTTAGGCTGACACGCTGGCCCCACCCGTCAGCGTTTTATTAATTTCCACGCGCACACTGTGTCGCTGACGTGTAGGTCCCACTAGTCAGAAATCTGAACATTATCCATAACTCGAAATTCTGTTATTAAATTGAAATACTGAAAAACAGTACTAGACCCAACTTCAAAATTCAATATCTCGAGATTTAGGAATCCAAATAAATCAAACTCAACTGTTATGGAAAGCTTATTAAAATTTTAACCAACCCAATTGAATTCATTCCATTTGAATAAACAGTTAAAAAGTATTATTAAAAATACTACAGAAGGTTTAAATTCTAAACTTGTTTGTTTCTGATACTCTGTTAGTCCAAATAATTCCAAACCAAATTTTTTTCTTAGTACTGCCTTGTATTAGCTTCCCTAATTTTGGTAGAATTATTTGTGCAGTAGGATTTGTGTAGTTTAAAGTAGAAATTTAAACACCCTTCTGCACTCAAACATTTAAATATGTTAAATGGTTAACCCAAATGAATTAGGACCAACTTTGTTAGGTCACATTTAGTCATGGTTAGTCACCCCTAAAAGGATTTAATTTTTGAAGCAATAGAATTTAAATGGTAGCCAAAACTTGGTTATTAAGCTTCTGGATTCAAACAAATGTGTAGGGAGTTTAGTAACTCCAATTGAACCAAATCAAATTGTGTTGTCTTCTACACATCAGTAGCATTCCATAGAATTTTAGTTTGTATTTTTGTGACCAACAGAACTCAAGTTGTGCAATTAAACATGTTCAACAAGTTTCTGCCTTAATTTTTAGAAGTAATTAAGTAATGTTTAAATCAATTATTTTGAGACCAAATTGTATGGTTTGTGTGTGCAGTAGCTATTTGTGATGTTTTTGGTTGTTATGTTGAGATGATTGCTTGTATAGCCTAGTGATTGGTTGTATTTGTTTGCTTATTAATTAGACGAGAACGTTGTCGGATTTATCGAGGAAGGAGAGTTTGCTGAACCTGAAGACCAAGACCAAGGTCACTTTGCCGAGCAAGGCAAGCTATTCTCTGAGCTTGCACTACAAACATATGCATCTACTTTCATAACATGTTTTACTCTCAAGGCAAGATTTATAAAACCCATTTCAAAAGTATATGGAAATTATTTTGCCACCTATGTAGAAATATAAGATAGTTATATCAAATTATAGGATGGGAAAAACAAATATGGTTTATGCAAAACTCCTTTGCAATTACTTGTGAGATTATGAAATGCCGAGATGTCGGTGTTGGAATGGAGAAGTGGAAAACTGATGATGTTTATGAAAAATGCACAGTGTGTCCTTGTACTTACGTCAACCATCCGATACCCTGTGCGACCACATCTACCACATATGGGAAAATGCGTAGTCATGTAGTTTGCTCTTATTAGTATGGGATACCTCATCGATGGAGATGACTCCGTTATGCACGAGGGGATGGTCCGAGGACCTACCCCCTGACCCGGGTCCTCACACAAGTTGGTGAGGAGGATAGAAGGTTCCACCATAAACCGCCGGACAAAACTATGAGTCCTCCCACTTAGGGTTTCTGACGGGAAACTAGACTGGGTGTCGATGGAAAGTGTCATATGGGAAGGATCCTATACTAGCATGAGCAAATAAGAGGCTATGGCCGACGGCTTACTTCGCATACACCTGGTATGGCGAGACGTGGCAGACACGATGAGTTGTCGGATGGATGTGGGCTAAAAGCGTGCTACCTCTGCAGAGGGTTAAAACTATTCGAATAGCCGAGTCCTCGGATATGGACAGTTGGGAGGCCCTACTTTGACCATGTGCAAGTTTTTGAAAGACTTTGAGTTTTAAAAAGAAAATGAAGTGGAGAATGTTCCTTACACCCATACCAACGGATCGGTATGAGGTGGATGGAGGAAGTGGACCATGACGGGCTATGGTCGGAAAAAGGAGGAGTTTTGGAGAAACAGATAAAATGGTGATTTCTTTAAAAATGGTTATAAAACTCTTCTTACCTTTTTCAATAAAGATATAGAGATGTTTAAAAATAAATAAAAGTTGTCCATTAAGTTAAAACTAGTGCATACTCATGTTGGGGTAGTTTGCGAGTACATTCAAATGTACTCATATTGGTTTCGTCCCTGGCTATTGTCCTAGCCAGACTACGAGGAGGAGCACTACGCCGAGCAGGAGTATGGCGACTTCTACGCAAACTAAGGATCTCCACAAGTCAGCTGCCTGTCGGGTTGTCATCATTAGAATATGATGTCTACTACGCCGTAGCTTCCGCTAATATTTTGGTTTGGCCCAAGAAGGCACCTATGTAAGACTTTTTATTCGGTATTGTAATGGATGTAAACTTTGGTATCCAATTCGGATTATGTGCAACGACAGACTAATCACGGGATCGTTGTGTTAAGCATAATCGGGTATTTCGGAAAGATGAACACGAAGAACACAAAAGAGGGGAAACTCAACACACAAGGGTAAATAGCAAGTAGCAACCCGGCAAGACTCGATTGGTAACAAATCCCATGGGCAGCCCCCAATCCTCCTCTCCCAAGCACACCTTACTCTTAGGATTGTTTGTCCAATTGGTCAATCAAACCAATCCAATCTAGCCACTCGAAGAGGGAAGATTAGCAAGTAATCGCAACTACAAGCGGAAGCCTTGGTATCCACGCAGGGATCTTCTCCTCAAGAGGAGGCCTTGGTTCATCTCCACATGTCGAGGCCTTGATTCATCTCCATAGGAGGAAAGAGACACTTTGAGAAGAAGGAGCAAGGCTCTACTTTAGTTCTCAAATCTTAGTCTAACCCTAGATCTAGATGGGGAGGTTCTATTTATAGTCTAGGTGAGATAGGGATGGATAAGTGAGGTGACACGGGTACTCAGCCCGACAGGTTCCCGACGCGGTGGTACTACCGCTGGAGCCAGCGGTAGTACCGCTGGGCAGGCCTTCATTGCAGTTTCTGAAGTCAACTGGGGCGGTAGTACCACTGGAGCTGCCGGCAGATCAAACAGAGGGCCGTTTTTGGCGGTAGCATCGGCGGTAGTACCGCGGTCTCTTCTGTCTCAGCAGGACCCGGGCGGAGGCGCGTCTGGCTCGGCTATTTCTAGGGCGGTAGTACCGCCGCCTGGGACTTCTTTCCATTCTTCTCTCCTTCTCCTTCGTCTTCTTGACTCGATTCTTGTCCAACTTCTACACTTCCTTGGAGATCTTCAAGACGGTCATGCCTGAGTATACACAAGGTATCGGAATGAAGTAGCAAGCCATTCAAAGGAGTATCGAGATCACACATGGATAGGAGCGAGTTCACCTTATCATGAAGTGCCTTGACTCTTGCTCTTGTCATTGGGCCACTTGTTGTAGGAGACGTAGGTCGGGCTACATCAAACTGCCACCATAGCCTTAAGTTCTAAGGTCCCCCATATATATCCCCCAATAAAGTAACTTCATGACTCGGTCTCAGGTTTACATGTCCTCCCAAGTCTCCCTCACTCCATTACATTGCCGATGATCACCTTACATGCATTCCCCAACATATGTGTGCACTCATATATTGTACATAAAGAAAATCATAAAAGATAACAAAACTTGTATGCAACCAATCAACGAACTATTTCACTATTGCCATGAACAAATCACTTCTCAAACATACATGGGGAGACACAATAAATCAAGGGAATAGTATATTGCATCATATATCATGTTTGCCAAGAGTTTACAGTGGAGAGATGGAGATGATCTTGCTATAGATGTTGATGATCAACACGCCGGAGGGGGGTGGAGCCCTCCGGAGGTGATTCCGGCGGCGTTTCCCCCCTCCGATCTACTCCGGCGGCAGCCTTCTGACTCTCTGCTTTGTGGTTTTGTGTTTCTCTGCCGCCTCCTCCCGAAACTCCCCGGGGGACTATTTTTATAGTCGGTTTTAGGTCAAGACGAAGCCACGGAGATGAAAACGGACGGCATCGGAGCCACGAGGGGGAAAAGAGGGGTCCTCACGTGGCCAGGGAATCTGACCGTGTGGGGCCCTCAAGGGGTCCTCACGTGGCCAGGGAATCTGACCGTGTGGGGCCCTCTAGTTTCCAGCTGGTTGGCTTCTGGTCTTCATTTTCAGCCATTGCGTTCGTCTCGAAAATTCTGAACCGTGCTCTTTGGCCTTGCCCTTTTTGGAGTCCCGAAGCTCCCGGAAAGTCCGAAACACTAAAAAAGACGTTTTCTGGAAAACAGAGTTAGAACCAAAAGAGGGGGGATTGTTTAGAAAATCCCCGAAATCATTATAAAACATGAATATAACATCATATAAGTTGCAAATATGTAGGAATATCTAGTAATAACATGCAAAGTTCATGTATGCATTTTACATGCATCAACATCCCCAAGCTTAACCTATACTCGTCCTCGAGTATGAAGGTGATAAAACTAACATGGACTTTGCATTTTAATACTATCAATGGATATCAAAGATGATTACTATTGCTACATAAAGTCAAATGATTCATTCTCAAAGGAGTAGCAATATACAAGATAGATTATGAAGTGATATCAAATATTCAATGAAAGGATGTTCAATGATAATTCACAAAGTGTAACATAGAAGAAAGTACTATGGACCAAATGTATGCATAATGAAAAGTAAAAACATCCTATAATGGTCATAGAGTACTCTTGTAAATCTGAATATAAAAGGTGGACACTTTGGAAAGATAGATAAATAAGTAGAGGTAAAACATGAATAAGTTTCATCTAGCTTCCAAATGCTTCTACTTAAGTTAATGTTTGCAATGTGGTATCCATTGGTGTGGAGCTCTCATTACCCCTATCATAGCATCTTGAATGGTTAAAGTTTAAAGTGAAAGCAAATATGAGTAATGTGCTTGACAAAGTATGGGTTGAATGCCTCATGCCCCTTGAATACAAGTACCTCTCCAACTGGCTACTCAACTCGGGTCACAAAGCAAGTTCAAGTTAAAGTCATTGCAAGTAATAATAGCATCATTAAGAGTTGCTCCCGGGGTACCTCTTGTCCCAGGACATGGAACAAGCCCATGTCAAAATGACAAGACAAACAAACAAAATGGACAATCTCAGCACTCTTTTATTTACTATTGTTATAGCTTTTTATTGTGAAGTGCCTCACTGAAGGTCCACCGTGATATGTAAGTAAATTTCCACCATGAATGATGCATGGCTTGGGTTAGCCGCCCGGTGAGTCTCTCTAGCCATTTATACTTACTCCTCAAACTTACCAAGTTTCCACTTTTATTTCACACAATGTTAGGCATCCATAAACAAAAGTACATGATATCAACTAAATATAATTAAGAGCACTGTTGAAAGCTTGCCATGTGACAGCACATATGAGCTAACTCCCAACCAAGACTCTTGTCAAGCACACAACTTCATAATTTTAATCACAATGGTTCATGTTTATTAAGTGCAATGAAAGTAAAGTGTGCATCAAGTTCGTGAGAGCTTTTTAACCAACTTTTCCCATAACAATCAATAACATAAGCATTTTAATTTGGAAGCAAAGATAATACAATATAACATGATAAACATACTTGGAATAGCATAAAGCTAACAGGTAGATATGGTGGACTCACTGGAAAAACTTTGGTTGAAGGTGTTGGAAAACAAGTTTTTACTTGTTGGAATTTTTTGGGCTAGCAAAAGGGAGAAAGTTGACCGTCTAAATGCATGCATAAGTGTCCATAGAACTAACCAATCCATGTTAAACAAAGTAAAGTGACATTCAGCATCAAAACATGAATAAAAGATAGCTCTTGATAAAACACTTGCAAATTAATACTCATTAAAAAGCACATGAATCATGCAACTATATGTATCTTTTTGAATCAACTCAAACATCCCTTTCCCAATCTTTTTAATAGCATCCAACTTAATTCAACCCAAATTTCCAGTAGCTTTCTCATATATAAATGATAGTGGTGGTCTCAAGACAAACAAAAATCAAAATAAAAAGCAAATAAAAGACGCTCCAAGTTTATGTGATAGGGTGCATTGATCGAAAAACAGAAGTTAGACGTGTGCAAACCGAGAGTGTGTTGGTCCAGTGGGGTTGTCTTCACATCCCCAAGCTTATGGTCTTCACCATCCTTGGATAGCTCTTGGTGCATCTCCTCTAATCCCTGTGAAAAAACTTCAAAACACCGTTTCTCCCATTTCTTTTCTGTGGGGTGACATTAGTAGTGATAGACAAATGAATTGCTTGCTGCATAAAATCCTTAAACAAAAATTCATATGAATGTCCAGAAAGTGTATAATGTTGTATGCCTACTTATAAACTCAATTGGATCAAAAAGATTCAAGTTAAAAGTTCAAAGAATGCATCAAACAAAATGGGACAGAATCCGTCCAGAAAAACAGCAGCAGCAAAACGTATTTTTCTACCCTACTTAAATATGTCGAAAAAATCTGAAAAATTCACGCTCACAGAGGATGAAAAGTTGCAACCACAGTTCAAATTTCAGCTCATTCGGAGTTACAGAATAGGAATTAAAAATCATACCGTGCACAGATTCGTGCTGGAATAAAATCTCCGAATGCAAAAAGCAACTTTTTCAAGCCAAAATAGGTAAAACTTGGCACTTTATTAAGAATTCCAGAAACTAAACTAAAAACTAAGTCTCTTGTTACAGCAAGAGGACACAAAGAAAATCAAAAGTAAAAACAACCGGGTTGCCTCCCGTAAAGCGCTTTCTTTATAGCCATATAGCTAGGCTTACTTACTTGGTATCAAGATGGTTGGAGTGAGGTGGCTTGGCATCCCCAAGCTTAAATTCTTGTACTTATTTGATATATGTAGGGTGAGCCTAGGGGTAACATCCCCAAGCTTGAGTGTTTGTCCCTCGTGATCTTTATTCATCACCCTCAACTCTTCCACTTGAAAGTTCTCTTCACACAAAACTCATCTTAAAACTTGATTAGAGGGGTTAGTGTCTCCATAAATGAAATCCTCATAGGTACAGCAAAGACATATCATGAGTTGATTCTACACATTAGCTAATATTACTATGGTTGTGTATTGCTCTTTGATCAATAGAACCACACAAAACACAAGTAATGAGAGTAATGCAAAATAAAGACAGAATCTGTCAAAAATGGACAGCCCGTAAAGAGTGAATTTTCAGAGGCACTTACGTTGCTCAAATCAGAAAACTTTGAACTAATGAAATGTGTATTAATAACTGAATATTGCTGTCGTAAAATATCAGGTCAAAATTCCTCTTCTGTGATTTTATACATTTTTCGCAGTGAAGCTCAGGCATCTGTTTTCTGGACAGCAAATCACTATTGTTTAATCCTACCTCTCAAAAGAGGTTATTCTTGCCATTAAGATGAAAAATAAGATACAAAGGTGATGTTACGGTAGTAAACAAGCACCTTGACTCAAAAACCCAAAACTTAAGCTGAAGATAAAAATCAAAAAGAAACAAAAAGAACCAAGCAAGAATCAAGAGAAACAATCAAAGAAGAAGGAAAATATTTTTGTTGTTTTTGATTTAGCAAAAAGGCAAAAGGAGAAGCAAATATATACAACATAAACACTCTTTTTATTTGGTTTTAGCTTTGGGAAAAGTTTTAATGATAGAGACTTTGCAACGGTTCCATTGGCATGAACAACACATGTTCAAGGTCGACCCCAACTTCTCCATTACTCATCCTTCTCATTTACTTTCCCAAATTTTATATAAAATGAAAATCTTAAACTAATTGTCACAAAACAGTAGGTAAAGATATTTTACATGTTGTAAAGATATAAAGGTGTGCTCAAACCGAATAGGAAATTAAAGCATAAGGAACACACCACAGAATATTAAACAATTTACTTTTAAGTCTAACTCTCTTCCTATGCATTGGAATTTTATATATGAATAAATAACAACAAATTTGAGGTAACCAATGCATATAATAATCAATAGCTTGCATTTTAAATAACATAGAAACATAAAGGGGATTCTTATCTCTTCCTCTCTCATAATAGTTGCAAGCATTAAAGTTAAACATAACCACATAGTTTTGAATAGAATCACCACATAAAGACTTATCATCTAATGAGCATAATGGATCATCAAACTCAATTAAATCACTTTCATCCTCAATAGTAGGTGGACTGAAAATATCATATACATCATTGTAATCATCATAAATGGGAGACATAGTATCATCAAAATAAATTTTCTCTTCCAAACTTGGGGGACTAAAAATATCATATTCATCAAAACAAACTTCCCCAAGCTTAAGGTTTTCCTTAGCATTAGCAATAAAGGTGTTCAACGAATTAGTACTACCACAAACATGATTGTTATGCAAATAAAATTTAATTTTCTCCTCAAACACTTCATGTCCTAACTCAAGATAGATATTATACAGTTCTATAATTGTTTGGTTGTTTTCCATTTTATAATAATGTTTTAGATTTATATGTTAGTATGCAATGCAAACAAGAATAAAAGCTTAGCACAACGCTCCCCGGCAACGGCGCCAGAAAAGTGCTTGATAATCCCCAAGAGCAAGGAATCACTGTAGCACAATTCGATAAGTATTTGAGTGTCGAACCCACGAGGAGCTGAAGGTAAACTATCTATTCTCTAAAGCCCTATAACCCTCTTATATGGCCGTTTGTGCAAAGCAATAAGTTTAAATATGAAAGGAACTAACTAATGAAAGCAAGTGATGTGGAATGGGTTTATCTAGTAACAAGTTTCTCAATCAAGTTTCAAACGCAAGTTTCTTAGAGCAAGTTTCTCAAAGTAGCAAGTAGCAAATATCTCAAGGGAGCAAATGTTCTAGCAATTGTTATTTCATTCGTGTGGTTGTCACAATTAGTGAAGCACATGTTTCAGTCTTAATTGTTTCTTCTAGGAAGGAGCCATAAATAGGTGTAGCCAAGTAAATGAACTAAAACCCCTTATGATGGATCTCATGGCCAAGTAAATGAGCACACAAGAATTATTAAGACATAAAAGTCCCACCATAGCCTTAAGTTCTAAGGTCCCCATATATATCCCCCAATAAAGTAACTTCATGACTCGGTCTCAGGTTTACATGTCCTCCCAAGTCTCCCTCACTCCATTACATTACCGGTGATCACCTTACATGCATTCCCCAACATATGTGTGCACTCATATATTGTACATAAAGACAATCATAAAAGATAACAAAACTTGTATGCAACCAATCAACGAACTATTTCACTATTGCCATGAACAAATCACTTCTCAAACATAGATGGGGAGACACAATAGATCAAGGGAATAGTATATTGCATCATATATCATGTTTGCCAAGAGTTTACAGTGGAGAGATGGAGATGATCTTGCTGTAGATGTTGATGATGAACACGCCGGAGGGGGGTGGAGCCCTCCGGAGGTGATTCCGGCGGCGTTTCCCCCCTCCGATCTTCTCCGGCGGCAGCCTTCTGACTCTCTGTTTCGTGGTTTTGTGTTTCTCCGCCGCCTCCTCCCGAAACTCCGGGGGACTATTTTTATAGCCGGTTTTAGGTCAAGACGAAGCCACGGAGACGAAAACGGACGGCATCGGAGCCACGAGGGGGAAAAGAGGGGTCCTCACGCGGCCAGGGAATCTGACCGTGTGGGGCCCTCTAGTTTCCAGCTGGTTGGGCTTCTGGTCTTCATTTTCAGCCCATTGCGTTCGTCTCGAAAATTCTGAACCGTGCTCTTTGGCCTTGCCCTTTTTGGAGTCCCGAAGCTCCCGGAAAGTCCGAAACACTAAAAAAGACGTTTTCTGGAAAACAGAGTTAGAACCAAAAGAGGGGGATTGTTTAGAAAATCCCCGAAATCATTATAAAACATGAATATAACATCATATAAGTTGCAAATATGTAGGAATATCTAGTAATAACATGCAAAGTTCATGTATGCATTTTACATGCATCAATGATCAGGCATGCTTTCCGTTACTAGTAGATGCTTTGGCCAAGTAGATGATTTTAACTCCAAGAGGGAGTATTTATGCTAGATAGTGGGTTCATACCTCCGATAATCTGGGCGAGTGACAGCAACGTCTAAGGTTGTGGATGTGCTGTTGCCACTAGGGGTAAAACAACAATGCTTTGTCTAAGGATAATTGTATTGTTTACCTTATGCACCTTACTTAATGCAATAATCTGTTGCTTGCAAATTAATACCAACGGGGAACACGGATGTCAACCTGAAGGTGGATTATTAGTCATAGATGTTGTTGGATAACGGTCTATACATCTTGTTGTAATGCCCAATTGATTATCATAATAGTCATCTTGTCATATATATGCATTGTCATGCGCTCTCTATTCGTCAATTGCCCAGCTGTAATTTGTTTACCCAGCATGTTAGTTATCTTTTATGGAGAGACACCACTAGTGAACTGTGGACCCCGGTCCATTCTTTTACACTGATAATACAACCAACTACAATCATTGTTCCTTTTCATTCTCTGCAATTAAACACTACTTTCCACACCATACGTTTAATTCTTTGTTTACAGCAAGCCGTTGAGATTGACAACCTCACTGTTTCGTTGGGGCAAATTAGTTTGATTGTGTTGTGTGTAGTTTCCACGTTGGAGATCGAGTAAACGGCGCCACCAACAACGTTTAGAGGTGCCTTTTACTCCTACTGGATCTGACAACCTTGGTATCTTACTGAGGGAAAACTTTCTGCTGCACTGCTTCATACCTTCCTCTTGGGGTCTCCCAACAAACGTGTGCTTTCACGTCATCAGCCCGCGCGGACAGCACGGTGGGCTTGGGCGTCGTAGAGTACAGACTTCTCGGTGTGCAGCACGGCACCCATCGGAAGCTAGCTAGCATGGCTGGGCATGTGCGACGCGAACGGCACCAACGTCCGGATGTGCCCTGCTCGGCTCCCGGTGATGAGGACGCGCTCCAGGGCGCCAGAACGTGGCCAAGCGGCATGGTGGCGGACACCGACCTCGGCAGGGCAGGAGGCTGCGGCGAAGCCGCCAGCCACGTAGGTCGTGCTGCTCGCCGCGGAGCATGCGAAGAACGACCGCGCCGACCTCGGCGTGCCCCGCCGCCAAACGCCGGTGGCCGCGTCGATCACGTGGTCATCAGCCATGGGCTCGAAGGTCTTGGGACCAGCTGTCTATCACCGTGAGGCGGGTCCCCATGGTAGCGCGTGCGCCAACATCTGCATCTGAGGTGCCGCGGCAGCAGCGCTACTCCAGACCTCCGCCCAGGCGCATTGCGGGACGCAAGCCAGGCAGTCATCGGCGACTTTGTCCGGCATCCGCGGGATAAGGTCGATGCGCTCGACCATGCACTTCTGCAAGCCTAGGCAACGTTCGCCTGTCCTCTACTCCTCTGTCGAGTAGAGGTGGAGGTGTGGCTCTACCCTAGGGACGAATGGCTAAGGTTCGCGATGGACCTTTTTCTCTATGGATCGACCCTCTAACCTATCGGTAACAAAATGTTGGTCCGGTCCAGCGGGTCAGCGGGCCGAACCGGACCACGCTCATCTATAGTGATCCGAGGGAGAGATGAGAGGTGACCTCGACGCCGCCGTCGCCAGATGAGAGGCGGCCTCCTCGACGTTTATGTCGCGAGAGAAGGGCGGCTGCAGGGAACAGACCAGGTGCTCGACCATAACACTAGTAGGAGAATGTCATTCTTGGCGCACCAAAAAATGTTTCTGTGGCGCATGGTCGGTGCGCCACAGAATTCTCGCCACAAAAATATTATTTTTGTGGCGCACGGAACCATGCGCCACAGAAAGTAGACAATTATGTAGCGCACCTCCTGAAATGCGCCACAGAAATATTTTCCATGCGCCACAGAAATAATTTTGATTATTTGCTGTATTTGACAATAATGTATCTGTGGCGCACTTTGTTCGTGCGCCACAAAATTATTTACCGTGCGCCACTAAATTATTTGCTATATATATTATCGATTATTTGCTGTATTATCGATAATTTGCTGTATTTGACAATAATACATGTATATTACAGTATTTATACAGAAAATAATAGAAACAGTAATATATTTTGACACGGTATTAAAACAGACAGATAAATATGGCATCACATCACTTAGAACCCGAGATACATACATATATAGTACAAGCATATGCATTTAACATTGGCATATGCATTGGGATAAGTCATAGTACAAGCATATGCATTTAACATTGGCATATGCATGAAAATAAAACATTAGTCTTAACCAAGTACAGTGGAAACATCAGTCTACATAGATAAGTGGACAAGTCAACATAAAACATAGTACGGAAAGAAGTGGACAAGTCGCTCTATGGGTCGTCGTCCCTATTTAGCAGAGCCCAGAACATCGGATCTGCGGGGTCATCAGTGTCCTCGCTCCCCCACGGCTGATCCGAAAGAGTGCGGAATGGAGGTATGCCGTCCCGCCTATTCACCTTGACCCAGTGCCTAGGGTCGATGTGGTGATAAGCATCGGGGTTCGGCGCCACGAACATCCGCAGTAGCTGCTGCTCCGACTCCTGCCACTCCTGGTGCCGCTGCTGCTTCCGCTCCTCCGACGCCAGCTGCCGCTCCTGCTGCCGCCGCTGCTCAGAGTCGGAATCCCAGTCCTTCTCCCATTCCTCCTCCTGCTGCTCCTCCTCCTCCGCCCAGATCCCAAGAGAAGTGATGTCGTCGTCAGTAGGACCGGCGCCGTGGGAAGGACCGGTGCCGTACGAAGGACCAGCACCGTCAAAAGGACTAGCACCGAACTGCTGGTAGGACATCAAGTTTGGCTCGTTCTGCAGGAGATGCCTCACATACGGGTCGTCCTGGGGGCGTGCGTTGCGATGTGCGATCTGCGCCTCAGTCAACCAGTGCTCCTTCTCCTTGGCCATTTCCACCTGTCTGATCCCATCCGGTATGTACTCATTCACACGGTGGCGATCCGCTGGGTAGTTCAGACCCTTATCTTTCTTCTTATCACCGTACTCGTGTACGGCGAAATAATCATAGGCGCGCGCCGCCTCCTCCGCTGTATTAAACTGCCCAGCCCAGTGCTTCCTCTTGTTGATATGGATCTGATATCCATACACGTACTGACCAAACTTCTTCCTATAACACGCCCTCACACCCTTAAACCCGGCCATTCCGTGAAACTAAAACATATTAAAAACAAATTCATTAGAATCAAAAAACTACACAACTATATACTACAAACTACACAATATGGAAATTACACAATATAAACCAATGAACAGAACTAAAATTATTTTTAGCAAAGTCATGCCAAAATTATATTCATGCATGTAGGGACATTGATCAAACATGCAAAAGTATAACTAATACATCTTGATCCCATGAATAATTTGGTCCATTTTTATTTAACCCTAATACATCACGAATAATATCACTAATACATCTCCTCTCCCATGCATGAACCTCTCAAACTAATTTCGACCGGGTCCTGAGCCGCGGGGTGCTGAGCCGCGGACGCTGCGCATCCAAAGATAAGGAACTCTCACAGGGTCATAGCTCACGTGAGGAGGAACCCTCTGAAGAAACGACCATGTATTGTTGTACTGCCTATCCAACAAATACATGTAGCGACGGAAGTGCTCGTCCTCCTCCCTGATACGGCGACGTACCACCTCCTCGGGGGCCGGCTCCCACTGCACCGAGCGTGGCCCACGTGACTGCCACCAAAGACGATCCGGGTCGACGACGTCACCCGGATTCCTCACCAAGATACGCGTCCCGGAAGGTAGCACCTCGCAGTGCCAGCCCGGCGGAGTCCAGTCGCGGACATCGCCCCTCTGGTCCAACAGTGACATCGTCGCCGAGAACAATAAACTAAAAACACAATTTTTAAGTAGCAAGCAAATTTAAATAAGGAACCCTCACAACTAAAATTATCTACAATCTAAGCCACACAACTATATACTACAAACTAGACAACTAAATTATCAATTATCAAATCATGAGGGAGCCTTCTTCATATGTCCTATTTTTAGCAAAGTCATGCCAAAATTCACGAAAAATTTAGGCATGACCTTTGCTAAAAAAGGGACATATGGAGTATCCGAATTTGCCGGAACAGAAGTTAATCGACGTTCCGGCAATCTCAAGGGCCTCTGGGGTACCTGCAAGCATTTCACAAAAAATCCACATCTCCGGCCGGCATCTCCACGACACGATGGTCAGAGCACAAACAACCACGACACGATGGTCGTGGTAGCACAGATCAACACAAGCACACACAACTTCTCGATCGGGGTACCAATAGCTCACCAAATGGCGTCTTCTTGAAATTGAAGCACACACAAGAACTTCTAGCACACACAAGAACCTCTGCACCTGTACAACCAAAAAAAAAAGGATCATGAACTTGAAGCAGAAACAAGAAAACGATCCGAGTCATACAAGTCATATTACATAAAAAACTGCATAAAATTAAATGTTTCCCGATGTTCCCGATGTTCCCGATTTTCCCGATGTTCCCGATTTTCTCGATGTTCCCGATGTTCCCGATGATCCCGATTTTCCCGATGTTCCCGATGTTCCCGATTTTCCCTATGTTCCCGATGTTCCCGATGTTCCCAATTTTCCCGATGTTCCCGATGTTCCCGATGATCCCGATTTTCCCGATGTTCCCGATTTTCCCTATGTTCCCGGTGTTCCCGATGTTCCTGATGTTCCCGATTTGTGGCCGGCATCTCCGGCCGGCAACATCCACATACACTGTCGGAACACAAGCTACATGGATGAACCAATGCAAAACTTGTCTTCATGGATGACCAATGCAAAACTTGTGTACATGTATTTCTTGACTGTTACATCTCTACAAAATATAAAATCTTGCAAATTCCAACTAAAAATGATCTTCATGAAAGTTAAAAAGTACCAACTTTGGAGGCTTACAAAATTATCAAATCTTGATCCTATTTACAATGTACCTTCATGGATCTCTTGCACTATGTTATTACTTCATGATAAAGCTCAAAAATAATTTTTTGAAAACTTCAAACACCTTAATTCAGGTTAATTTTTAAGGTATGTTTAAACAGTGACCATATGTTTAAACACCTTAAACCTCAATTTTTTCATCTCCAATCTAACCTAAACCTAGCAACTAACACTAACTTGGGTTTGGAATTTTAACAAACACCTAGCTAGCTAGAGGTAGGGGAAGGAGGAGAGGGAGAGAGTGGCAGCGCACCTCGGGGAGGGAAGGGAGGCGCGGATGGCGGACGGCGGTGGAGATGCTCTCGTGGGCGCGGATGGGCGGACGGCGGTGGAGGTGCTCGTCGTGGGCACCGGCGTCGAGGTGCTGGGTCCGAGCGCGGCGCGGGTGGACGGGATCCGAGGTCGCGGCGCGTGGTGCGGCGGGTTGGGTGGTGCGGCCGGCGGCAGCGAGTGGGGGCGGTGGTGGTGCGGCGAGTGGGGGCGGGTTGGCTGGGGCGGCCGGCGGCGGCGAGTGGGGGCGGTGGTGGTGCGCGGGCGCGTGGCCGGAGAAGAGAAAGGAAGAGAAAGATAGGGGGCGATCGGGCTCGGGGGCGTAAAACGGCTAAGTTAGTAAATTTTGTGGCGCACCGGTTGTGATGCGCCACAGAAATGTTATTTTCAGTGGCGCATCCAGAACCGTGCGCCACAGAATATTCACCTCGAGGGGGGCCTACCACATTTCTGTGGCGCACTGGACAGGATGCGCCACAGAAATGCTGCTTTCTGTGGCGCATCCAGTACATTGCGCCACAGAAATGTCACCAGATTTTTGTGGAGGCGGGACCCACCATATTTCTGTGGCGCATTCCAGCTTGCATGCGCCACAATATTCTGTGGCGCATATGGCAGGGTGCGCCACTAAAATGGTTTTGTGGCGCATGGCATGTATGGTGCGCCACAAAATGTCGTTCCATAGAAAGGCACTTCCCTACTAGTGTAAATCCCAGGTGCGACTCGGCCGATCGGGTTCAGCTCGACCAGGTGCTCCACCATAGTTAGGGGGGTAATTTGTCCACGACGTGTCCAAACCAGAGTCCATCGTGGCTGAAACTGCTGCCACCGTGTCCAAATCAGCTCCAGGGGGGTGTTTTGCCTGGTTTTGGAAACTTGGGGGTGATTTGCTCCAGTTTAGACTTGGGGGGGGTCAATCGACCGAAACCGGAAACTTAGGGGGTTATCTGGACTTCTTTAGATGGCGAACCACCACGAAACCATCTATTCGTTGCGCCGCCTCAACAGAGATAGTTTCTTCTACCCGGCGAATGAAGCATCAGCAAAGGCGCGAGATCAGTCCAGACTTAGAAGAGTGCCGCCAGATGGTATGGGCCAAAAGAAGAAGAAACATGCGGCAGCTCCGTCAGGTACGCAGCTGGAGAGCACTATTCGGCCACCGCCACCAATCTTCAGCATCCGCCCAACGAAATGCCCGATGATCTGTGGCGATTACCTCCGCCAGTACTCCTATCCTCTCTCCGGAACCGGAACCAAGATCTTCTTCGTGGACAGCGGGGGAGACACCACCTTGGACAACACCGAGTCCCGCTGCGCGATCAGTACGCCCTGCCTCCATGCGCTCAAGAACTTCCCCGTGGCCCTCTCCGTCCCCGGCCCTGGACCTGAAGGCGAGCAGGACGGCGGTGGCCTCTACATCATGGACACGATGCCCGACCCGACGAATCCCACTCCGTTCGAGGCCCTCATCTACCGCGGATGCACAGATAAACGCTTTACTGCGGGGCCATGCCACTGGCACTGCGACACCCTCCCGTGGCCGCCCTTCTTCGATCACAGGCTTGACCAGTTTACCTCAGTATTATTTTATGTTGTGGTGGGCGACCTCATCTGCGTCTCTCTGATCAACGTCGGCACATACTGCTTCGACACGGTCAGCCAGGACTGGAGCCTGGCTGGTGACTGGCAGATGCCCTTCTACGGGAAGGCCGGGTATGTCCCTGAGCTCAAGCTCTGGTTTGGTGCCTCTGCTGATAATCAGCAGCTCCCGTGCGCCGCCGACCTCTCCCCTATCCTGGGAGGGCATGCTCCGAAGAAGAAGCAGCGCTACATTTGGGGGGATCCACATCTGCCGGCGAATTGGCTCCCGGATCTGTATAAACCCGCCAACATTGTCAGCTTGGGTTCCGGTAAGTTTTGTATCATCAACTTCTTCCGAGATATGGAAGGGTGCATGTCCTCTTGGGGGGCTTGGACAGATGGCAGGCCAATTGTTGTTTTCTCTGGTTTGGAAGTGTTGGCTGGCAATGGCAATGACAAACAAAGTAGCAGTGACGGCAACCAAGATAGTTGTAACGACAACGGGCTCAGCATGATTAAGCACAAGTCTAGACATTGTAGAGATACCGATACCCACTCCATGGAGTCGGTACTCTAACCGTGTCTTTGCTTTCAAAGCTCCATCCTTTTATCTATCTGCATCTACTACGTAATGGTATTATGCAAGGAGGTACGACACTGATTGTATGAAACCACCATAAATTGTTCTGGATGCTTATTCCAGGGTCAGGATGTAAACGGCAGGGGCATCCGCTGGTCCCGTATACGCCGCCCGTCAAAAATTAGTCTAAACGGCGTATGTGGCAGTCCAATTAATTAAATGGCGTATGTGGGAAATCCACGAAAGACCACCATCGCCAGCGGCACTGCCACATACGCCGTCTAGTCTTTGTCTTCCCCTTCTCAGCTTACCTGACGGCTGACGCCATGTCCCTTGGGTGATTGGGTCATGGGCTGCCGCCGCCGTCAACCTCCAAGCGGAGCACCGCCGCTAGCCGCCTCTCCGCACGCACGTCCCCGGCTGTGCCTCTCGCCGTCGGATTCCATCTCCGCTGTCCCACACCACAAGATATGCGCGCCCCCAAACTCTCTTCACCAGCAACCGTTGTCGGGATCTTCTTCCGTCGAGAGAAACGGCAGCTCCTGCCATACGTGGCACCGGAGCTGCGCGCGCCGGGGGTGCAGCGGCGGCGGCGACGCAGAAAGGGCACGTGTTCGCGTTCGGGGTGATGCTGCTGAAGGCGGTGACCGGGCGGCAGCCGACGGAGGGCGAGGAAGGTCTGGAGCTGGAGGCGTGGGTGCAGGGCGCCTTCAAGGAGGAGCGGCTGCTGTCAGAGGTGGTCGACCTGACGCTGCTCGGCGAGGTGCACGCCAAGAAGCAGGTCCTAGCCGTCTTCCGCGTCGCGCTCGGCTGCTCCGACCCTGATCCGGAGCTGCGCCCACGCATGCGCGCCGTCGCGGAAAGCATCGACCGGATCAACTAATCCGGCGATTCATCATCTTCATCGACAATGAGCAGCTTTGATGATTGGATGGATCTACTAGTTCCACTACCGCACACCACAAAAGCCAGAAAATAGAAAGCCAAGACCCATCAATTTTTATCAACGATCAGTAGCTCTTAAAATCGTTAGATCTTAGTCTCGGTTCTGGTCTGAAAATATACTGTGTTTTCTAGGAGATTTCTGCTGTATTAGTTTAGGAGATGTATTAGTAACTACTCCCTCCGTTCACAAAAGGATGTCTCAACCTATCTCAAATATGTATGTATCTACACCATAAATAATTAGTGGCTGCCACAAAAACTGTTAAGCGTGCATGCGGCCGAAGCGGCACGTCCGTTTTGTTCAGCGGATTAGCCACTTACATCCTGATTCCGGGGCCTCAGGATTGTTTTCAAGTTTACTGCGGAGCAACTAATTTGTAGTACTCCTGTTTGATGGGTACTTCCTTCCTCCTACTTGAATTGTTTCTGAAGATGTTGCTTTGCCCGACTTGAGCTGCTGTTTTGGAAGTACTCGGCCTGACAAAGACACAGCTGGCAACCCGGATCTGGGATGCCGGGTTGCCGACGATACCGAGCTCGTCGCCTTGGCCATTGCGGTACCAACGATGCCCACGTTCGCCAGGGCAGGTCGAGCGCCTCCGACTTGAGCAGGAGCAAAGCCGGGGCGGCGGCGGTCGTGGCGAGGGCTTCTGCATTGGCGCGGGCCTGCATGGCGACAAAAGTAGCTTGGGTCTCAAGCAAGGCGAAGGCGGCAGTGCCCTCTGCCAACCGCTCCTTGGCCTTCTGCCTATGACCGCACCTCCCTCTTCGGCTTCAGCTGGGCCTCGGTGGCCGGCGCGTCCTCCATCGGTGGTCTAGGGATCGGCCGGCGAAGGCACGGTTGGGGTTAGAGAGGGTTTGGACCGGGAGAGGAAAGATGAGGAAGAGGGTTTGGATGTGCCTCTGTTCGAAGGCCCCTGGGAGGAGAAGGGCGGACGCAGATACAGTTCGCGCTACCCCAAACCCAGCCCAAATTTCGGTTCGAAATGGGGTGAAACTGACATGTCCGTGGCCCCATATCCGTTTGGGGTGCGTCGTTGGGTCGTGCCCTCTGTCTGCGCGGAAACAAACGGACAACGCGTCTCCGTTTGGGGAAGCCCGTTGGAGATGCGTTGGTTATTTTGTTACAAACGACGGCGGTTTTTTGAACATTTTTTGTGCGACCAATGGAGGTTTGGTGCAGAGTTATTGACTTCTGACTAAAATTTTGCAGCAATGAGGGGGACAACACATTCATGCAAAAAGTGGAACGCTGTCACACCGGCTGTAGCTACAGCCGAATTACGCCTAGCGCTTGCCTTTATAGTATGTGGTGATACGTGTTTGTAGTCTAGAACATCCTTGCAATTGTTTTGTTCACGCCGGGATCACG
This sequence comes from Poa pratensis, assembly GCA_947311845.1. Classification (NCBI taxonomy): domain Eukaryota; kingdom Viridiplantae; phylum Streptophyta; class Magnoliopsida; order Poales; family Poaceae; genus Poa; species Poa pratensis. Next base: position 32,531,536 of record CAMZMU010000055.1, read on the forward strand.
CCCCCACCAGCTGGTCAACTGGAGCATTGTCAGCCGGCCAAAGGATCTTGGGGGTCTGGGGATTTTTGACATTGAAAAGTTTGGTCGAGCTATGCGGCTTCGTTGGCCTTGGTTTGCTTGGCGGGATCAGGATAGGCCTTGGCAAGGTATGGCGCTCCCGTGTGACGCCAAGGACATGGAGCTATTACGGGCTTCCACGGATGTTTCCATCGGAGACGGAGAGAAGTGCCAATTATGGCATGATCGATGGCTGCCCGGAGGGGCCCTAAAGTGGCAGTTCCCTGATCTTTTCGCCATCTCCACGCGCAAATTCAGAACAGTAAAGAAGGAGTTCCACAACAGAAATTGGATGCACTCTCTCTTCCGCATTTCCTCACCGGCTCAGCTCTCACAGTACACTCAGCTTTGGGCAATCTTGCAGCTTGTTGTGCTGCAGCCGCGCCGTGACGCCATCACCTGGTGGTGGACTGCTTCCGGATGCTACTCGGCGGCGTCCGCTTACCGCTGCCAATTTGCGGGGACCGTTGCGCCATTCCGGGCGACGAAGATTTGGCGAGCACACGCGGAGCAAAAGTGCCGCCACTTTGCTTGGGTGGCTAATCACGGTAAAATTTTGACGGCGGACAACTTGGCGATTCGTGGGTGGCCGCATGATCCTGTGTGTAAGTTATGTCACATACACCCGGAGACGGTGCAACATCTTCTTCTTGAGTGCAGCTTCGCCACGGAGGTGAGGGACAAGATCGTTGGCTGGATAGGTACCATTGGCATCGCACCGCCCCCTCTTGGTCACAACATCGACAGTTGGTGTGCTCGCGGGCCTTCAAAAGGAGCAAATGCGCTACAGCATGTGGGGGGTTTGGAAGGAGAGGAATAGGCGGACCTTCCGCAACTCCGCGCTTCAACCGGATTTGGTGGCACACCTTGTGTGGGAGGAGATCCAGCAAAGGGCTTTCGCCCATTCGCAAGACCCGGGAGGCTAGCCTTTTGTTGTTCTTGGATGGGATTGGGACATTTGTGTCCCTTTCTTATCCTGTTACTTAAAACAATTCTGTAATTAACATTCTCGTGTATCTAATCGAACGGCAGGATCGACTGCTTTAAAACTCAAAAAAAAAATTTGTTTTGTTCTAACATGTTTGAGTCTAATTTTGCTCTCCATGGATCATCTTCGTAATTTTCCAACCGTATCTTCCTGATTGACCCAGCGCATGCACGCCTTGGCCAAAACGATATTCTCGTATATACTTCCACCGAAAGAAGGGCACGATGTAAATTCCCTTTCCTGCTAAACTAGGGCACCATAGGACAATAGAATCCGAAAGAATCAGAATTGCGCACTCATCAACATCCTACCAGCAAAAGGATACCAGAATATGCAAACCCATCCCTTTCCGGCCAATCACACATGGTGAAATTAGATCGGTAGTCAACTGGTGTTAGACATCTTGAATGGCCGTCCAACCGCTGCTGCTGACGGACATGATGTCCGTACGCACCGACAGAACTGACCGACGAATCTGCTCGCCGATAGGGCCGCCCACAAAGGTGGCCATAAAGCTCCTGCGGAAAAACGTATAGAACGGAGCTAAAACGTTGGGACGGCACCAAACTCCAGCGGTCCAGCCGATCCATTTGATTAAGACTTTGAAAAGCAAATGATCCGCGGCACGAACGAAGAGCCGCCGGTACCAACTGGGGTATTTTTTGTGTGTAGCTTTTCCAATTCTTAATCTTTTCTTGGAGAACCTGTAGTGCATAGAGATCGTGACGACGCGCGTCGACACGCCGTGGTAGAAGAATTAGCATGAGAACTGACTTCGGTAATTAGGAGGGTGGTTGTACCTCTAACTCATCAGGGATATAATATCATGTTTAAAGCTCCGTGTGTATCAATAAACAAAATGTTGGGCAGTTTCTACGTCGGCTGAGGAGCATCATCTTTGGCCTCAGATGCAGGAGTAAGGCTATGGCCTCTGTCGTCATGCTCGTAGTTTGTGAACTTTGGAAGATCAAGAAAAACGTTAGGCTTCGGGCGAAGGTGGGCGCTAAATATTTGAAGTTTTATTTTACCATGGAGTAGACTTCTTTTCTAAAAATGGAGTTGACTTTTGTTCTTATTCGCGCTGTTTTGTCGCTCCTAATTTGTTAACCAAACTTCTTACTACTGAGATGAGGAAAAAATGCCTTTGTTTTGAGAAAAAAAATATCTTGGTCCAAGGCGACGTTCATAACTGGTAGCAAGACCTCTATGGTGAGTTCTTCAATCTTGAGCACCTCCAGTACTCTTTAGTTGGTGTTGTGTGAGTATGGTGATATTCATTGTTTCGAGAAAAAAGGTCACTTCAAATATGACGAACCCGATGGGTTTTAACATGGATCCGATCCAAGGGTAGCGCCATGGATGGTTAATGAGTATGTTCATGGGTATAGGGATGGGTTTGATAATGGTCAACCCGATGAAAGCCAACGCAATTGCTACCTTTAGTCGATGGCCTTCTCCTCGAGGAAGAGGTGACCTCCTCTCCGGTGCCTAGAATGGTCGTTGGTAGCCATCTTTTTGTCCTCCTCGTAGTGCAGCGGTGGTGGTCATTCATATTCTTAAGGGAAAGGTGGCTTTATGCACTTGGCGTGCCCGTGTGCAACCTTCTTCTCTCCTCAGTTTTGGTGTTGCGGCGGTGGTATGCCTTCACCTTGTGGCATGATGTGGAGATATGGTATCTCTCCTACCGTGACATCATAAGGTATCACGAGAGAAGGCGAGGTATGCACTGCTAGGGTGACAACTCCGAAGTCTCAATATATATATACACTGTTTGATGGCAACACGTGCGGTTCTAGCGAAGTATCATATATGTTGCTTATCTTATAGGGACGATTCTCAATACAAGTTGTAGGCGGGACTATTGAGAGGTGGCCTAGAGTATCCGCAAGCGATAACCGGAGTTTCGCACACGGGTCAATTTTCAAACTGGCGGCAGCAGTTTCTTAGTTCTTAGAGACAAACCGCATGTGATAAAAGCATTTCATAGTTCATACTCGGTTTTATGTTATCTATATACGATGCTCCGACTACATTCCAGATTTCTTTGGTTAAATTTAATCATGTGATGGGCTTAAGTCGGAGTTTGTTCAAGCATCACACATATCATAAAGGTTTACGCCCCCACAAAACTGGCCTTTCATGTTTGATGTCCCTTGAAAAAAGCTCATATATTTAGAAAACCATTTACTTAAATGGCTCAGCTTGCAGCAGAATTTTTTGTAGACTCACAAATGATGTTTTTCTGAATGGGGCCGCAAAATACACTACGGGATATAAGGCTTATAAATTTATAAAGTCGGTAGCGGCGGACGACTGTGCATGAAAACTCCAAAAAATACTTTGCATCCAAACGGGGACTTAACTGTTGTGGCGCCAGTTTATCATAACAAACAACGGGCAAGGGTCACTACACTAATAAAGTCCATGCTTTCCGGAGTTGATATCGTACTAGCAACTAAAGTAGTACTCCCTTTCCGCGGTTGCTAAAAAGAAAGTTCGGTTAGCAGTGCCGATGTTAGTTAACTTGACGGCAGAAAAGGATCCACCCCAAAAGTCGATGGCCCAATATAATTTGTGGCAAGTACAGGAAAGCGCCCTCTATATATGAAGAGACAAAGTGAAAGCACACAGAGTAATCAACAGCACTGAACGAAATGGACAGTAAAAAAGCATTATATTCTCGTCAACCTTATTCGTCTCGCAAAAAACATCCACGTCAATAATCTTTGTGCCATGCTACAGCGTTCAACACGGCGAACCCATAAGAGCTCATCAGTCACCACAATGGCTACCTAATGGTGTTGAGGGTCCGGTCCTCCGGGGCTCAGCCGCTTGAACTCGTGAGCCGCCGCCCCGCCTTCTTGCCTCTGCCCCTCGCCGGTGGGCACCTTCATCTCGGTCTCGGCCGTGGCGTCAGCGTGTCCAGCCGCCCATTCACCTTCCGACCGCTCTCTCAAGACCCGAGCCGATTCCGAGTGCACGACGGCGGAGAGCAGCAATGCGGCGCAGATAAAGAGCCCCAGGCTGGTATGTGCCATCGGGAGGTAGGCAGGAGCTCGATCGGCGCTTGATGGAAGGCTGTGGTGAGCTGCAACGACAATGTACTCTCGATTTCGTGCAAAGATCGAGGTGCTAGCCAACTGCAATGCAATGGGTTCTGGTTCTGGAGCTATGAGGCATGCCTATCTACCGACTTATATAGACGTACTCATTATGGCTTCCACGTACTCATATATGAAATGGCACCAATGGCGATATATCGGTTACGACAGTTGCATCGAGAACTCGCTTTTAGGCAAAGAAACCGAAGGGCTAGGATTTTATTTATAGTATTTGCCTCCATTGGACGCCCAGCCAATGACCAGGCCAAGCTCCTCCTGAGTGCAGGCATGATATATGCTGCTCCATTTCGATTCCTAGACCACACACGCGCTTCAACCACTCCCATTGCTTGGCACTGATCACACGGGGTCACACCAGACAAAGATCACCTTCGTCTTCTCGATCAATCAGGGACGGGCAATGTGGATGCCCGTTGTACTCGGCGAGGTACGTGCACCGAGCAATGGTGCAGCGCAACCGGCCGGCTTGGACGCTTGTGCAGTTGTGCCTCCCCCTCCCTATCGGATATCACCTGCCGAGGTACAGTTATCTTTGTCCTTCATGTCGCCTTTTCAGCTATACTTTAGGCCGGATACATACTTACATACCACGATCGAGCTTAGAAAGTTACTTCAACTTTTTAGAAGATATATCAGTATGGAAGAGAAGGAGCCCACCATCGGATGAGACAATTAGGCAAGGGGGCGTATACCACAACAGACCATGGGTGTTTTGGTTGAACCAATAGGACTGGCAGTCATGTACTCATGTGAGAGGCCACGTCACGCAGCATTGCTGCCTGAGATAGTGAGATGGCCGGATTGGCTTCTGACCGACAGTGAACCAAAATATTCATAGCTTTTTATGGTAGCTACAGATTTAGTACATAATTCTATTGACGTGTCACTTTTTATCAGATTTCTGAGTATTAGCATGTGTCAGGCGTTCAACAATGAATGGCGGTAACATCTCTTGGTTCCGGCATAATCAGGAACTATCTTTTCACACAACGGGCTACTCCGCACCAGGAAATTCGTCGACTTCGGGTGCTACCTCATTACCTACGCGGCGGATAGTAAACGATGTAAAGCACAACCGCATTTTGCATTAAGTGGAGACCATCACAATTGCTTTCAGCCTGTGGAAGACGTACGCATTTTGTGATGTGCGCTAGTTGACCCAAAGTTGTATGGTAGAGGTAAATCCCAAACCGCCATTGCCCTCTAGATCAGCTGCCCCGTGCCACAGGTAACCAAAAAATTATGAAACACCACGACTTTGCTGACACAGACGCACTATGTTGTACGCTCACCGAAGGCTGCCTGGAGGGCTACCAAGTGTGCTGCAACTAGATAACAACCACACTGGCGTACTAAAAGGCAGAAATGCCGTCGTAACACGCTAACATACAAAAAGATCAGGCACCGAAATTTTACCAGCTTTTAAGCTACAAATCAGGGATTAATACTAAGATGAAATGGGATGCCTAGTCACCCGCCATAATTTACCAACTTTACCATCGCATTAATCCAATGCAGAACTAGTTTTCTTTTCAGTTACATTTGATACAAGATTTAACCACAGATGGAGCAGGAAATTAACAATATTCATATTTTTTCCAAAGGATTGGCATGAACGCTGCCCATACTATCATACTTAACTGAGCTAAACTTCGTTCATATGCTCTCTTGGACCGTCGTCCGTTCAAGTCCTTAGGCCATTGTCCTAGTGGAATCAATCCAACTACTAATTCCAGCATACTGCCCACAATTATCAGGTGAATAGCACTTCACGACTGCCAGACTACGTAAGCAAATACCCTCTACATGACCGAATCATGTGACTAGGGTTGCTATTCAGTGTAGTGTTTGAACTTCACCTCAGCATTTATATGGTGGATTATATACACGTCCTTTCGTTGCATCTACATTACCAGTATTCCTCCTGGATGATGCATCTTCTTCCCCATAGTGTTCCCGCATCAATGCTGCCAGAACACAAATCATGGTTAGGAAAACATATGGAACATATCGATGGAGAAAGTTTCATATTTGCAGAATAGGGAGATGCTTTACTTAAACTGCTAGTAACAAAAATGACGTTCCTGTACAGAAAAGGTAACTTCTCAAGGTAGTGCATGCATAAGTTTGACCACGAGCCGTGCAACCTTTTGAGCTAATGTCAAAAGCGCTGAATAGATGCACATGTTGTACAGAAGAACAAATAACCTGTTTTAAGCATTCCTTAGGAATATGCCAGCTAAAGAATACTTGTGGTGGTAACTTCGTTTCTTAGCAGGAAAGATAGCACTATTGAAACGATGATAAAATGTTGGTTGATATAGTTGACAGGAACTACATGATTTCCAGCCTAAAGAAGAATATGAAGCAATCTGAGAAGGGTATACGCAAGGCAAGCGACATTTAAATGCTGTCCAACATGGGCAAGTAAGCAATTTGAAACCCAAAACTCTACTGAATAACATCATGATATAATGTACTACTGCTAAAATGTCAAACTATAAAAGGAAATTAGCTACAAAAGTATTGCATAATATATGCTGATACATTTGCTAGCCTTGAACTATATAACTAAAAAAGGCCCACATATCTAACTTTGTTTGCTCATGGCAAAATAATATTGACTTCTAGGATCTGTAAGTAACCTAGACCCAAATCCTACAAGTAGATCAACATTTTGCTGCTGCCCTCCGTAACAGAGAAAGATACTACTCTCCTTTTTTAGAAAAAAAAATGCTGCTAATTACATGACAGTTTTTCAGGATGGCAGATACTATTTTTTACCGTATTCTTGCACCTGTCCCCGTAGTTTCAATGAAAAATGTGACTGCAGTAGGGACAACCAGTGGCAGATAATGCGGAACAAATGCAATGTCGACATTAACTATAAACTAATACACCAAACCTCCCTATAAGAGATCAGAATGGGCCATGCAGATGGGAAAACAAAACTAAAACATGGGGTGCAAGGTAAGTTGGTGCTCATTCCAAAATGTGTGTGGTTGTTAAGACTTGTTTATTAAGCCATCACGGAAGAAAAATGAGTAAACTCTGAAGTTCTAGGGTGTTGTGTACTTGTATGGCCTAAACTGATCCACAAATGAAACATGAAATAACACTTTATTCAGGCAATATAATGTTTTTATTGCTCCAACTACCTTATTTTTAATTCTACATTGGACTTAAAGCAAGATAATTTCACCTATTAAATCATGAAAGTTAAAGAATATTAAATGAATATAAAACAAGCTGTGGCGATCACATGACTAGTTCTTCATTGGACTTAAAGCAAGATAATTTCACCTATTAAATCATGAAAGTTAAAGAATATTAAATGAACATAAAACAAGCTGTTGCGATCACGTGACTAGTTCACACTTCCAAGTAACTACACTGTTTAGCGCTTTTAAAGGTACTTCAGAGAAAAAGAGACTGAAACTAGGATTGCCTCTGGCACTGTGCATGGAGTTGCGGTATGTTGAGCGCCCACAACTTGTACAAGTTAATAGTTTTCCGGAAAAAACACCATGTAAGAATAGTGTCAGCTAATCGAACTAATACAGCAAGTGTGTGAAATGAACATCTCCAAGTACCATTTTGTGCAGCTGCAAAGCCAATTATCAATTAAGTTGGAATATATTCTCCATGCTGCTAATGATCATCTGGACATAAGTTCAAGGCTGCTACTCAGGTACTCGAAGATCAACATGTGTGTTACTTTCCATCATATTATTTTTTTCGCAGTAAGTGTCATTCCAGTGCACTCTGTTGATCATCTATGTATAATTATAAACTTTCTGGCATCTACTTTCCCATAATGGCTTGCTTGTAAATAAATAATTCAAGTCATAACAATCATGGGTTCCACTAACTGGAATACAGCTCATTTAAGGATATTGCTTCCCCATTTATCTTTTTTACGGGGAAATTCCTACTGTGAATATATGTTAAAAAGTAACATAGAAAAAGTAATAGGATCAGAATCCAAAGAGTTTAAAAACAAAGAACAACTAAAAGAAAATAATAGAGAAAGCTAAGCTGGTGCTCAGACCAGGAGCTAAGCCAAGAGCACAAAGATTCACTCTTTTGCTGAAAAACAGAAACTAATAGAAGATTTCCCCCTCATCTTCATGAAGAAAGAACAACTATGCCAAAATAGAAACTGACAAACGAAATAGAGTGTTAACCTACAGTATCGATGGCGCTAATTTCCTCAAATAAGTGCTTCTTGGATCTCAGGTTGTTGGCGAATTTCTGAAGAGCAGACATGTTTTTTCTGGTGAAGGAATCACAGATTTAACATCCATGCATGTGAATATACAGTAGTAACATGTGAATTGGTTAGCAGTAGAAATAGGATATTTTCTCCTCAAACATTGGGTGGTTTAGCATCAGCAGCATATTGTTGTTAACAATAGTCCGAACTGCTAGTTCTTTAGCTTCTATGTGTTTCCTTTTCAGCAAAATGCACATCTGCACGATAAGACATGAAAATGTGAATAATTTAGACCAATTACATTTCAACATATATACTCAAGTAGAGTAAAAAAATAGCTGCTTCAAAGGTAAAATTAGTGGTTGTTTACCATCAAGAAGGAAACGGGTAAACCATTCTAGTCACTCAGCGGGGTCTTATATTATTCATTTATCTTCATGAAATTGCAACATTACTGATGTTGGATTAAAAGATGCATCTGCACCTTTTGTAAGTTGTAACTGTTAAGAATATTATATCTCCACTTTCTATCAGATCGGTCTTTTGGGTAGTTAGTTGATAGTAAAGTTAGCATGCTAGTAAAGTACAACAAGATGTGATAAATTTGAGAAAGAAACTCCTGGAATTTTTCAAAGTGCAACCGTAAAGCTCCAAAGCTGTATCAGTTTACAAGGTGGAGTGGATAAGCCTCATAACAAACTCAAATTGAGAACCTTCACAGCTAGTTTGCACTAGTAAGAGATTTTAGACAAGGGTAATAAAGCATTGGCAGATTTACTCACATCTTCAAGCTCCTTTCTACAAGCCTCAGCTTTGTCTACATTTCCATCATCTTCTAATAGTGCAGGCAACTCTAGGTCTGAAATGTCCCCCATCTCACAAGGTGTTGTTGAAGAAACCACATTATCCATACGAGTTTTCGGAGTTCCAGTTAGAACCTAAGAAGTGAAATCAAGAGGAGATAAGTAACAGCTGCATACTACTTCCAGTTCCAAATATACTACCTTATTTGCATATAGGTATGAAAATCTAATGTGACAGAAGAATTTCTGACTATCCGCTTATATTGTTTTTCCTTCAGATCAAGAAACTTGATATTCACTAATAATCAATTTTAAGAATGTTTGACCACGTAGCACGACAACCTTTGGAACAGATAATAATAGAACAAATATACATGTGAATCTCAGAAATATTCAGGACGCTTACTATTTTATTCCCCGGCTCTGGAACAGTTTGTGGTGATTTTCTACACAATAAATAGCAAATTTGTTATTTCCAATAAGAAGTGTAGTCTTAACTCTTAAGATACATTGAATCTATTAAATGCAGTCCAACCAACAACCTCACAGCTGGAGACCTGATGATACGTTTAAGAACAGCAGGGGCTTTTGTATCTGGAACTGATTCCTGAGAAGGGAGGTTTACAGCATGAACATAAGTACACACAATTAAAGCAGATAAATTTTTTACTATAGAACACAGATACTCCCTCCATTTTTTAATATAAGATGTTTTAGCATTTGTCCACATTCACATATATCTAGATGTATGTAGACATATTTTAGTGTGTATGTGCACTCATATTAGTATGCATGTAGACAACATGTTGGATAGCTAAAACGTCTTATATTCATGCACGGAGGGAGTAAGAGATAACAAAACTATTTCTGTTCTTTTCATTGTAGTTTAGATAATTTATTACGGAGAAAAAATATTTTTGTCCGTAACAAATGATTGATATATCCTACAGAATATTAACTTGTCAATAAGTTGAAATCCCACAAAAAAAATGAAAGTTTAAGCTTGAAGGCCAACCAAAAACTAGCACTTCGGCGCTCGAAATATAATCACATATTCATTATACAGTGCAATTTCAGTTATGCACATCTAGATAAAGAATTGCACACTGTTAAAACTTAGGGTGCTAATATGATCTGCCAGGAGGTATCCTCTGTAGTTGCATGGTAGATCACTTAGCTATGACACAGGATCTAACTAGTAGAAACTGAGTTTAGTTATCAAATGAGGGTACAACAATTTCCGTGCCAATATATTACTTTACACTTTTTACGCCAAGGTGAAATTTTATATGGTTTCATCGCATCATGTAATCAGCAAGTACAAACACAATATGCAATTAAACAGTGTAGAAAATAATATGGAATTGGTTTGTGTGTATCCTCAACAGAGGCTGTGTTGGGTTTATAAATTGATGTCAATGTCATTTGTACAAGGGTTTGTGACTTGCACTCCAAGATGGAGAGAGTCCTAATACAACACAATTATATACTTCAACACATTACAGGAATAAACAATGCAAATCTGCATTTAGAGAAAAAATGTAACCCGTTACAATGCTACGAATCACATTCCTCAGAAGAAGGCATTGGGATAAATCAAGGACGGAAACAAGCTTTAGCATAAAAGAAAATGTGTTTAAAGATATAAAACTGTGTAGAACAAAAATAGAACCTCAGGCATCTTTTGCCTAATGGACGGGCTACGTGATGCAGGTTTTCCTTCAACAAATGAGTTTGGGATCTTGGATGTTAGTACAGGGGAGCCCTTGCTCCCACTCACTTGTACCGAATCTTTCTCCTGAAGCAAGCCAGACATTGGACTTCTAGATCTACTGCCTACTTTTAGAACTCTACAATCAGAAACATAGTTTTAGCCCCCTTCCATGTAATGTTTCTAGAACAAAAAGAAGAGATTATATACCTTGATCCTCCCAGTTGAGAAGTTGTTGGTCTTTTACCATCTTTGGAAGGTGTGTCTTGTATTATATCAGAGGGTTTGCTACTTTGTAGGAGTACCTGACTTGTTACATTGTTATGTTCAGTGCTATGTGCTGCACTGCTTGGAGCATTCAATATGGACGAGTTGCCAGCGCTGAGTGGCTCAAGCCTGAAAAAGACGCATGTGTATTTATTAACATGCAGAAGGTCTTACAACAAGATTTCTAGAATCTTATACAACAAGATAGAATCTTATAAGCAATATAAGAGAGGTGAATAAGTCGATATAACTACAAACTTATGCTGGGGGGTGTTACAGAGAACTTGAAATACCAAATGAAAACTGACAACCACTAGTAGGCCAAATTTCAAGAGTTATGCCATGTAGGGTTTAAAGAAGTACATCCAAGTACAGTTGTTAGTTACAACTGGAGTCCAGGTCACGAGGATCAAGGATCATGCTCTCTACAGTGACTTCTTACTACATTGTGACCTCATAAACTATACTATAATTCTAAAAAATGTCGTACAGTAACATATGGAATTTATTTGCTAGCAATGATGTGAAAAGTTGAGAATGATACATTGTTGCACAAAGAGCATTACGCCAAAGTGGTAACTCCACAAAAAATGCATGCGATGGGCGTGCATTCAAACAATGCATTGATTCCACCAAAGCCACCACACTTACGAAAGATATATTAAACCTATTTCAGGCTGTTACATTTTATATGTATAAAGACACTCAAGTACCCAATAAACCGTAGGTCTACGTTATCTCGGTCAAAGTTTGTTAAAAGAACCAAGATCAATAGAAGTGGGACTTCAGAATGGTTTGCGGTCAGTTCAATGTTAGGTGAGTTTATACAAGGTGGAGCCGCAAATAAATCTTATGGAACTATGCCACCCAGGTCAACATCATAATATGAAGAAATAAAGCAGAATTGCGCATACCCAAGTAAACATCTGCAGAATAATATTTCAACCCGGCAGACTGTTGTACGATTTGAAGGGTGATAATTTCTTACCCATGTTTAGCATTCAAGGAGGTGGTCGACAACCCCTGTAATCCAGGCTTGCAGTATGGTTTTGACGACATGATTTTAAGTTTTTCAGATTGTGCATGCTTGTGTTCCCTGCATTTAAGAGAACACTCATTACTAATAAAGTTATAGCATTTTATAAGTATATGCTAGCCTGCCAATCTATCTACTACCTTTTCAAGTCCGTAGGATGTGTATTTGTCTTTTTTATCATGTTATTGGCACCACTTAGTTGATTTAAGGTAACTTCTGAAGTTACTTGGGGAGGCCTGCTTGCTTTCGTATTTGCAGATTTCGACAGAAGAGAAAAGGTTCCTGTTTCATTCACCAATGCAGGTTTGACAATTCTGATTTCCCTGCATTAAACGTATTAGAACATTCACCTGATAAGAAATCCACACAAGACTACAATACAAATAAGCTCTCAAACAAGTAAAAGCTCCACTGTCACAAATATCATATTCCCTCCCACTACAGAATGAAAATACCTCTGTTAAAAAAATGTAAATCAATATAAGATACCCAACAGAACCATGGGCCTTTGCCTTGTGTAAATAATACATGTGTGCTCTTAGTCCTATATTACCGATGTTTTGATTCAAGATAGACTGTTTCTTATGAAATAAAAAGCAGCACTAGATGTAAGTTTCGTTTTGCTGAGAAAGAAATTTATGTCCAAAACAAACCTCTGCATTGATGAAGAGAGATTCTTTGGACCTGAAGTCCCTTCAACATTCTTTGTCCCGGATGATGTCTTCCTTAGAGGCTTCAAAGTGCCCCCCAAACATTGGCTACCATGACTTCCTTCATTAAGAGATGTACTTTCCTCCACCGCCTCATTCTGGTTATTTTGAGGAGCTGATTGAGCCACTGATCTTCTAGAGATGTAGGGATTCTCAGTGCTGGTGTTTCTGGATTGTGAACTAACTTCTTGCTCATTGTTGCTATTCTCCCTTGATATATTAAGTTTACTCAGGTTCACCGCAGGAGCTTCCTTACTGTTCTCAGGAACTGCTTTGGCTTTCGAATGTGTTGGATCTTCAGCAGATACAGAACTGCAAGGAAAACTATGAGAAGAATTGTTAACAGTTGGTTTTGTTGGGTGTGCCTCATTAGAGTGCTCTCCAAGCATATCATTCGACACCATGTCTACTTTAAGCTGTTCCACTCTTGCAGGATTGATGCTGAAAATAAGGATGCATTTGGTTAGATGACTCGACAGCATTAATATTTGAAGTCAACGGACTGGCATTCGTTACATTTTCCTACCTTGTCAAGTGAGTAGGCTTCAAAGTGCAAGCATCATGTGTTTGTGTTTGTTCCTTACTCTTATTATCTTCAGGAACATCAGTGCCCTTGTCTGAAACACCTCTCTGTGGATCCTTATTACTCTCTGAAGAGATGGGGTTGGTTTTTTCTGTAATTTTACTCGTACCATTCTCCTCAAAGCCCAACTTCGTGTCAAGATTGAACTGGCCCAGACTTTAAGGAAACGAAATGAAAACAAATTAATTGCATGAAGTTTATGACAAGAACATTTACCAGTCTTCACCAGTCAGTGTAACTTACTCGTGAAAATCAAAGGAAAAGGAGAAGTTGTCTTTTTTAGTTTCTTTTTTCCCTTCAGAAAGATCATTGTCATTTGAACTGCTGTGCTTTGATTTTTTCTTGAGAGGACTAGAGAAATCAAGATCAGACATGCCCATTTTAAATGAGGATATTTTGTCAAAGGCTCCATCAAGTCCAAAATCATCGCTGGACAAAGAAAGAGGTTGTCACCATCATAATGAACAGTACATAGTAAATAATTCCCATTTGGTTGCAATAAATATCAAGGAAATTTCCAAGCCTAATACTCACAGGTTGTCGAAGCTAAACTTCTTGCTACTCTTCGGAACTGACTCGACATCAAAGTCAATTGTGTCTTTTCCTGATTTTGGTACCTTCCAGGACGAAAGAAAATCATTGCCAAAGTCTTCATCTGCCAAAAAATATCATGAATACACCAGGTTAAACTGGTATAACTGTAAGAAGACATTTTCTAAATCTACCGTACAGATTTAAAAACACAGTTCATGTACCATAGATTTAATTTCTTGCAGGTAAGCAGGAGGCAATTACAATGGACATGACTTGTATGCAGTATCAATCAGAAATACTCATTTTACTAGTATCAGATAAGCTTGACTACGGAGAAGCATACACAAAGGAGCAAGGTGCACTGATGACCTACTATCATATCAATAACAAATACATACCAAGGGATGAACTTATATTTTTAGCATTCGCGTTAGAGGCAGCTCTTTTTCGTGATTCGTCCATAATGCCTACAAATGTGGACTGCATGCAGAAGGAAAACAGAAATATATTAGGAAGCACCAAACACACAGAGTGGAAGAGAAACCATTCATGCCAATATTTTTAATCACTAGATACTGGAAATATCCAAATATTCCCCGAAAAAAAAGAATATGTCCAAATATATGTGTAATGATATTAATAATTATACTAGTATCATATTAGGAATAGGTCAATTCATATATATTTTCCACCACTATGCTTAACAGCAAACAAAGCACATGCGAAATATGCAGCATGTAAATCGCCAGAAAATATAATTAAAGAAAACTATAAAAGGGTCTATTGAGTGAAGATCAAATTTTCAATGAACCCTAGCTCTCTCTCGGGGTCGGGGATAATACTTACATTCAGGCAACATTACCTAGATTTAAGCAATAAAACCTAAATACTCATGTTTCCAGACACAACAGGCAACCTCACCAAGTACTCGAGCAGAGATATTAATGGGTAGGAGCTGACCACAGATCTAGAGAGCAGCGAGGATGGGAAACATGGCCATCAGACATAGGCACACACACTCGACATCAACAAATAAAAGTCCATGCCATTCTGAGCACAGCACTTATTTCTCGAAAGTGGAAAGTTATCATGGATTGAATGATTGATAAGTAAATCTAATGGGCCATAAGAGCATACGCTTAGAACTAACTATAAGTAAACTGAAAACAATCTTGACTGGCAAGTGGCAAGTGACAACTGACAACAATCTAATGGGCCATAAGAGCATATGCTAGATATGAGTGAATGGTTGCAGAGAAATACCGAACTGTTTGAAAGTTCAACTGGCAAGTGACAATACAGCAAAGTGGGAAGATAACTTTGACAGTGAAAACACAGTTTTTTCATCAACACGGTAAGTAACATTCATGGAGATAAAATTTGAAAGAAGCAAGATTTGGACAATAGACATGCAATCAAACAAAGTCTGGCAAAGCAAGTCTGTACACGATCGTAGTTTGACAGCAGAAACGAGACTACCTACAGCACCATTTTAACCATGAGATCTCTCTACAAAACAAAGGAGAGCAGTATTGATGCTCCCTCCTTCAGAAGAGGATTTGAAGACCTGGAGCACTCAAATGCATTGCAGAAGTTACTGGCCTGACAACTACAGCAATATATTTTGTACGCAACGGAATGAGCCCAGATACTCACGCCACATTGATGGAACATGGAAGTTGAAACATTATGCTAAGAATTTACATTCCGTCCATAGGAAACCAGTTTGCTCGCGCGAATCGAAACAGCTAATAGCTTCCCCATAATAGCAATGGAAAGGGATACAGAACAACAGCAATATTCCAGACATATTCAACTGCTCATAAGAGTATCCCATAAAACAATCAAATAAGATCATTAAAGCTATTGGAATGCTAAAGTCAACAGCTAATGAAACCAAAAATTTGACACAATAAGGTTCAAAAACAAATTACAAAAATCTGTCACACCTTGCTAGGTTCGGTACACCGTATCAAAACAACGAAAACATTTGATCATGCAGCAGCGCACGTGCACACGCACACAGAACGGGTAGCGTGGAAACCTTCTTGGATCCTGCACTAAACTTCCAAAATTCGACGCAAAGAAGTATTGAGCACTTATTTCTTCTCGAAAGTAGAAAGTTATTATGGATTGAATGATTGATAAATAAATCTAATGGGCCATAAGAGCATATGCTTAAACTGGCTATAACTAAACTGAAAGCAGTCTTGACTTGCAGTCTCATACCAGATATGAGTAAATGCTTGCAGTAAAATACCGAACTGTTGGAAAGATCAACTGACAATAATTTTAAAGCAAAGTGGGAAGACAATTTTGACAGTGAAAACACATTTTGTTTATCGGCAGGGTAATTAACATTCCTGGAAATAAAGTTTGGTACAAGTGAAGCTCTATTTTGAGATTATGACAAAATACATGCAATCCAATGAAGTCTGGCAAAGCAAGCCTGTACACGATCGTAGTTTAACAGCAGGCTACATGGTTACACACTAGAGTCAAGAATAGCTACGCACCATTTTGACCATAAGTTGTCTCTACAAAACTAAGGAGGGCAGCATTGATTATCCCTCCTTTGGAAGAGGATTTGAAGAACTGGAGTACTCAAATGCCCTTCAGAAGTTACTGGCCTGACAACTACAGTAACATATTTTGTAGCCAATGGAATGAACCAGTAGAGTGAACTAGGTGGCCAGATACTCACGCTACATTAACGAACATGGAAGTTGCAACATTATGTTAAAAACTTATATTACATTCATAGGAAACCAGTTTGCTCGCTGAAATCAAAACAGCTAACAGCTTCCCCCATAATAACAACGGAAAGGGATATTAAAAAAGCAGCATTGCTCCGGTGACATATGCAACAGCTCATAAGAGCATCCCATAAAACAATCAGATAAGACAATCATATCTACTGGAACGCTAAAGCAAGCAGCTAACGAAACCGAGAAAATTGGCACAATTCTGTCGCGACTTGCTAGGTGCGGTACACCGTATTCAAAACAACGAAAACATTTGATCACGCAGCGGCGCGCACGTGCGCGCGCACACACACGCACAGAGAACGGGTAGCGTGGAGACCTTCCTGGATCCTGCACTAAACTTCCAAAATTCGACACATAAAAGTACGGAGCACTCGGCTAACGACCGGAAATTGCCCTAGATTGCCAGCGGAAGCACCGATCAGGGGCGGATCTAGGAGGTGTGCCGGGTGAGCACCACAGCAATTAAACCCCAAATTCCTGGAGGTCGGTGGGGTTTTAGCTAATCACCGGGTGACAAAATGCTCGCATACCTCAGAAATTTGCGGACGGGGTTGGTGCAGCAGGGACGCGGAGGAGGTAGGACGGGGGCGGCGATGGCGGCGACACGCGTGGGAGGCGGAGGGATTGGGCGGTGATGCGTCGGCGGCGACGCGGAGTTACGGCGCGGCGGTGCCTCTAGGGCGCGGAGATGCTGCGCACTGGGTCGGGTCGGGGTAGGCCAGGAGGAGGAGGGGGAAATGAAGACGGTGGCGAGGAAACCGTGGAGGAGAGAAGATATTTGAGGATTTTGAATTTCCGACTCGTGAAGGTCTGCACAGAGACGAGAGCAGATATTTACCTGTGTTTTTTAGTAGTAGGAGTATACGATTTTCTTTTTTCGACGCTCTAATGCTCTATTTTTATTTTGTCTTGGAAAAGTTCGGAGTTTTTCTTTTACAATCAATAACATTTCTGAAGGCAGACGTAAATAAATGACAAATATATCAAACCATAGACCTGTGAATACCAACGAAAGTTTGGAATTTTTAATTGGCATACACAACTCCGCGGTGAGTTGTCTCTAAAAAAACTCCACGGTGAGTCGTATACTTTATATTTGATGAAATTTTGTAAATTGTTTGGGTTCAAGAACGGTGGGATTTGTATCCCGGACCTTTCGGTTGCAACTTACAACCCTACCTACAACCGAAAAAAATTCAGTTGCAATCCAACTTGAAACTCACATGTGCCTGAATCACGATGCAGATCAGACGATGTAGGACTTAACTAACCACTAGTAAAAACATTGAAATCTCACACAAAATTAAACATAGGGCAAATTTAACTAAGTGCTCCCTATGTTCACAATTATAAGATGTTTTAACTTTTTCTGAAACGCATGATCTAGAATCATTTCTATGTGTATGTTCACTCATTTTGGTCTGTTTCTAGTCCATTAAAATATCTAAAACATTTTATAATTGTGAATAGAGGCATTACTTAGCGAATGTAACTAAACAAACCCTAAACTACCTATCGGAGCTAGGCGACAAGCGTGACGGTTATCATCAAGTCGTGCATGGCTGCCGCCAAACCCGGCCATTTGGTATCATATGCGGGCTCAAGTTGTGACGCGAGACGGGATATGTTGATATATATTTGTATGCCTACAATGTGTTCAAGCTTGCCCGACCATAGCTAGACGGCGTGGCTCAAGCCGACCTCACAGTTGTTGGAGGTGCGCTAGCTGGAGGGGCGCGGTGGAACGGTTGTGGCTCAATATCTTTAGGGGCGAGGCACCGAATGATCTACACCATGGCGGCGGTGGCGCTCGAGAGTGGCGGTTGCGCTAGGGATGAAAACGGAACGGAGACTTTTCGACTTTTCCGTTGGAAAATGGAAACGGAAACGAAATTTTGAGGAACGGAAACGGAAACTTTTATGCAGAAACAGAAACTTTTATGCGGAAACGGACAGCGTATTCCGGCGGAACGACCACGGAAATGGAAATTCCATTTCCGGTAATACGGAACTTGCCGTTTTTTAATACGTGGTGCTTTCTGAATCCAGCAGGCTTTAAGAATTCCAGTGGAAACATTTAGCTACAACATAAGATCTAAATAAAAAAAGAAAATGATCTAAAGCGATCATGTTTAGGCCTTATGTACTTACATATCATCCCCTCTTGAGTCGTTCCCAGTTCGTCATTTCAGTGCTTAATTAGGGATAGGGCCGATAATAGGTATTTTTAATGTTGCCAACATTGATAAATTATGCATACTATATTATATAATCATGATATTTCTTTATATGTTATTCCATCTAAGAAATTTGACGAGTTTGTTGGTTTGCTTGAGTTTTCCTGTATTATCAAACGAGTCTCTTGGTTCCGGCAAACATCTACTTTCTATTCCGTGTCTGCACCGTATTTAGTATGTATCTAATTTCGATAATATGTGTTTCCGTACTTATTTTTAGGGTTTCTGTATTCGTTTCCTCTTCCGAAAAAAGAATGAAAACAAATTTGACATCACTCAATTCTATCTGTATCCGCTCCGTTTTCATCCTTAAGTTGTGCGCTACGCGACATATTTTGGTGCGACGCGGCCGGTGGATAGGGACGGGTGGTGTGTGGTAGGTGGGGCGGATAGATAAAGACATGCAAGGTCGCTGACAAGCTATATCTTAGAAAGGAAAGAAATGAATTTAGTTTTTGGTAAAATCATTTTTCTGTGTTATCCTTCTATCCATCAAAGAAAGGGAATGCACGTATTCCACCAGCCTTCCTATCGAAAAAAATATGGTAGTGGAAGTTATCGGCGTGTACAGATAAAAACAAACCCATTTTTTAAACCGATGGGCAGCTTTTTTTTTTTTTGAGAATACCGATGGGCAGCTTCCTTGGAGGCCAATTTGTGTCCGAACCCGGTAGGACCAATTGGGGAACTGACAGGGTGTGTTCGGTTCTGGAATTCAGTGGAATGGAATGGAACCATTCCGCACCCACACCCCATTTTTGTGTTCGGTTTGTAGATGGAATAGAACGAGGTGGTTCTCTGAGAGGGAATATTCCTCTAATATGCGGAACGCAACCGTCCGACCGATTCGGCCGGACGAGGTGGAACGGCTCTCTGTCACCATCTAATTTAATCAAGTTTAGCTATAATTAATCAATTTTAGCAATAATTAATCAAGATTAAGAATAACTAATCAAGATCAGGAATAATTAATCAAGTTTGGCAATAATTAATTAAGTTTAGCAATAATTAATCCAGTTTAGGAAATAATTAATCGAGTTTAGAATAATTTCATTCTCACTCCATTCTATTTCATTCTCATCCCATTCCAAAACCGAACACAAGAATGGAACGGTTCCGTGACAATTTTTTATCCAAACCGAACACAGGATTGGAACGGTTCCATGACAGTGGAATGGAATGGTTCCATTCCATTCCTTCACATTCCAAAACCGAACACACCCTAAGAGATGGCCCAAGTCCGGACTTTGGGGCCTTTGGGATGAGTCACTTCGCCACGCACGTAAAAAATACAGGTAGAATCAAGTGTGGCAGCCTTATTACTATGAGAGCATCTCCAACGGAATCGGCAATTTTGAGCACCCCTATACGTCCGCAAACACGTCCGGAGGTGTTTGCGAACAGTGCCCGCCGTCCACATTTGTCTGCTCAACAACCACAACCCCCACTTCTCAACCTCAAATACATGCATGTCGATCGCACCACAATTCATCACCAATTAAACAATTAAACACAACCAAAATAAATCGCAATTCAACACAACCCAAAATAAAATCAACAATTCATACATAAACGATACATAATGTACCGAATGGCCAAATATTTGCGCTCGTTGATCTCCTTCTTTTGTTTCCCGAACCAAATCTTGCTTTGATTAGCCATGAGGCTTGTTTTTTGCAACATGATTTTCAACTTCTCTTTCTCAAGTTGAAGGGTGTCAAATGTCTTCGTCTTTTCAGTCTCCATTTTCATCCATTTCTAACTCTTCTTCAAATCCATCCTCTCCCTCTCTAACACCATCCTAGCATGGACCCTCTCGGTCAAACTTCATCATCTCTATGTGGCACTTCCAAGAAGATCTTGTACCTCTCATCCTTCTTCTCCTCCCTTCCAACCTCTAATTTTTCAAGGTCACCCCTTGCCAGAGAAGATGTTCGTCCATGTGGCCGACATTATTTTGCTTGTCACGGCCTCACGCGCGACCCTTTCTTCTCCCACCTCATCCTTCACATGTCTTTTCCTATTTAAAACGGACCCTTATCCATCCACCACTCCATCATTGTCATCCAATCTTGATAGATGGGAGTTAGAGTCATCGTTGTTCTTCATCTTCTTGGCGGATTCTTGAGATTTTTGATGTGTGCTCCACTTCAGTTTCCCATTTAATTCGAGTCAACAATGAGACGTAATGAATGATTTTTTTCACTTGATGGTACAAAGTGGCGGCCAACCCCATTACGCAAGTAAAAAATACTCAACATAATACAACGAAAAGCAAGCAAACAATAAATTTGATAACAAGCAAGACATACATGGCTATTGACACCAACACCATTTTGATTTCTATTTTGCACTCATAAAAACGCAAAACTTGTTTACGAACTCTTAGATGGCGGCCCATCTATATTGGATATAGCCCTTATACTGGTATTGACTGGATGCGGCTGGCTGCACATAGTGCTTTTGCTCATAATGAAATTGGTATTTTTCTCCCAATACTTTAAACCCTTTTGTAAGGGTGATGGCCGATTCACCCAAATGGTTTAGAAATCTTACAAGTTGACCAAAAATACAAACACTTGGTCGAGCAGCTCCATCAGAATTTGCCCCCTTATTTCTTCTCCCAAGTCGGCAAGGAGACGATGTTCCTTGTGCCCGTGGTGACGAACACAGACACCTTCGACAGTTCTACATGAGGACAAACTGCTAGGGTGCGAAGGTGGCCGCAGAACCTCACACAAGGTTTCGAACCCTTCACATCATGCTTGTACAAGGCTGGAGCTAACCGCCAGAGCAACCGACCGGTTGTGTTGGGCTTCAACTTTTCAGTGTTGGCCTTCACAAAGACAAAAAACCTCAAACATTGGAAGCCATATCGAGATTATACTATATTTCCATAGGACCAGGACTGCTGTAAAACTTAGTTGTCACGGTACCTCTGAAAGGAAGGCTAAGCAGCACCGCTGATGAGGACATGACCCCCTTACATACATCCACAGCTACACTTGTTGTAGCCAAGATTCAAGCACAGGAGAAGATAAAATGAAATGATGTTGATGCTTGGATCAACAATAGGAAGATAGTTATTTGAAGATGAAGGAAGAAATGGTCATAAGAAGAATGCATGAGGATGATCAATTGTTGGCTGCCTCATACAACCAAGCCAAACTTCCATGAAGAGGAGATCGAGCCTGGAAGAAATTACATGATCTTCAAGTTAATTCGGTCAACATATTAAAAGACTTAGTAATGTTTAAGCTACATTAGTTGGTGCTGCGTCACCTTTTAAATCGGGTTTGAACCATGTTATCTAAGGCCCATGTAGAGTCCAGGAGGAATTCCACACTCTCCATCTCCAAGTGAAGGATAACTAGAACCCTCTTCTATAATTAATATCGGCAGACAAGGCCAGAAGGCCTAGTTCCAGTCGTTGGATTATCAGTCCCACATTAGTGTAGGCACAATGAATATAATTGTGTACCCAATAACTAACCTTGGTGATGGAGCCACTGTGTATGAGCTAAGAACTTCCCGACAACATCTGACCAACCTCTTCTCTGCAAAGAATGATAAGTGGAAGATTACTAAGATGCAATGCAAGTATGGACTCTTAAAGTAGTTGCAGCAGACAGAGCATATAACATGGATAAGACATCTAACTGATGTTCCAGGGATCTGTGCGCAAAGTATTACCAGATAGTAGTTCTCTCTTCTCTATCCAAATCATATTGTCACCAAGAGTTATAATATTATTGAAGTAGAAATTTATTACATGTCAAGCTACAAAAGACAAGATAGAAGATGGCATGCATTTGTTCTTATTAGTGACCATAAGCACACACACAGCACACCACAACCATGAAATCTATGGGTTTGTCCAGCTCGCAAAGCAAACCAACCAAATCAAGTGAAACACGTGTGTAGGTTACCCATAGATGCTAGCAAAAGAACATTAACAATGTCTCTGAAGTCCGATACAAAAGTATAGTATATGATGCCCAGTTCAAATCTAACAACATGATATCTGCAAACTTCCAAACCAGTCACAACAAAATAAAATTTAGCTCATAATAATGTTTTAAAAGTACATGTGTGATGACAGGTTTCTCCCCTTTGTTTTGAATGAACAATGGTCCAAATGTACATCAGATGGAGAGGACACGAGGGAGTGTTCAGTTGAAAAATCAAAACGTATACACTAGCCCAAACATGGCTCCATACTGCAGACAACAGCATCACAAGCCCATGAAGTGGCCAGCTAATCTGAGATATGCAATTTTTTAGTATTTATAGGCTAACACATTGCAAAAACACTGCAAACAATAAAAGGTTGAAGCTTTAGAACACGGTGGAGGAAACGTCACAGCTTCAACTTTTCTGGTAATATTCACTTCAACTGAATCAGAGATAAGAATAATTTATACTTCAATGAAAACTGCAGCATCTTATCATAATTAAGAACGTCATCACATGAAATCACAACCAGTCATAACTTGCAATAATTGGTGCTTTAGAACTACGCGGTCACCATACATGGAGCTTAGGGTTGATGAGCAGCCATCACCGTAAAGGGCATGTTTTTCTTAATATGTGTAGTATTCAACTATCAAGATGAATCAGTTTCGACTTCACAGTAACTAGAATGTTGCTAAGCTCAAAGGCCAAGGAAAATGCATCGATGCGACAATATTTTTGCAATATATAACACTGCAATACATGTTGAAGTATAAAGACTAGCTGGATGGAAAGCATCCGATGTTTCATGTACTTTGTTTTTCCTATAACCTGAAATAT
Source organism: Poa pratensis (assembly GCA_947311845.1). NCBI lineage: Eukaryota > Viridiplantae > Streptophyta > Magnoliopsida > Poales > Poaceae > Poa > Poa pratensis. Next base: position 32,555,362 of record CAMZMU010000055.1, read on the forward strand.
TCCGCTCGCTATTCACCGCTTTTCAGCCAGCAGTATGGATCAAAATAGAAATATCAATCAAGGAGTATGCTTTGTATTTTGGAGTGGTTCTTAATCAATATCAGAGGTTGACAAGGACAGGAACTATTAAGCAGAGCTCCCCCCTGGCATTGCAGTGAGCCAGCCATGCTACATTCAACAAACTGAATAAATTAATCGTAACTCTGATTTCTATTAAAATGTACCCTAGTTATTAAGCAACATATTTCGTTTTAATTGAGGTTTCATGACTTTATACTGAGGTTTCAACATATTGATTCAAAAAGAATCATGCGATTGAGATTTCAGTACTTTTTGTATTTTCCATGTAAGTACAGCTAGAATATGTCAAGACCGATCTGAATAACCACCATGGTACAACAAAATAATCAAATAATGCTAAAGGGTACAAACTACAAAATTCTAACAAGAGGAGACATACATACCAGGTCAACATAGTGAAGATTATGATGGACACCATGATCAGCCCATTTTGATCTTTACAACCTCTGAAGTTGTGACAATTAAAAATCCATGAACCCATGACAGCTAACCATAACATACAATACAGAGCAAAAAAAATTAACGACCTTCAACCTCGTCAGATAGAAAACTAAGTGGCTTTCTAACAAAATTTGGCACCACAATTCCCCAAGTACGCTCATTAGGTGTTATCCCACCAGCCACTGCTCTGTTTAGAAGCATATTAGCATCATCAAGCAATCTCGCCTTGCAGTGCCAACTAATGAGGATATTGTATGTAATAATATCGGCGGGCACATCTTCACTTTGTAACTTCTCCAGGAGATTCAGGCAGCATGCATCCATCCCATTTTGCACAATCCATTTATGAGTGTGTTGTACGTGACAATGTCAGGAGTAAGCCCTTGGTTTAACATCTTCTTCGAGAGCTCTAGGGCATCACGCACCCTTCTTGTCTTGCATAACTCACTAACCAAGAGGTTGTATGAAACATTATTTGGCATAATTCCTTTTTCTGTCATTTCCGTGAGCAGCTCCATGCTCCGATCAACATTCCCATCTCTGCACAGGGCTTTTATGAGACCATTGTAACTAACAACATCAAGTGAGCACCCATGATGTGCCATTTCATTTGCAAGGTTTATGGCATCCTGCAAGCTTCCTTTGCGAAACAGTGCATGAATGAGTGTATTATAAGTGATTCCATTGGCGACAACACCCTCGTCAAGCAAATTTTCAAATAGATACTCAGCCTCTTCCATCCGATCATTGTTGCAGAGATGATAAATTATTGTATTATATGTGCAAATATCAGGCTTGTAACCTTGACACTTCATCTCTTGCATAAGTGTCATGGCGTCATCCATCCTGCCTTCCTTACATACAGCATATATCATTCCATTGTATCCTTTTGAATTCATATTCAAGCCCTTTGCCGACATTACCTCCAGCATTGCTCTTATGTCACCCCACATTCCTTTCCTGCAAAGAGAATGCAGCAAAGTCGTGTAGGTCACTATGTTTGGAGCACAACCCTTATCCTCCATGTCTCTAAGCAACCGCATGGCCGAACCAATCTCCCCAAGCTTGCAAAGCCCATGTATCAATATACTATAAGTGTGTGCATCTGGTGGGCAGCCTTTTGATCCCATTATTTCATACAGCTCTGTCGCCTCTGTTAGCTTCCCATCGGAAAGACAGCCCCCAATCACTGTGTTAAATAACACAACATTCAGCTCCGGCACCCTCCCAAGCATTGTGCGTGCCTCATCCACCTGCCTTGCTCGACACAGGCCCTGGAGAAGGAATCCATAAGTCACGGCGCTGGGCACACAGCCTCTTATCATCATCCTGTCCACCAGCCTCGCCGCCTCGCGCAGACGTCCAAGAGTGCATAGCCCGTGCACGATGTCATTGAAGGTTTCGACGTCCGCAGACCAGCCCATGAGGAACATATCGTCGAGGAGTGTGGCAGCCTCATTGACCCCACCCTGAGCACACAGCGCGTGGATGACCGTCTGATACAGCACTGCATCAGGTATGCAACCGTACCGCGCCATACTGCGGAGCATCACGAGCGCCTCGTCGGCGCGTCCGAGACGGCAGAGCGCACGTGCAGCGACACCGAAGGTGAAGGTGGTGGGCGGGATGCGGTCCCTGTGGACCATCCGGCGGTAGAGCCCGAGCGCGTCGGTATGGCAGTCAGCCCTGGCGAGTGACGCGAGGACGGTGTTGTAGGAGCGGAAAGAGGGTGTGACGGCGAAGCGGCGGGGAAACTGGTCGAGCAGGTTGAGGGCGCGACCGGGGGGCAAGGAGCGCAAGAGCGGGATCAGGAGGGACTCGCGGATTGGGGGAAATTGGGACGGTGGGAGGGATTCGAGGAGGGAGAGCGCGCGCTCGGGGTCTGCGTCGGCGGCGGCGAGGATGGGGCGGAGCGGGAGAGAGGAGAGGTCGGGGTGGGAGGCGGCGTACCACTGGAGCAGGAGGAGGGAAGTGGACGGGGACAGCGGGAGCGCGAGGAGGCGGGCGAGGCGGTGCGGGGTGAGCGGGCAGCGGGACAGGGTGGACCGAAGGCGAGAGAGGTCGAATGGGGCGAGCAACTCCGGCCACGATGTCGCCGCGACCGGCCGGAGCTTGGGCGGGGCTTCCCCCATACTGGCGCGTGGCAACCTGCGTCACGCCAGCGTCATTTGCACGTGGATTTGATCGTTTGCACCATTTTTACGTGTGCACTTTCATTTTGCCCGCTTCTGTCTTGGATGTTTAATTTGGCATGTTTCTTGTTTTTATTTTTTTCCCCAAAAACGACGACACAATTTTCAGATGAACTTTTGATGTGCAATTAAACATTAAATAGTATGCAATTGCATCTGAACTCACCACGTTCAGTTAGCACATTAGTATGCAATTGCACAATATTCTCTCTACGTCCGGAAATACTTGTAACAGATTTGCATAAATACGAATATATTTAGACGCGTTTTAGGGTGTAGAAACATCCATATTTAGACAAATACGTGTCAAATATTTTTGGATTGAGGGAGTAGTTTGCAATTGTACAAATAATAAGAGAATTGTAGTCGAGAATGAAAACCTCGTTGAACCCTGCAAGTGCACAGGTTATTCTAGCTAGTTTCGAAATAAGAGTTATCGAACCACAGGGACCTTCAGGAATGGTCTTTGCTTTCTCCTTTGGTTATCAAAGAATTGTATTCCGTACATACAACTTACTTTGATGCAAAGCAAACTAGTGTGTGTGAAAAAAGTGTCGTTTGTGTTGTTGGTGTTTTATCAGAACGTGGGAGACAATGTGAACAGTGACATAGCAAGCAACGGTGATGGTTATGAAAAATGCAATAAGGCTAAAGACGCTCTTAGTAAGCGCCCTAGTATGTTCTTTAGAGCAGAAATAGTTTATATCGTTCAATATCAAATTGTTCATGTAAGGGTGGAGTCCCGTATAAAGACTTGCCCTGAGCCTATCAGGCATACATGCCCCGCACAACCACTGCTAGTCTCGGTAGGACTCCCGAATAAACGACATGAACGCGTGAACTGTGGGAGAAGTTATGTGGTACTTCGTTACTCCTGTCAATCAAGAACATATGGTACCCCTTCCTCCGGTTTTATGTGGAGCACGATGACCACCCAATCCTTGCACTGACACGAACAACCTACTTCAGTCCAATATAGTGCAGTCGTCGTTTGCACGATATACAGAAGTAGATGGTTACTACATGGCAACCGGTATTAAACCATATGATTTTATCTCGTCTCATAATAATTATATTAAGGTTTCCCCATCTCTAAGAACTAATGAAACTACTCACACATGAAAGCACAAGACATCATCATATTAATGGTATGAATGCAAGATAAACAATAGTACGAGTGCAAGCGTAAATCCACAACTACAAGTTTTGGAATTTCAACGAGATGGAGCAGGGATTCGTTGGTGTTTATGAAGGAGACGGTGATGATGATGATGATGATGATGAAGATGGATGCCTTGGCCTTCCGGACCGCAACGGTGAAGATGGTGGCAGCCTCTAGTTGTTTCCTCCTCCGGATCCTTTTCCGGGTGCTAGGTTTTCTAGTCTGTTTTCATGAAGGCGGTTGTTGTGTTTGTCGGATTGGAAATTCGAGACCAAAGGGTTAAAGTACTGGACGAGGCGGTTCGTCTAGAGGGAGTCATTAAAACTTATGTTTCTTCCATTTCGCCTTTTTCTCCCACATGGAAGGCTTTAAATGCTCATAATCAACATATTTCGTCCCATGCATGGTGAAAATACCATATATGAAATTACTCTTCAATATTTTGACTTTCTGCGTACATAGATATAAAAGTGCGCGCTGGCGCGATAAAATGCAGAAATTCCTACCTCTACGTAGTAATAAAGTAAATAAAAATATTGTATGAAATGGACGCATCACTCGCCTAGTAAGCAATGTATGCAATTGTACATTAGTGGTCATAATTGTGCAATTTGCACATTAGTGGCCGTAAATGTGCAATTGTACATTAGTGACCATTATGTGCAATTGCACATTGGTATTTTTGCACAAAAGTTATCATGAATGTGCAACGTTAGTGACCATAATGTGCAATTGCACATGTAGTTTTTTCTCATGAAGTTATAGACTAGGCAAATGTAAAAAATAATACTCTATAAATTTGTACAATAGTTGTAAGGCCCAACCTCCCATTTGGCCCAATATTCCAAAGGACAAGCCCAATAGTGGTGAGGAGTCCTTACCGCTAATAGACTAAGGCTAATAAAATCGGAAATTCACTTTGACACCGGGTGCATATGCGCCCGGTATTTGGAAAACATATTTCAAAATGTAAAAATAATCTGAACTAAAATTTCGTGGATGCATCTTCATATTATATGTGTTCACAAAGTCGTTTCAACAAAAACCGATATATTTTGTGCCTTGTGTAAAAAAGACAAAAAAATGTGTCGTGAAAACCCTTATTTTAGCACCAAAGTTTGTCTTTTTTATACAAGCCACAAAAAATGTCGGTTTTTCGTGAAACGACTTTGTGAACACATAATATGTTAAAATCTATGCGCGAACATCTTTTCCCAATTTTTTTGACATTTCAAAATATGTGCAAAATGCATTTTAAATAAGTGGTGCATATGCACTCGGGAGCCAAAACACCACTCCCAAATGAACAAGTTAATCAACCAAGACTTTAATTGAATCTCTCCATGGCCTTTCTTCCCTCGTATTAGTTCTTTTCCACGTCGTCGTAACTAGTATTTCTCTTTGCTCTCTTCTTATACATGTGGAGGGGAGGAACGAGAAAGGGGGCGGAGAAACTAGAGCTTGTGCTATCGCCCCTGGGTCACCCACGGGGGACGAGCGCAGATGCGCTTAAATATATATGGTCTTGGTATATATGTTGAACGGTAGAATCGTTGATACTCGACTTTTTTTTTTGAAAGGAATGTGGTAGGGGAAGCCCCTACATCGATTTTTTTTAAATAATAAGAACCCAAATTTGCGTCCGTGAGGACTTGAACCTGGGTGGCTGGGTTGTACATCCACTTCCCTAACCAAGTGAGCCGGGCTCACTTCCTACTCGACTTTGTTGTATTGAAGGTAGAGCTTTGTCCTTGTTTCGGGCGGAAAAACTTGTTGACAATTGAACTTTGTCCTATTTTATAGGGAAAAATAGTTGATGCTCGACACTCCTTTTTATTTTTTAGAGAACTCGACTTTGTTGTTACATGGCCTTTGCCTGCTTTCCAATAGTATGAAAAATCAAGTCTTACGGAATACGGGCCTCTTTGGTCCACAATTATTGAGAACCACATGAATAGGAAAAACGTAGAAATACAATGTCATGACATGTGGAATCCTACAGGAACTGAAAACGCAGGAACCGGTCACACTAGCTGTTTGGTTGCAGCGCAAGAAAAACGCAGATTTTTTTATGAAGTTGGGTACTAGTCATAGTTGTCATATTATTGGAGATTTTCCATGAGGTCCAACCTCTTGCTTGAATTCCTACGGGATTATAGTGTAGGAAAGTATTCCGTAAGGCATACATCTTAAGGGCCCATTTGATTGATAGGATAGGAAAAATGTAGGATAGGAAACCCATATGATTGGAATGTCATATCTAGTTGAATCCTATAGGAAGAGTACTTTGTGTTTGATGGCAAATGAATTGTAAAAGGAAGTTGCAGTGAATGATAGAATTCTTATGGGATGTAGTACAAAGATTCCTATAGGAACTAATCCTATGAATCACAACTAACGTAGGAAAATTTCCTATAGGATAAAATCATTCAATAATCTTATGAATTTCCTTTAAATCAAAGGAGGCCTAAATTTTTTGGAGGGTTCATTACTTTGAATCAAATGGACTTTATAGGAAAAATTCCTGTGGATTGAAATCTTTGAAAATTTCTTTGAAAATCCTTTTGAACCAAAGAGCCCTACAAAGTTTGGCTTGAAAAGCTTGTTATCAAAACCGAGTGCTAGCCGCCGAGATCGGCCACCGCACCGCCTAGCGACAACTTTACCTAGGAAGAACATGCATGCAGCGGCGGCAGCACTGCGGCTGGACTATTCGCCCATTATTTTCCGTTTGCGCTGTCCCCCGCTGCTCCTCCCTGCGCCTGCATGCCACCACTGCCTAACAACGACGACGATGGGATCATTCGCTCGCTCGTCACGCACAGTAAAGTATCAAAACCGCTCGCGCGTCGATCGGGGCCCAGCTCGTGCGGATCCAAAAACTCCCACCAGGCCGAGTGCTCCTGACGCGTCGCCGTCGGTGTCGCGTCGTATCGATCGAGAGCGCCTGCGCCGCTCCCGGCCGGCCGGCTGCCTGGCTGGCGAGCGGCGCCAGTATCCCGGCGTGGCTGGGCCCCCGCCGTGGACGTCGCCGTCACCGCTCGCCACCTCCTCCTGCCGAGTTGTCTGTCGCGGCCTACCTCGTGCCTCTGCGTTTGTCTGTCTCCGGCGTCAAACTGTCAATAACGTAATTGGACTGTTGCTCTGGATTATATGGATGTGACCTGTTGTTATCGGCGTCGCTCTCGGCCGAGGATGCTGCAATGCCTGCGAAGCTAGCGATCGAGCAACGCCAGCCAGCGTACGAGCCACCTCGCAGCCCCTTTCCGTCTACTCCCTCCGTTCGAAAAAGGATGTCACAAAAATGAACTATAGATAGACCATTTTTGTGACATCCTTTTCCGAACGGAGGGAGTACCTCTCAACCTCTCTTGTTTCTCTCATGAACACACACTAGAAAGCTCAAGAAAAGTCACACGCACACACATAACCAAGGAAGAACACAGAGGCTTTGCCGAGACTCTACCTTGACACACATAAAGGCTACATTATTTTCTCTGCCGGCAGGCCACACTTTCTCATTCATTATTTTTTTTTTTTGAAACTGGAAATTATATTGCACTAAACCTGTTGCACAGCGATATCGCTTGCAACCAAACCGATTACATCAGAGGAGCAACGTACACCCAGCTAGAAGTGGGTATGTTGTTCTCATAGGCAGCCTTAGCCAAAGTATGTACTACCTTATTACATTGACGATGGCAGGAAGTAAACAGAGCATGATCAAAATGCAGTGAGCTCAAACTTCTCGTCTCTCTGACAAGAACTCCGATAACAGCAAGATCTGAACCTCCTTTTGTGATTGCATTAACGAGAGTAGTGGAGTCTGACTCAAAAATCACCCGATGAATTCCCAGCATGGCTGTGGCTTCAATGGCTTCCACACATGCGGTAGCTTCCGCCTGGAGAGCAGTCTGGAGATGGTACAGTTTGCCTGATCCTGCCGCGATGAATTCGCCAGCATCTGATCGCACAACAAACCCAAATGCTCCATCGTGGTTAGTCTCTACAAAGGAGGCGTCAAAATTCACCTTTGCGTATCCTTGTTGGGGGAGTTCCCATTTTTCCATCACCACACTTTCTCATTCATTTTGCACAGCTTAAATATGCAGTACAAGAGTACAACGAGGGCACTACACCCACTAGTAGAAAACCGACCTTTAGTCGCGGGTCCAGAGGGCCTTTCGTCCCGGTTCTGGACCCGGGACTAAAGGGTCGGGACTAGAGGGGGGGGGGGGGGGCTCTTTGGTCCCGGGTGTCCACGACCCGCGACCAAAGTGTCCCACGTGGGCAGCGCTGCGCGCCACGCCCGGGAACCTTTGGTCCCGGTTGGTATTACCAACCGGGACCAAAGTGTTTCTGCTTTTTTTTTATATTTTAGTTTCGTTTTTTTGTTTGCTTTTTGTTTCGTTTTTTTTTCACTAGTAGAAAACACATAATAAGTAATCATACAAACACATAAAGTCATACACATAATAAGTAATCATATACATAAAGTCATACACATAATTAATGACCGGGAGTATGATTCATAACATACATGCATGGCCGGGAGTTTATACTACACCGAAAGCATGTTTCTCACACGTCAAGGACGGACAGCTACTACACCGAAAGCATGTTTCTCTACGGAATACAATAAGTATCACCGTGATAAAATTCTCCGTTTTTGTTCAGGACCTCCCTGTTCAAAAATCCCGCCAATTCCTCTTGAATTGCTTTTAGGCGCAGCTGTGGTAGTAGCTTGTCCCGATCTTTTTCCATCTAGATCAATATAAGAAATATATGTGTGAGGTGTTTGAAATCATCATAAATTAATTTATGAATGAAATTCAACCTAATATTTGAATATTGTATACATACGTTTGCAGTTCTGGTTTGTCTATTCCGCTCAGTGACAAAAAGACGAATGTACTCGAAAACGTAGTAGGCACATAAATTTGTCCCTTGTGCCTGCTTCATACACCACTTTACAAAAAAAAAATTTAATCAAAATAACAATCAAGCATGATAATGGTATTGAAACTGAAATTAAATAGTTGCGCAGACATATATATGTACTACTATACTTACGTTGGTTTCATAAAAATACAGCTTATCTTCCCATTTCCCTTTAACCTTCTTCTTAAACCGTTCCCAAACCCTGCCCGGCAGAAGAAAATAATGAAATGAGTTATTAATTAGTTGATATCACAAAATGAACGAAAGAGGTCGATATAGAGTGATGATGACTGAAATTACTTGTCAAGAATTTCTTTCAGGTCGTCCCACAAGTCCATACTTTTCCTTAACGAGTCCATGACTTGAACGACTCCTTGGTCAACTCTAATGATTAGCAAAATCCAGTGGTCTCTGCACACGTTTATATGTCCATGATTCATCGACTACACTAAAAACAAGGAGTAAGCAAAATAGAATGGATAGAAGAGGTAAAATAACACTCACGAGAAGTTGTAAGGAAAAAGTATTTCTTCGCAGGTATTTTGCCTCACTAAACACTTGAGCAAGTTATTCTCTATGACTTCGGCATTGTACTTGACGACAACTGAATGAAAGAAATATGGGTCAATGAACCCAATACTAAAGACGCGGTTTCTGCATACATAATAATATAGTTAGATAATTCACAACGAACGAGCTGAGCTAGAGACTTAATTAAATTGCAAAACTAAATCACTTACAAACAATACAAACTGACGAGGGCTTTGTCGAGGGAGTCTTGGTTGAATAATTGAAAAATTTCCGAAAACGGCACATACATCAAGTCATCCTGGAATTGGAAATGCTCTTTCTTGACTGAAACCCAGAAAGCATCATGTTTGGCCTCTACGGCATGCTCATACCACGTATGCAAACGGCGCAGTTGTGTCGTCAGAGAGTTGACGAGCTCAGGTCTGACCAGGGTGCTCCCGTAGACATATTGCCATGCATACTCATACTCTGTGGGGTATGGGTCCTCTATACGAAAAGTGCCTTGGTCTACTACCTTATCGGGCATCACCTTGAACGCGGGGACCGACTGATTTGGCTGTTCTCCAAGCTGGGGCACTTGTTTCCCGGATTTCTTCATCTGCTGCCTCTTTAGGCGAAATGCCGCCTCCTTCTCCTGCTTCTCCTTCTCTGCTGCCATCTTGATCTGCTCTTTCTTTCTAAGAAATGACTCCGTCTGCTTCTCCTTCTCTTCACGAATTACCTTGCCCAGAGTACGGTCGTAGTCGCTAGGCGGACTAGGTGGTTGTGGCGGCGGTCCACTCGATAAGTTCTTCAATAAAGTTTCAACTTTTTCCGGTGGTATCACCTCCTTTGGCGGGCGCCGCTTCGGTCCCAATTGTTTTTTCACATCAGCCCGCACCTCCCTCTCGAGTTCATCTGGAGTCAAGTCATAAGATCTCTTTGGAAGAGGCTTTAGCAACTCGCGTTCCTCTCGAGTTTCTTGCGGGTAGTTTAAACTGCACCTCTGTGTATATGTCGACGGGTACTTTAGCTTGCGTGAAACAGTGCGCACAGTACTCTCTTGCTGCGACCGCGCGGGCGATGGACTCGCGCTGGGGTCCTGATCGTCGTCACGACGTGGGGAGGGTGGATCTTGATGTGGGGAGGGGGATCTTGATGTGGGGAGGGTGGATCTTGAGGTGAGGGAGGACCGCTACTCGGAGGAGTTGGGGGAGTGCTAGTCGGAGAAGTTGGTGCCCTTGGCGGCAAGTTTGGAAACACGATGTGTTCCTTCTTCCAGAGAATGATGTTCTTCTTGGCTTCTCCGAGTGTCTTCTCGCCGTCACCTCCAGGAATGTCAAGACTCAGATCAGCATATAACGGCTCAATGTCATCCACCCGACACGATAATAGCCAGCTGCAATTGGGCCGTTATGGTATGTTGCTCCAGGCTCATTTGGTAAAACATAGCCGACCGCCACCTTGAAGGACATGTTCTTCATCGTGCTATGTAGCTCACAGTCTGTCTTCTCTGTGATATCATCCACGGGGTAGTGAGCTGACGCCGGTTCGTGTTCAGAATGTTGTAGCTGCGTGGAACCCACGCTGCTTTTCCGCTGATCAGATGGGGCGGCTTCAGGACCTTCTATCTCCTGCTGAGATGCCTTTTTCTGACTAATAAGGTCATGCTGCATCTGCTGCACTTTTTGTTCCAATGCCGATAACCGGTCTCTGTCCTCCTTCTTCTTTCTCTCACGGCTTCTATAAGTATCAGCGTCTGCCGGAAAACCTTTATACCAACTAACTCCGGATCCATAGCCTCGACATCGTCCAACTTTCTCAGGATTCCCGAGTGCGAGTGACAGCTCGTCTTTCTCTCTGTCTACTTTGTACAGTCCTTTGCGAACTAGCTCTATTGCCTTCTCAAGTTCTTTGGTTATAAACACAATTTTGTCCGCCCATTTTCCCTGAGCAACAATCTTCCCTGACACAGGGTCCAACCCTGCCCCATGCGCGAACAACCAAAACTTGGACCTATCGGGCCAGTCCTTTGTCTGTGGCCTGATCCCGTTATCAAGCAGTCGTGCTTCGAAGGCTTCCCACTTAGGCACGGCAGCCTTGTACCCACCTGCCCCCAAAGTGTGGTGATATATCTTCTTCGCAGCATTTAACTTGTTTTGATTCGATCGGGCCACAGCGGCGTCCGATTCTCTTTGCCTCTTAAATATGGGCCACTGGGCTTTTAACTTCACTTGTGCTCCAGTGAATTCAGGAGTATAATCTGGATCTTTTTCCTTCTCTTCTAAATAACTGCTCCATAAATTTTTCTTAAAAGTCCGGAATTGTTCGGCCATCTTCTTAAAAGTCCACTCCATGAATTTATCCTTCCACCGCTTGTTGTTTTCAACATCTGGCGGTAGGGTGACCTTTGTCAAGATCCTCTCCCAAAGCAACTCTTTTGTGTGGTCGTCGACATAAGTAAGTGCCTTGGTCAAGTCCTTCGGCTTATTCCATTCTTGAAATGTGATCGGTACCAAGTCCCTAACAGAAACTCCGCATTGATTTATATATTTGCGGCGGCACTCTAAGGGTTCCAACGGTTCGCCATCAGCAGACACTATGTCGAATATAACCCTTTGACCATCCTTCATCGGCTTCGACGGGCCTCGTTTCTTCCCTTTCGACCCTTTAGATGCGGATGATTTGCTCGATCCAGAGGGCTAAAAGAAAAAATTGATTCGTTAATAAACGCAATACAACTCAAATAATACATGTGGTGTGATCGATCAACAGAGGCTTAATATACCTCGCCGGAGTTTCTTAAGGTCACTTCATTATCTCTACAAATTTCTCCTTCTTCAACTCCCTCACCGGAGTCGTTCAGAAATTGGGAGCTGAAGTCATCTAAATTTACAGCATCTTCGTCACCGACAGGCGCTGCTGCACGTCCAGCTATAAGCATACACATACGTTCTTCCTCCTCCTCGTCTCTAGCGCCGACGTCCGGATAAAGTGGATCCATTTGCTCTTCAACCTCTATGTCAAGCTCCGGAAAATTTGGATCCATATGTAACTCGATGTCCCTGCAATCAATTTTGTAACAAGAATATGAATCTTAAAATTTGCATCTTTGAAAATTTGAAAGCAAAATTATAGCAATTACTTAGCAAAATTACTTCTATTTGCAATTACTTAGCAAAATTATAGCAATTACTTAGCAAAATTATAGCAAATTACTTAGCAAAATTACTTCTATTTGCAATTACTTAGCAAAATTATAGCAAATTACTTAGCAAAATTATAGCAAATTACTTAGCAAAATTGTAACAATGCTAGCACAATAATTTCCTAACACTAACCTAACACTTCATACAATTTTGCATTTTGCATAATTTACAAACTAAACTAAAATCCTACAATATTTCCTAAAACTAAAAAATATTTCCTAACACAATATTTCCTAAACCAATAGCATCATCTAACAAAATCATCTAAAATTTGCATCTAATAAAATTTGCATCTAATAAAATTTGCATCATATTTCCTACAATTTAATTTGCATCTAATAAATCATCTAAAAAAACTATGCAAAAAAAAACTTACCTCTGTAATGCAGAGGAGGAGGTCGCGAGGCAGGGGAGGATCGGCGGTGAGGCAGGGGAGGATCGGCGGCGGGGCAGCCCGATGCAGAGGAGGAGCCAGGGCCGGGGCCGGGCACGTCGGGGAGGGGCACGGCGAGGCAGGGGAGGAGGCGGCCACGGCGGGTCGGGGCGCGGCAGAGGATCGGAGGAGGTGCGGCCGCGAGGCGGGGTCCAGGCCGTGGCGTCGTCAGGGAGGTGCGGCCGCGGCGGGGTCGGGGCGCGGCGTCGGGGCGGAGGAGCTGGGCCGCGGCGTCGGGGGAGGTGCGGCTGCGGCGGGGTCGGGGCGCGGCGTCGGAGGAGCCGGGCCGCGGCGTCGGGAGAGGTGCGGCTGTGGCGGGGTCGGGGGCGCGGCGTCAGGGGCGCGGCCGGAGCAGCACGACGGCCGGAGGAGGCGGGAGGCGGCGGCACGGGAGGGCGGAGCAGCCTGGCGTCGTCGTCGTGGAGGCGGAGAGGCGAAGAAGAATGACTTGGGGAAAATTTGGAGTGAAGCCACCCAAATCAACGCGGAAAAGACCTTTCATCCCGGTTCCAGCCACGAACCGGATGGAAGACCCTTTCATCCCGGTTGGTAGGCCGCGAAAATTTGCGCGCGAAGCCCAGCAGGCCTTTGGTCCCGGTTGGTTTTACCAACCGGGATGAAAGGCCTTTTTCCTTTTTTTTTCTTGTTTTTATTTCTGTTTTCTTATTCTGTTTCTTTTATATCTATTGATTTAATTGTTATATCTATTTCTGTTTCTTTTACATGTTTTTTGTATTGTTCGTATCAAGTTTCTTTTTTCTTTTATATTTAATTTAAATGTTCCAATATTTATGAAAATCATATATTTTCTTATTTCTTTTATATTTATTGATTTAATTCAAATGTTCAATATTTATTTTTAGATGTTTCATAACAAAAAGGAATGAATCATATCAAATGATAGCAATACAAGATATATACATATAATATCAAACAATCAAACACATGAACATCTTTTCTTCAACAAATCTATACAAATTTAATTACAACACCACATGTTTGAATCCATCTTCTTTACAAGAATATATCAACACTTTTCCGCGACAGGTGGAGGTACGGCGGCACCTGGTGGAGTCATAAAATATAAAATCTTATAGTGCCTACCATCTCTGGCGAAACCTCTGCAAATTAGAAAAATAAAATTCATCTACCATCGACGCAGCCTCCCGCATCACTCCTGCCTTTCGACGACGCAACACCCTTTCCCTTCGACGACACAACACCCTTGTCCTAGGTTTGAGCGCCACTTCGATCCAAGCAGCGGTAAGACGTCTCTGATGATCTACAACCGTCCGGCAAGACATCTCTGATGATCTGCAACCGTTTGGAACGGTCGCAGGTCATCAGAGACGTCTTGCCGCTGGTTGCCCAAAGATGCCTCTCCGAGTGACGCTGGAATGTTTTGTATTCGGTCGACGAACTGAAGGATTTTCTAGATAGAACAAAACACACGGTTTCTCCTGCATACAGCCCAACGCTGGCTCGTGAGTGCCCGCATATCAAAATGCAGCGTTGGGCGTATGCAGGGAGTCCGAATGCTTTGAATACCAAACTGAACTACAATGAGTGCCTTGAGTGCCCGGGAGGGGGCTATATATAGGGTCATGGCCCCTTTAGTCCCGGGTGGTATCACGGCCCGGGACTAGAAACACACCCCTGATCCAACGGCTCACAAGCCCTCAAAAGAAACACACCCTGATCCAACGGCTCACAAGCGCTCGAAAGAAACACACGATCCGTGTGCTTCTTTAGTCCCGGTTGGTAACACCAACCGGGACTAAAGTCGGGCTTTGCGGTCACGACACGTGTCCTCCCCCAGCGCTGCCCTAGCCACGTGTCTTCCCCTAGCGCTGCCCTGGAGGTCTTTATATATTGTCGCCGACGGGGTAAACCCTAATCCACCATTCCTAGCACGAACGCGAGAACCAGGCAAATGTATTAAACCTTTTATGTAATGCATTCTATGGAATGTATTAAACCTTTATGTAAGGAGCATGTCCGTTTCATACATTATTACACATCAGCACCAACATTCTTATCTTGTCCTCCATGGACAATCTTCTTCTACTTTCTGCCTGTCACTTTCTTCTGTTTGGGTCGTAGCCATGGACAAACTTCTACATTTAACAAGAGGCTTGGGTCAGTTTTCACTGCGAAGGGCCGGATTTCATCAAACTTATTGTAATCTTCAGACATGTCTGTCTTGTCCTCCACTCCCACGATGTTTCTTTTTCCTGAAAGAACTATGTGGCGTTTTGGCTCATCATATGGTGTATTCGCTTCCTTGTCTTTTCTCTTTATCGGTCTGGAAGACATGTCCTTGACATAGAAAACCTGAGCCACGTCTTTGGCTAGGACGAATGGTTCGTTGTTGTATCCAAGATTCTTGAGATCCACTGTAGTCATTCCGTACTTTGGGTCTACGTTTACCCCGCCTTTCAGGTTGAACCATTTGCACCAGAACAAAGGTACCTTGAACGAAGGTCCATAGTCAAGTTCCCATATCTGCTCTATGTAACCATAATATGTGACCTTTGTCCCATTGTTGTTTGCTGCATCAAAGCGGACACCACTGTTTTGGTTGGTACTCTTTTTATCTTGGTTCGCCGTGTAAAATGTATTCCCATTTATCTCGTACCCTTGAAAAGTCAATATAGTCGAAGATGGTGCTCTGGCCAACAGGTTTAGCTGTTCTTCAACTGTGGTGTCACTAAAGAGACGTTCATGCAACCACCCGCGAAAGTCTTCACGTGCTCTTTTTCAATGCGTTCTTCAGCCATTAATGAGCGTAAAAAAATTTGTGTTCCTCAATATACGGAGCCACCAAGCTCGAATTATGTAGAACTGTGTAGTGTGCTTGATTGAAAGAATCCCAGTCTGGACATAATGTTGCTTTCTTTCCTAGCGTTCCTTTTCCACGCAGTCTCCCCTCATGGCGCGATTGAGGGACACCGATCGGGTTAAGGTCAGGAATAAAGTCAACACAAAACTCAATTACCTCCTCTGTTCCATAACCCTTGGAGATGCTTCCTTCAGGCCTAGCACGGTTGTGAACGTATTTCTTTAAGACTCCCATGAACCTCTCAAATGGGAACATGCTGTGTAGAAATACAGGACCAAGAACTTTAATCTCTTCGACTAGGTGAACTATGAGGTGCGTCATAATATCGAAGAAGGATGGTGGGAACACCAACTCGAAGCTGACAAGACATTGGACAACATCATTCTGAAGAGTTCCTAGAGTTGTTGGACTGATCACCTTCTGGGAAATTGCATTGAGAAATGAACATAGCTTCACAATGGGTAGTCGAACATTTTCCGGTAGAAGCCCCCTCAATGCAACCGGAAGTAATTGTGTCATAATCACATGGCAGTCATGAGACTTTAGGTTTTGGAACTTTTTCTCTGCCATGTTTATTATTCCCTTAACATTCGACGAGAAGCCAGACGGGACCTTGATACTGCTCAGGACTTCAAAAAAGATCTCCTTCTCTTCTCTGGTAAGAGCGTAACTGGCAGGACCTTCATACTTCTCTGGATTAAGGTGGTCGTCTTTCGTCTTCTCGTGCATATGTTGATGGTTCAGTCGTGCATCCGGTGTATCTTTCGTCTTCCCATACACGCCCAAGAAGCTTAGAAGGTTCACGCAAAGATTTTTCGTCACGTGCATCACGTCGATTGCAGAGCGAATCTCTAAGATTTCCCAATAGGGTAATTCCCAAAATATAGATTTTTTTTCCACAAGGGTACGTGGTTGTTAGCATCTTTCGGAACAGATAGACTGCCAGGACCTTTTCCAAAGATTACTTGTAAATCCTTCACCATGCCAAATATAACATCACCATCAGGGCAGGTAGGCTTCTTCCGGTTATCTGTCTCACCTTTGAAATGCTTGCCTTCCTTTCTTACAGGATGCTGAGGTGGAAGAAATCGACGATGACCAGGGTACACAATCTTGTTACCTACGTATATACTTTCAGTCTTATCTAAACAGTGCGTGCATGCTTTGTATCCCTTGTTTGACTGTCCTGAAATGTTACTAAGAGCAGGCCAATCATTGATGGTTACAAACAACAACGCTCGTAGGTCAAATGAATCTTGTTTGTGCTCATCCCACACACGCACCCTTCGTCGCTCCACAACTCTAAAAGTTCATCAACCAATGGCCTCAGGTACACATCAATGTCGTTGCCCGGTTGCTTTGGACCTTGGATGAGCACTGGCATCATAATGAACTTCCTCTTCATGCACAACCAAGGAGGAAGGTTATAGATACATAGAGTCACAGGCCAGGTGCTATGACTGGAGCTCTGTTCCCCGAAAGGATTAAAGCCATCTGTACTTAAACCAAATCTTAAGTTCCTAGCGTCATCTGCAAACCTCGGGAACTTCCTGTCAATTTTTCGCCACTGCGACCCATCAGCGGGGTGCCTCAGCATCTCGTCTTTCTTTCGGTCTTCTTTGTGCCATCGTAACAACTTTGCGTGCTCTTTATTTTGGAACAGACGTTTCAACCGTGGTATTATAGGAGCATACCACATCACCTTGCAAGGAATCCTCTTCCTGGGGCACGGCTCGCCCTCAACTTCACCAGGGTCATCTCGCCTTATCTTATACCGCAAGGCACCGCATATCGGGCACGCATTCAAATGCTCGTACTTCTCACCGCGATAGAGGATGCAATCATTGATGCATGCATGTATCTTCTGCACCTCTAATCCTAGAGGGCACACAATCTTCTTTGCTTCGTACGTACTGGGGGGCAATACGTTATCCCTTGGAAGCATCTTCTTTATTATTTTCAGCAAATTCTCAAATCTCTGTCAGTTGTACCATTCTCTGCCTTCCATTGCAGCAATTCCAGCGTGGTACCAAGCTTCTTCTGGCCATCTTCGCAATTTTGGTACAACAATTTTTTGTGATCCTCTAACATGCTATCCAACTTCGACCTCTCGTTTTCACTTCCGCTGTTTATCCGTGCATCACGAATGGCCCGGCCAAAATCATCATTGGGCTCATCATCATTGGGCTCATCATCATTGGGCTCTTCTTCAGCAGTGTCTTCCCCCATTGGAGTATCACAGGCTTCAGTGAACGTAGGATAGTTGTCGTTATCCTCTTCCTCTTCATTTTCTTCCATCATAACCCCTTTTTCTCCGTGCTTGGTCCAACAATTATAGCCGGGCATGAAACCAGAAGTTATCAGGTGGAAGTGAATGCGGTCTGTGTTAGAGTAACCCGCGTATTCCTGCAGACATTACATGGACAAGAAATAAAACCACTCGACGGCTTGTTTTTATTAGCCACCTTGAGAAAACTATGCATGCCATTGATATAGTCGACACTGCGGTGGTCACTGTACATCCATTGCCGGCTCATCTGCATTATATAAATATATCAAAAACCATTACAATACTACATCATGAATATATAATACTGGCCAAATTAATTAATAGTAGTGCCCAAATGTAATACATAGTTCTCACGAAACATACATCAATTGAAACTAACATACAACTAACTAAAGAATTTAAATCCAACAACAAATGCGATCAGAATCGCAACTAAGGTAACTATTGAACCAACAGCATAATGATACCAAGCCTCTTGACTAATGGCATAATTTCTAATCTTTTTAAGCTTCAAGCGCATTGCATCCATCTTCTTCTCGTGAGCAGCGACGATGTCGGCAATCTCGACCCCATGAGCATCAACGATGTCGGCAATCTCGAGCCCGTGAACATCAACGATCTCGGCAATCTTCAAGTCCAATTCCATCTTCTCGTCTAGGCATTGGAGACGAAGATCTTCACTTATCTTCAATTTTGCTTTCAAATCGGCGTTTTTTTTTAAAAAACTCGACAATAGGGTCGGTTGGAATTTCCGGTTCAACTACCTCCTAGATAAAAATTTATCTATGTCAAGTTGGTCGGGCATGATTGTGATAAACACGAAACGAACCAAATAGTTAATTATGAAAATATACCACATCTGAATCATAAACCGGACGAGGGCCGACGGGGACGGATATCAAAACCATGACACTATACATATAGAAAAACATAAGAAATTATACAAGAAATAACTATGCATTTAAATCATACAAGTAACTGTTTCAAAAAATAAAAGATAAAAAGAGGCTCACCGAAGTGGTGCCGGTGACGGGATGACGCGGGCTATCGACGGCGGTGAGAACGGGGACAACACTAAAATCCACAAATAATAAATTAATTTGAGCTCAAAATGCACATAAAAAGAACTCACTAGCTTGGGCATTTCATCAAACACCTTGCTAGCACTACAAAAATGAAATGAGCTAAACTAGCAACGAATAAGCTAAAGTTGCAACGCCGGAGGAAAGAATGATGTTGCTAACCCTTGAATAGATGCGGTGCCTTCAATCCTCACAAATGGTGCAAAAAAAGGGGATTAACTTGAGTGAGAGAGAGGAAATGGAGAAGAAATGAGTGATGAACTCGAGCTAAAAAATGAGATGGAGCTCGGGGGTGGAAGATGATATACAGGGAGACCCTTTGATCCCGGTTTATAACACGAACCGGGACCAAAGGTCCCCTGCCAGGGGGGACCAGCGCTGCGGTGCATGTGCGCTGCGGTGTAAACCCTTTGATCCCGGTTCGTGTCACGAACCGGGACCAAAGGTCTCCCCCGACCCGGGAGCAATGCCCACGGGCGCCATGCTAGTTCGAACCGGGATCAATGCACCATTGGTCCCGGGTTGTAATTCGGCCGGGACCAATAGCCCAAACGGAAGGCCATGTTTCTGCTAGTGACCGGCCACTAATACCATGCACTAACCCACTAACTAATTGAACCACTAATCTCTCCACTAAACCGGTGCATGCACACACACGTTCAGTACTTAGCCGGTCTCTCCTCAATGGATGCATGCCTACCAGGTTACATGCAGGTCACATCTCAACTCCATGAACTTGCTAGCTGAATAGCTGATGGCTCGTTGATCTGATGCGTTGCCTGATGCGGGTTAGGGTTCCAATTTTCACGGATTGAGGGCGGAAGAACGAAGAACACGATGACCACGAAGAACACAAAAGGGGAAAAGTCAAACACAAGATATTAGCAAAGCAACACGGACGAAATCAACCAGTAACAAGTTTACAAGGGCAGCCCCCGATTCTCAATCTCCAAGCAACCTTACTCTTAGGATTGTTTCTCTCACCGGTCAATCCCACTGGTCCAATCTAGTCACTCAAAGAGGAAAGATTGACAAGTAATCACAACTATAAGAAGAAGTCATGAATCCACTAGAGGGATCTTCTCCAAAAAGGGAGGTCTTGATTCATCTCCACAAGGGGAGGCCTTGATTCATCTCCATAGGAGGTAACACCAACAAGGGGCGGAGAGGAGCAAAGCTCAACTCAAGTCTAATCTCAGTCTAACCCTAAATCTGAAGCGGGAGGCACCTATTTATAGTCTAGATGCGAAAAAGTAGATGAGTGCCTAGGATTACATGGCTCTAGGGCCAACTCAGCACACAGGCTCGCGCAGCCCCGGTAGTACCGGAGGAAATGGGTTGGTAGTACCGACGGAGGTCAACTCAGCTCGCCGGGTTATGCAGGTCCGGCAGTACTGGCGGCGGTAGTACCGGATCGAATTCCGGTAGTACCGCTTAAGTTTTGTTGAGACACCCGTAGCTCCGGAGGTTCGGCGGTAGTCGCTCCGGTAGTTGAGCCAGTAGTACCGTACGGTCGACGGTGGTAGTACCAGCCGTCGGGTTTTCTTGCTCTTCATCCTCATCTTCTTGGCTCAACCCTTGTCCATCTTCATCACTTGGTGGGGTGGCTTCATGAGGGTTGTACCTAAGCACACACAAGGTATCCGAATGAAGTAGCAAACCATTCAAAGGGGTGTCGAAATCACACATAGAGAGGACCGAGGTCACCTTTTCATGAAGTGTCTTGACTCTTGATCTTGTCATTGGGTCATTTGGCGTAGTTGCTGAATGTGTTCGAGGTTGGGTGTGACACCCCTCCCTGGCACATATCACTAGAGGGGCACTCGTCCCGTGCGCCAGCCCAAGATATCTGGCCGCACGTCACGACAGTGCAACATAATGGAAATCATTACACAATCAGGCACAAGAAGTGCTACAAAAGGGTTTACAAGGCCATCAAGGCATGACAAAATATCGAGCCAAGCATGGCTCCGGACAGAGTTTAACTGGTAGCAGAAGACGACTAAAGGAATGGCTTGGAGCGGCTCCACTCCACAGGCATCTGGCTGGGCTACTGATCCTAGCACGCTTCTGCTCCACATCCTTGCTCAGGTAGAAGATGAATCCTTGCCAAAATCTGGCCACAATCACAAGGCCCGTGAGTACATTTGTATGCACTCAGCAAGAATCGCCACTCACTACAAACAATCCAACAATCATGCAACAAGATATATATTGGAAATAAAATACTACACATGGCAAGTGTGTACTCTAGACAGACAAATATACAGTACAACATAAAGGTAGCATTGCATCACAAGCAAAACATGGCATAAGCAAACAACGGGGTATCACCAGTGCAGAGTCCAAGCCAGGTGGGGTTGGATCGTGCACCGGCAATCATACAAAGGGATTACCTGTGACGAGTAAACGGGTGTACCATTTGGTACCCAGTAACATAACATATTTATCATCCCTGCTAGGCCCACTGGGCTTATCTCTTTTCTCAACTTTCCTAGGCCTTCTGGCCTTATTTTTCCACGTTGGGCATGCACGGTTGATGTTGGCTCAGGCCTAACTCTAGGCTCCCAACGATCACACCGTCACCCCTAAACACGGTAACCATCCACAGCTCAAGTAACATTCCCTGCATCATCTTATAGTTCATTTAGTGAAATCAGGTTGTTCAACTTTCTTTCAAACCGAACTTATGTTTAACCTCCGGACTC
Source organism: Poa pratensis (assembly GCA_947311845.1). NCBI lineage: Eukaryota > Viridiplantae > Streptophyta > Magnoliopsida > Poales > Poaceae > Poa > Poa pratensis. Next base: position 32,577,253 of record CAMZMU010000055.1, read on the forward strand.
GACAAAGACAATAGTGTGACCGACACTGAACTGTTGTTCCATAACCTTGGAACGAGGCTAGACATCCAGATTTTACACTCTCGAGAGGTTGCAGATACCACCCATCTAAGTGCACCACACTCAGCCGGTACTTTAGGATATCATCCTTAAGACGAACTCAGGAAGATACACTCACCTGACCGTTCACGCTACCAAGACACTCCCTCTATAGCTACCGACACAACTCTATGTCTTATGACGAAGTGAATCCGGCACGCCCCCAACAGATGAGTGACGCCTAGCTCCGGAACCTTCACAAGACTAGCCTCGACAACAAAGGTAACCGACTAGACTTGTCAAAATGGTAGCATCAAAGGAGGCTCAACAGGTTACGTAGGCCAAGGCTCGCCCATATGAGCGACAGTGGCAGTGCATTCGATGTTCAGATTAGTGGCACTATGGACTGACCCTATCGATGTTTGGAGGAGTGTTTCATTTAATCAAGTTTCATCATAACAAGTCTAAACAACAGAGGATTAGTCCAACAAAACAATCACAATATCGTAATAGTATACATCATCAAACATCAAGACATTAGCAACATAATATTTCAATCAATAGTTTGTTTATATTGACCGGGTGACTGTGGCGGAGCTACCTCCGACCAGCGCCATCACAGATCAATACAAAAGGCAACACAAGTGGTTGGCGTCGATCGGGTGACTGTGGCGAAGATACCTCCGACCAGCGCCATCACAGATCAACTACAAAAGATAGCACAAGTGGTTTGCGTCGATCGGGTGACTGTGATGGAGCTACCTCCGATCAGCGCCATCACAGATTAACTACAAAATATAGCACAAGTGGTTTGCGTCGATCGGGTCGCTGTGGCGGAGCTACCTCCGACCAGCGCCATCGCAGATCAACGTTAATGTTTTAGGGAGTTACATCACTCCACCATTCTATCAACGGCGGCGGTTCCCCTAGTCCATTGTCTCAAGAATGATGTGTGTTTGATAAATATTAACAATACATAATATAACCAAGCAAGTACGATAAATAAATATGCAACATGATATGCAACATGGCAGGAGCAATAATACAAGTAACATATTGAACACAAACAATAACAGACTGACATAATATATACAGTACGCAGGTAAATATAAACACTCGGCATGGCAATAAGCAAAGAAACAAACAACATTGCGGGATTGCTCATAGCAAGGGGTTAGCTTGCCTTAGGGACGGGTTCCAAATGATCCGGGAGGTTTCGGTGTCGTCGCGCGTCGGAAACTCGAAAAACGACTAAACCCGGAACGGTAAACAACGTGTTAAGTAAAGTCAACGAAATAAAATATTTTAAAAAATAACAAAACCAGTACCAACAGAAAGATCTCGTCGAGACGAAGATTTAGAAATTTGAATCACCGAAAACGGAGTTACGGTTCAAAAGATATTGATGTTTGAAAAACTGTCCAGCAGGGAAAAAGAAAAAGGTCCGCGAAAAAAAAAAACAGCGCGGGCCGTAAATGGGCCGCTACTGCACGCTACTGCGCTACGCGCTGCGTGCGCTTGGCCGGGCCACTGGTGGGCTGCGAGCTGCTGCTGGCTGGGCTGTGTTCTGGACCAGGCCAGAAAACGGTTCGTGGAAAAAAAAAACAGAGGATCGATCGGTCGTCGTCTTCAACCTCTCGATACCGTACGGGAACGGCACGGAGCGGCCGGGGACGGGCCGGGGAGCTCGCCCGGAGGGCCGGCGATGGCGGGGACCGCTCGGGGGTGGCGCTCCGCGGCCGGGGAAGGCGGAACCGGAGGCGGGGCGGCCTCCTGCTCGCGCGCCCGAGCTCGAAGAGCTCCGGCCATGGTGGCAATTTTTGTGGAGATTTGTGGAGGACTTTCGGTGGATCTTGTGCACTGAATGGAGAGGGCAGGGGAGAGGAAAGAGGTGGGGAGTGGCTAGGGTGTGACTGGGATGCTCTTGGAGGCTTTATATAGAGGGGGGAGGAGGAGAAGTAGGTGATGGCCATTGATGGCCGGCCGAGGTCATCCATGACGTTTCTCTCCTACAGGGAGGAGATAAGGAGGAGGAGGGGATGAGGCAGCCATGCTAGAGGCACAGTGGCGCACGTGGTGGCACTGCTGTAGGGGATAAGGGCAGGGCTGGTTTTGCACCGGGTCATGCTGGCACCGGCATGTCCAGAGCGCGACGCGAGCGGCGTCGTCGCGTTCCGATGATTTAGGGCACCCAAAAGAAAAAAGAAGGTACCCACGGGTTGCTAAGGACGAGGCCTTCGCCACTACGCAAGGCACACACTCAAACGACGCATTTGGTAAAACAAAGTTCTCCGAAGATCGATCGCACACAAGGTGTTCGATGCAAGGAAAATGGACTTCCACTATCCCAAGGAGATAGGATTTTTACTGGTGATGTTGTACTGGTAGTTTAGCAATGTGGTAAGGTTTCATGGCATTTGGAGAAGATTTTATGTGTAAACATATTTGGGTTTCGACGATGGCAGAAGGTGTTCGATGAATGTTCTGCAAGAAAAAGTTGATCCAAATAATCCCAAATTTTTACCACTGGGTTTATTTGGTACTAGGAGTGTGTCCAAGAAGTTTGAGCTCATTTGGCTACTGGAAAATTGGGTTTCGACAATATGTCCAAAAATGGACACCATGTCATGGTCATGGCAAAGTGATTTATCACACTTCACCGTGGGTTGATTTTCTGGATATATGTGTCTATGGACCATATGGTAAATGTGACCAAGTCTCATGGTCATAGGATTTGTCTAGGTATAGGTTTGCTTGAAGATTTCAAAAAGGCATGAAAAGGGCCTTACAAAAGAAGTGGTAGATAGGTTGACCAAATAATTTTGGTCCCAAAAGGAAAAGTGTTGGGAATGGAAAATTATTCATCCCCTGAATTTATCAGAATTTATGGAGGTGCCTAGCTTGACTCAAACATCTCTAGATCAGAAATGGCATTTCGGAAAATAACGCCCAACTTGGAAATATTGCATTGAAGGATGAAATATTTTTGCATGGATTGTCTTCATATGGATATGGGAGTCCTCTGGTATTTTTAGTGGAATTTCTCCAGCGATGGAAATAGGCTTCCCTTTGGTAGGTGGAGAAAAGGGTTTTAAAAGATTCGATAATTAGGGCTAGGGTTTTCGGAAGAAAACCTAAGCATCAGAATTATCACGGGTGTTGGAGTGGTTCGTGGATCACTGGGAACTTCTTGGGAGAGCAATTCCAAAGTCAATTCATCCTCAAAAGATTCGAAGAAACATTTGGGAAAAGAGAAAAAGTTTTTCACGTGTCATAAAACATCACTAAAATTAGGTTTGAATTTTCGGGGTGTTACATTGGGCTACATCATTGCCACTACACAACTCTACCTTTGTGCTTCTCCAGCTACCGATCCGTTGTGCCATGATGCAACAAACTAAAAACATTGACCTAAATCCTATGCAGTTAACACTAATAACAAAATTAGTTCCAACAAGGAGCAGGCACGCAGAGTCGCGCCTGATTTTGGCTGTGGCCGGTGGGACAGTTTAGAGAGAGAGAGAGAGAGCTGGAAGATCCTGAAAACAACACGGAGGAGGCACGGCAGGCCAGCTAGGCTAGCTGGCCGCTTGTTAAGCATAGCATGCCTATGCACGCGTCTCCGTCGTTTATCGATAGCTGCTTTCATGATCTGCCTCTGATCGACTCGTTGACGATGTGAGAACACGTAACATGGCTGGATCCGCAATTCGGCTTGCTGTCATGTCCGTACGTATAGTAGTATTAGTTACCATGCCGTGTGGTGCTATGTAGTTCCAAAACACTACTCATAGGCATGGCCGACGTAAACGGACACGGTTTCTGTCCGTGTTTTGTCCGTTTGGGTCGTCAAATAGATATGTGTCTGGCTCATGTTCGTCCTTAGGATGACTCCAACGGGGCGACGCATCGAGTCCGCACGCCTCCGTTCCTGTCTGCGGGGGCCAAAAACACGGACGAACGGGGCGACGCAAACGGACCGCGGTCCATTTTTTGGTCCGCCGCGACACATTCCTGGCCCAAATTTGGGCCACCGATGCGTCGGCCCCGGATGCGCGGCGGAGCGCTTTTGTGTCTTGCCCTAGTCCGCCCCTGGCTCGCAAATCAGTCCATTCCCCACCCTCCTCCTCCTCTCTCACCCCTCTCGCCGCCACAGCGCCGCCGCTCCCTCGATTTGGCACTGCGGGCCATTCCGAGGACGCCGTCTGCTGCTCCTCTTCCCCGCCATCACCGAAGCAGCTTCCTCACCGCCACGGTCGGTGAATCTTGCGGCCATCTCTCCTCGCAGCGCCCGCGACACACACGCCGCCCACAAGGTGTTGGGCCGCTCGCCCCGGCAAGAACTCAGGTACGAACTCGGTCATGGATAGCTCGGATGAGTGGTACTACAAGAACTACATCATCTACAACCAGTCATCATCGGACGATTCCTCCGACGATGAGAGTGACGGCCTGGTTACCACCCTCATCGTCAACGAGTACATAGAGAGGATGCGGCCGGTGTTCCGAGGGTCGTTGCCGGGCCGTTCTCCTGCTCTGGACCGGAACCGGTGAGCTGGCCAAATCCAGCTGTATGGGGACTACTTTCGTCCCCATAAACCTATGTATCCTCCCAAGGTTTTCCGGCGCCGTTTCCGGATGAGAAGATTTTTGTTCAACCGTATCCGGTTGGGGGTGATGCATTTTGATGACTATTTCATATGCAAGGCCGATGCATGCGGTACCCTCGGCTTCTCGTCGTACCAGAAGTGCACCGTCGCCGTTCGTATGCTTGCATATGGAATTGCCGGTGATCTTGTGGACGAGTACGTGTGGATGAGTGAGTCCACGTGCCTAGAAGCAATGTACAAGTTTTGCAGAGTTGTGGTGCAGGTGTTCGGCCCCGAGTACTTGAGGGAGCCCAATGTTGCCGACATGACCCGGCTTTTGGCCATCAACGAGGCCATAGGGTTCCCTGGGATGATTGGCAGCATAGATTGTATGCACTGGGAGGGGAGGAACTGCCCATTTGCTTGGCATGGGCAGTACAAGGGCCATGTTGGGGCGTGCACGGTCGTGCTTGAGGCCGTGGCATCACAAGATTTGTGGATTTGGCACTCGTGTTTTGGCATGGCCGGCTCGCACAATGACATCAATGTGCTGCAGCAGTCTCCGGTGTTCAACAGGCTCTCCAATGGCATGGCACCCCAGGTGACTTATGAGATCAATAGTCATGAGTATGACAAGCCTTACTATCTTGCTGATGGGATTTACCCTACATGGACTACATTTGTCAAGACCATCTCCAATCCCACTGATGAGAAGAAGAAGAGGTTCGCCAAGAAACAAGAGAGTGCTAGAAAGGATGTGGAGCGTGCGTTCGGTGCCCTCCAGTAACGATGGGCTATTGTTCGCCACCCTGCTAGGACATGGGACAAGGACCAACTATGGGAGGTGATGACAGCGTGTGTGATCATGCACAACATGATCGTGGTGGATGAACGCGACGAGGGCATGCATGATCAGGCATGGCAGTTTCAGGGTCAGTTGGTTGAGCCCCAGCGACCGTCCACATTTGCTCAGTTCCTCGACTTCCACCGTGATGTTCGTGAGAAGTCGTCTCATCTTGAGCTCCAAAGTGATTTGGTGGAGCATGTCTGGCAGCACTACGGTAACCAGTAGTTCCATTTGATGAACTATTGGTCTTTATATTTATTTGGTTTGTAAGACTATGCATTTGTGAAACAATTTGTATTATTTGAAGAACTATTTGGATTGTATTATTTATATTGTAGTATTTGGATTGGTATATGTTTTGTTGTAATGTATTATTTTGCTTGCAATGTGATCAAAAACCCTGGCCGAAAATGATCAAAATGATCAAAAACCCTGGCCAAGCGGACTCAATGCGTCGGCCCGTTGGGTCCAGTGGCCGGAAAGGGGCGGACATGGGCTGGACGCACGTCCGTTCCCCGACGCAAACAGACCAAACGCGGACCAAACGCGCGTCCGTTTGCGTCGCCCCGTTAGAGTCATCCTTAACAGGCCACTGAACCCAACGGGGCGTCCATTTTGTCTGGACAACACTTTTTTCTTCAAAATATTTCATTAATAGTAGGAATTCGATAATTACATTGGAAATAGAAAATAGACAACATAATAAAAGACCTAATCTAGGGCTTCTCGTCCTCCTCGGGTGGTGGCGGTGGAGTAACCAGCTCATCGACGGCCGGTGGGGGCGGTGGAGATCCTGGAACGATCGCCGGCGCCTCGGTCGGCGCTGGCTCCGCGGCCGGAGTCCACGGTGGTGCAAACCACCTTGGACCTACACCAGCCAACCATGACTCACATGGAGACCAAGGATCCCACGAGGTTCACATCGGGGCAGGTTCCTCCGGCACGGCCAGGTCCTCCTCCGGCATGGCAAGCGCCTCCTACACGGCCACCGCGTCGTCTTCTCGGTTAGTCATCGGTGCGATGAGCAGCGGACCATGGCAAGGCAAATTTATAGCTGGCCACACTCGGTTTTGGAGTAGCCGGGCCATCGGCCTGATATGAACGCCGGCGATCTATCTAACTACCCGACATTAAAATCTAGTGCTAAAATTAACTAAAACAATAAAACTAAACATAATGTGCTAACAAATTAATAACCGACCACCGGATATTGGTTGCTAATGGCCGGCAAGGGGGAAGATCAAGGAGGTCCTGCGGCCTTGAGGAACGTCCAGTCGCAAGTCTGTTCGGCCACGGACTTGCTGGCTCTTTCTTCCCCATGGCCGGGGCCAGCAACGGACTAGCTGGCTCCTCCTCATCTCTTCATTAGTTGCTACGAAATACGTAGCGGCGCTGGCTTTCTACATAAATTGGCCGCACATAGGCGGCGCCGCCGGCGGGGGTATGGCATCCGTGCGAGCTGCCTGATCTAGCCGCCGCGTCGGCCGCCTTGGCATCGCGCTGACGTTTGCGGCGGAGAGCGCGTGACGCGCTTGCTCCGTCTTGGCCTCCTTTGTCGCGTCTGCAACTGCGCGTGCAGCGAACATGAAGCTGGCCGCCCTCTGTGCGTTTTGTTGCATGTGGGCTGCCCGCATCGCAGCCTCCTCGGAGCCGTCCTCTGTCCCATTGGTGGGCGTAGGCGCGGTGACCCCCCGCGACCCCGGCGGTGTAGGCTTCCTCCTCGGGGTCGTAGGCGTCGGTGTAGGCAGCCTCTAGCGGCTGCGTAATCATGTCGGCCCACACCGGACTCGTCACCATGCGGCGAGAGAAGTTGCCGCGATGCCTTGCACTAACCCACTAACTAATATTTGAACTGTGTTTAGCAAAAGAAAGAAAAAAACGTGCATGCATACCTACCAGATTACATGTTGGTCACATCTCAACTGCATGAACTTGCTAGCTGTATAGCTGATGGCTTGTCGATCTGCTCGCATTACCACTACACAACTCTATCTTTGTGCTTCTCCAGCTACCGATCCGTCCGCGCCATGACGCAACAAACTAAAAACATGACCTAAATCCTATGCAGTTAACACTAATAACAAGATTAGTTCCAACAATGAGCAGGAACGCAGAGCTCGCGCCGGATTTTGGCTGCGGCCGGCGGGAGAGAGAGCGCTGGAAGGTCCTGAAAAGAACACGGCGGAGGCACGGCAGGCCAGCTCAGCTAGTTGGCCGCTTGTTAAGCATAGCACGCCTACGCACGCGTCTCCGTCGTTTATCGATAGCTGCTTTCATGATCTGCCTCTGATCGACTCGTTGACGATGTGCGAACATGTAACATGGCATGGCTGGATCCGCAATTCGGCATGCTGTCATGTCCGTACGTACAGTTGTATTAGTTACCCTGCCGTGTATGTTGGTAGCACATGTCAGACCGTGGTGCTACGTAGTTCCGAAACGCTACTCATAGGCATGTGCAAGAAGTAAGCGCAACTTCGACGGGCCGACGTAAACGGACATGATTTTTGTCCGTATTTTGTCCGTTTGGGTTGTCAAAGAGACATGCGTCCGGCTCATGTCAGTCCTTACCAGGCCACTACACCTAACGGGGCGTCCATTATGTCTGGACAACACTTTTTTCTTCAAAATATTTCATTAATAATAGGAATTCAAGAATTACATTGAAAATTGAAAATAGACAACATAACAAAAGACCTAATCTAGGGCTCCTCGTCCTCCTCCGGTGGTGGCAGTGGATTAGCCGGCTCATCGACGGCCGGTGGGGGCGGTGGAGATCCCGGCAGGATCGCCAGCGCCTCGGCCGGAGCTGGCTCCACGGTCGGACCCCACGGTGGTGCAAACCATCTTGCATCTGCACCAGCCAACCGCGATTCACATGGAGACAAAGGCTCCCACGGGGTCCAAGTCGGGGCAGGTTCCTCCGGCACGACCAGGTCCTCCTCCGGCACGGCAAGCGCCTCCTGCACGGCCACTGCATCGTCTTCTCGGTTGGCCATCGGTGCGATGAGCAGCGGACTGCGGCAAGGCAAATTTATAGCCGGCCGCACGCGGTTTTGGAGTAGCCGGGCGTCGGCCTGATGTGAACGCCGGCGATCTATGTCCCTACCCGGCATTAAACCTAGTGCTAAAATTAACTAAAACAATAAAACTAAATATAACGTGCCAAAAAATTAATAACCGACCACCGGAGTTTGGTTGCTCATGGCCGGCAAGGGGGAGATCAAGGAGGTCCTGTGGCCTTGAGGAACATCCAGTCGCAAGTTCGTTCGGCCAAGGACTTGCTGGCACTTCGTTCGCCATGGCTGGGGCCAGCAACGACTAGCTAGCTCCTCCTCGTGTAGTTTCTACGAAATACGTAGCGGCACTGCCTTTCTAAATAAATTGTCTGCACATAGGCGGCGCTGTCGGCGGGGGTATAGCATCAGTGGGAGCTGATCTGGCCGCCACGTCGGCTACCTCGACATCGCGTTTGTCGGCCCATTGGAAACCAGGGTATCATGGGCCGGCCTGCCACAGCCCTCGAACGCTCCGCAGGAATTTCTGCTAAGGACCAGACGTTCAGCCTGGCGAGCCTCGCGAGGCATGTTCCCTCGCGAGGGCTTATTTGTTCGACCGAGCATTTTCTGTTAAGAACCAAACGATCGGCCTGGAGGCCTCGAGAGGGACCTCTGCCTCGAGAAGGCCTCTCCTAGAAGATCTTCAGGCCCTGGCGCGTCTCCGCGCCGCCCTCAGGAGGTTTTTCCTCGAGAGGAGTCAACGGCTACAGAACCTCGACGAGGGTTCAGGCCTCGCGGGGTTCCTTCAAGTGGAAGCAAGCTCCTGCGCCGCTGCAGAGCGCACATGGGCTCTGCGCCCGCCGCAGAGTGACGCGCGCGCCTGCGCGTGATGACGAAGACGCCGCAGTTGCCATTCTCGTGTATAAAGTGGTCAAAGGAGCTGCGGCAAGCAAAGCGGACTCCAAGACTTGCCAAATTGGTGATAAAGCGGCCGGCCGCCGCTACGCTCCAACTGCGACGTCACTGTGGGGCGCGCCCAAAGCTATGCAGCGCTAGCCCACCGTCTCGGTTGGACGGTGGCTTTTTCTGCCAGACGACGTGCTCCCTGCCATGGACCGTGTCCATGGACGCCCCCGACGCTGTGCGCTGTGCTCCAATTCGGCGGCATTGTGGTATCCCTTCCCGCCAGAGTCTTTCGGGGAAGAGGACCAAGCCCAGTATATAAGGAGCTAGTGTACGATCTAGGAGGGGGATCCCGCATTCGACAACTCATTCCACAACCAAGGAGCTACGTCTAAGAAGAAAACGGAGCTCATCCCACCATAGTCCACCATAGCCACAGCAGTGCCCTCGGCAAGCACACTTGTACTGTGAACTTCTCCAAGCAGTGCAATACATCTTAGCAGGACGTAGGGCTTTTACACCTCACGGTGGGTCTGAACCTGGGTAGCGGCTCATGTTACCTCTCTGTCGTGATGATCCTCACCGAGCTCGACGAGCACCGTCGCCGAGGTTGTTGAGGATTTGTTTGACGTTGTGTTCAGCCCCTTACTCGTTTCCTGGCTCTTGAGAGACACCCTAGTTCCTGGGACTAGTCTCCGACATTTGGCGCGCCAGGTAGGGGGCTGAGGCGCGTCTTCAACTTTTTCAACCTCTCCGCGCCATGACTGACACGCGAGCTGCGCGCCTCGTGCGACGGACGTCCGGCAGGGCCAACACCGAGCCCGCCACCAACCACAACCCGCGTGGTCGCCCACGCGCCAACCGCGCTTCAGAGCGCAACGCCGAGCCGCGCGTCGAGCACCCTGAGGACGACGGCGGCAACGGCAGCGGCAACGACGGCGGCATCGACGGCGAGGACGAGGGAGCTTCCTCCTTCGCAGGAGCTGTTGCGCTACCGTCCCACGCAGGCGGGCCATGACAACTGGCTGGGGCGTCTCGAGGAGCTCATCAACGCCGCCGCCGTTCCTGCCGCCACCACTGCAGCACCAGCCCTCCCGCTCGCTGGTGCGCCACTCCGGACGCGAGGGGAACATAGCGCACGGCGCTCCTCCTCCCCCTCCGCCTCCGCCACCTCCTCCAGCTGCAGCTCCGGCAGCAAACCACCGCGCCGCGTCGCACGCATCCTCGCCGCACGACTGCCAGATCGTGCAGCGGACTCCGGCGGACGCCCGCGTGGAGATCGAGCGCCAGAGGGACCGCCACAACCGCGTCGTGCAGGAGATCGCCGCTGCAGGTCGCCAGAACCGCGGCGTACTCGCTGGTGGCGCCGTGACGTACGCCACGGGCTGCACCGCCTTCACCCGCAACCTGCGCCGTGTCGTCTGGCCTGTGAAGTTCAAGCCAGACCTCCCCCACGCTACGACGGCAGGACCAACCCTCTGGAGTTCCTGCAGCTCTACACCGTCTCCATCAAGCTGCAGGAGGCGACGACAAGGTGATGGCCAACTGGCTCTCCATGGCGCTCAAGGACTCCGCGCTCTCGTGGCTCATGAACCTCCCCGAGAACACCATCGACACGTGGGAGGACCTCTGCAAGGTCTTCGTCGCCAACTTCAAGGGCACCTACGAATGCGCGCTCACCTACAACGACCTTCGCGCGGTGCGCCAGAAGCCTGACGAGACCCTCCGCAGATACATCCAGCGCTTCAGCCAGGTCCGCAACAAGATTCCGAACATCCCGGACTCGCACGTCATCTCCGCCTTCAGGGAGGGCGTCACGAACCACAGGATGCTCGAGAAGCTCGGCATCCACGACACCTCTCCTCTGTGGTGAAGCTCTTTGATCTGGCTGACAAGTGCGCCAAGGCTGAAGAGGGCCTCCTCTTCGTCAAGAAGGAAGTGGAGGAGGACCCTCCAGAGGGGTCCAGGAGCAAGAAGAAGCCCGCAGAGAAGCGCAAGACCACCGCCATCCTCGCGGCAGAGCCTGACGCAAACAGCCTCGCGAGGCCTCTCCGGCGGCTGAAGAGAAAAAGGCGGACAATCGCCCATACTGCATCTACCACAACAGGCACAACCACGCCACTGAAGACTGCTGGGAGCTCAAGCAGCTCAGCAAGGAGCGGGAGAAGAACCAGGGCCGCGGCGGCCGCGGCGGAGGCCGTGGTGGCCGCGGAGGTGGACGCCACAACTTCCAGCACAGGGCTCGGGGGAATAACGCTGGGCAAACGGCAACCTCCCCGACGAGAACCCTGGGGGCTACCAGGCCCCTCAGGGGGCAATAGCCTGCATCCTCGGCGGGTCCCAGCGCCCAAGTCCAACAACCACTTCAAGCAATTCTCTCGCGAGGTCAGCGCAGCGCTTCCAGGGCTTGAGGCTTCCCAGCCCCTCAAGTGGTCACAGTACACCATCGCCTTCGACTCCAAGGACCACCCCAAGTCGACCAAGGCAGTAGGCACCATCCCACTGGTGTGCACCCCCATCATCAACAACATCGCCAAGACGCTTATAGATGGGGGTGCGGGCTTGAACGTCATCTCTGTCGAGACCTTCGAGCAGCTTCAAGTGCCCTACGAGTGGCTCATGCCCTCTAGGCCCTTCACGGGGTGACAAGTGGCTCTACCACACCTCTGGGGCAGGTGAGGCTCGCGGTCACCTTCGGCACGCCGCAGAACTACCGCACCGAGCAGATCGACTTCGACGTCCGCACATTGGCCTGCCCTACAACGCCATCCTCGGCTACCCCGCCCTCGCGAAGTTCATGGCTGTCACTCACCATGCCTACAACATCGTCAAGCTTCCAGGCAGCGGCGGCACCATCGCCATCCACGGCCAAGTCCAGGACGCAATGCGCTCTGTCGAGACCGCCTACAAGGCCGCTGCCGTGGCATTCCCGCTGATGAGGACATGGAGCCCCTCGAGAGGCCCGCGAAGAAGAAGCAGCTGTTCTCACAGGAGCAGGCAGCCACGAAGAAGGTGTCACTGGACGCCAGCGGCTCGGGGGCTAGCGTCACCATAGGCGCTGGCTTGCCTCCCAAATAGGAAAGCGCGCTCGTCGCCTTCCTCAGGGCAAACTCTGACATGTTCGCATGGACACCGTCAGAGATGTCCGGAGTACCGAGGGAGGTGATCGAGCACCACTTAGCCGTGTGTCCAAACGCACGCCCCGTGAAGCAGAAAGCACGGCGCCAGGCGCCAGAGAAGCAAGAGTTCATCATCAAGGAAGTAGAGAAGTTAAAAGAAGCGCACATCATCAGAGAAGTTCCACACCCCACATGGCTCTCCAACACGGTGGTCGTTCCCAAGCACACCGGGGGCGGCAGGCTCTGCATCGACTACACCGACCTCAACAAGGCCTGCCCCAAGGACCCGTACCCCATGCCTCGGATAGACCAGATCGTGGACTCCACCGCCGGCTGCGACCTCCTCTGTTTTCTGGATGCCTTCTCAGGCTACCACCAGATCAAGATGGCGAAGGAGGATGAGGAGAAGACAGCATTCCTCACCCCTTGTGGTGTGTATTGCTACGTCTGCATGCCCTTTGGCCTGAAGAACGCCGGCGCCACCTTCCAGAGGCTCATGAGGAAGGCCTTGGGGGCTCAGATGGGAAGAAATGCAGAAGCCTACGTCGACGACATCGTGGTCAAGACTCGCGAGAGCACACCCTCATGGAGGACCTCGAGGAGACCTTTGCCAGCCTGCGCAAAGTAAGCATCAAGCTGAACCCCGCCAAGTGCGTCTTCGGGGTACCGTCAGGCAAACTCCTCGGGTTCCTAGTGTCTCACCGCGGCATAGAAGCGAATCCTGACAAGATCAAAGCCATAGAAGAGATGCAGCCACCTCGTCGCCTTAAGGACATGCAGCGCCTCGCGGGATGCATGGCCAGCCTCGGCCGTTTCATCTCCAAGTTCGGCGAGAGGGCGCTGCCATTTTTCAAGCTCATGAAGCGGTCTGGCACGTTCAAGTGGACGCCTGAGGCGGACAAGGCATTTGAAGACCTGAAGAAGTACTTGGCTAGCCCACCTGTCATGGTTGCCCCAAGGCCCGGCGAGCATCTGAAGCTGTACCTATCAGCCACTCCACAAACAGTGAGCGCAGCCTTGGTGGCAGAAAGGGAAGAGCCAGTCCTCGCCAAGAAGGACACCGCCACGCCAAGCCCAGATCCCCCCGACAAGGAAACATCCTCTTCAGGCCCTGAGCCCCTGCCGAGCCCGCACAACCAGAAGGCACCCTCGACGAGGGTCCACCTCTCGAGAGGCTCGACAAGGCTCCCGAGGAACCCAGCGCTGCGTCACCATCGACAACCCTCGTCGAGCATCCCGTCTACTTCGTCAGCACTGTGCTGCGAGATGCTCGCGAGCGGTACACTATGCAGCAGAAGCTCCTCCTCGCGCTCCTCATCGCTTCCAGGAAGCTGCGCCACTACTTCCAGGGCCACCCCATCACGGTGGTCACATCATTCCCTCTGGAGCAGATCCTGCGCAATCCAAACGCCACTGACCGCGTCGCAGGGTGGAACATTGAGCTGCAACCTTTTGGCCTGCGCTTCGACACCACCAGGGTCATCAAGGGGAGAGCATTGGCTGACTTCGTCGCCGAGTGGACAGACACGCAGCAAGAAGAGCCTCATGAGGCAGAATCCACGCCAGCAGGAGACACGGCGCCAAGCCACTGGACCATGCACTTCGACGGAGCATTCGCATGCCAGAACGCTGGGGCTGGCGTCGTCCTGACCTCACCCAAGGGCGACAAGCTCTACTACGCCGTCCAGCTGTGCTTCACGACAGACAAGGTCTCCAACAACATCGCCGAGTACGAGGGCCTCCTCGCGGGCTCAGAGCCGCAATCGCCCTCGGCATCAAGCGCTTACTCATCAAGGGCGACTCCCAGCTCCTCGTCAACTTCTCCAACAAGAGCTACACGCCTAAGGACGGCCATATGGCCGCTTACCTCGAGGAGGTCCGCAAGCTCGAGAAACACTTCAAGGGGATGGAGCTCAGGCACATCCCACGAAGGGAGAACCAGGAGGCCGACGACATCGCCAGGCGAGCATCACGCAGAGAAGCCCAGCAGGCGGGCGTGTTCGAGGAGAGGCTCACCAGGGCATCGGTGAAACAGCCAAAAGAAGCCGTTGAAATGAACATGGACGAAGAGCTCCCACCACCACCAACATCTGGAGCACCAGGCTGCGGTCCACCCACAGGGGAACGCCTGCTGCTGGCCATGACACACCAAGAGACGGGCTGGATCGATGAGCTCAAGGAGTACCTCAGGGACGGAGTCCTCCCTGAAGAGGACGCAGAAGCAGAGAGAGTTGCTCGCCAGGCCAAGTCATACTGCCTTCACGAGGGAGACCTGTACCGCAAGCGTCCAAATGGAGTTGCACTAAAATGCGTCCCCCCTGAAGAAGGCCGCCAGCTGATCAAGGACATACACAGTGGAGAATGTGGCCACCACTCATCATCACGCACCCTCGCAGGGAAAGTCTTCAGGAGTGGTTTATTGGCCCTCAGTACTTCAAGATGCAACCGCCGTTGTCCAGGCTGCGAGGCGTGCCAGTTCACGCCAAGCAAGTCCACCAGCCCGCACTGGGGCTCCAGACCATCCCTCTCTCCTGGCCCTTCGCGGTCTGGGGGCTGGACATCCTGGGACCTTTCCCACGCTCCAGCGGGGGCTACCGCTACCTCTACGTCGCCATCGACAAGTTCACCAAATGGGCGGAGGTTGAAGCGGTGCGCACCATCCCGGCGAGATCAGCGGTGAAATTCATCAGAGGCCTGGCCTGTCGCTTCGGCGTGCCAAATCGCATCATCACCGACAACGGCTCGCAGTTCACCAGCGGCATCTTCAGGGCCTACTGCGAGAGTCTCGGCACACGGCTCTGCTTCGCCTCGGTGGCTCATCCACGAAGCAACGGGCAGCTGAGCGGGCGAACGCAGAAGTGCTCAAAGGCCTCAAGACAAGAAGCTTCAATCGCCTCAAGGCCCACGGCAAGAACTGGATTGAAGAGCTCCCCTCCGTGCTCTGGTCCATCCGCACCACCGCCACGAAGCCCACTGGAGAAACGCCGTTCGCTCTCGTCTATGGCGCTGAAGCAGTCCTCCCCACCGAGATCAAGCATGGGTCCCCACGGATCCTTGCTTTCAACGAGGACAACCAAGAGGAGCTCCACAACGACGACTTGCTGCTGCTCGATGGACTACGTCGCCGTGCCGCCCTCCGAGCGGCAAAGTACCAGCAAGACCTGCGCCGCTACCACAGCCGCCACATACGGCCGCGCACCCTCGAGACAGGCGATCTCGTCCTCAGGAGGATCCTCTCCAGAGAAGGCCTCCACAAGCTCTCACCCATGTGGGAAGGCCCCTACAGGGTCGCGCACATCGCCAGGCCTGGCGCGGTGCGGCTCGAGACGGAAGACGGCGATCCGATCAAAAATCCATGGAACATCGAGCACCTACGCAAGTTCTACCCGTGATCACGTCGCGGCAGGCATTTTTTGTCTCAAGAGGGAAGCACGCGTCTTCACCTCCCAGCTTCACCAAGCTTTCCCTTCACGAGGGCCATCTCCACTGAGAGTTTCCTACAACGCGTGCCACGGGCCGCGGGAAGCCTCAGCCACTCCATGTGGAACCCCATGCCCAGACATGGCGGACTTTGTCTTGGCCTCGCCAAGTGTAATGAACAATTTCAGGTCATCATGAACCTATTGCGCTTCGGCGCCGTTATGTAATATTGCTTGGTGAGTTTGCTTTCTTACATTTCATTCACGCTCACATTTTTCCCCATGCGCACCTCGCGAGCGGGGGCTGAGCACGGTGCCTGTGTCTCGGGAGCATCCCAGCAGTCGTAAAATCCAAAGGATCCGAGCTCTAACTCGTGGCTCTCCGCCCACGACCGTTATCTCACCAAAGAGCTCTGACTCGTGGGTTAGCTCCCATGCACGTCACCTCACCAAGGACCTTGGTGCTTATTCTCCTCGTGAGATACCCATGAGGAAATCTATGAGCGCGCATGAGTTGTACAACTATGCTTTGCTTGTGGGTTCGCCTCTCTCTCTCTCTCTCCAACACAGGGAACAAGACGCCTTGCAGGGCTCCAAAAGCTCCAAGCCAGTCTCAGGCAGCCTCGAGAGGGAGAACACCTCACCAGGAACACAACACCCTCTACAAAGCAGGCGTCTCGCCAGAGCTAAGTCCAGAACTTACGCCTCATGAGCTCTTTTTCCCTCTCGCTGGTTTTGTCGCCCCTCGAGCCTCTCTTTTCTCTCTTACGCCTCATGGGCTGCTTGCACGTCAAAGGGGAGCCCCTGAGCATCGCGCCTCGAGGGCTCTTACCTCTCTAAGCCTTACGCACCCCCCGGCCTTGTCGAGCCCTGACTCCGGCATACCGAAGCGGCGGTGCTATTTGCGCTAAGAGCAGGGTCCTAACGACGTAGAGCGAAAAAGACATGAGGGAACAGATAAAAGGCCTCCCGAGGGGCACCACACTTGCACAAAGTTAAAGTGTCTTTACAAACCAGCACGAAATAAAAGTGACAAATCTTAAGATAACTGGTGCCCTTGGCACATCTCTCTACAGGGGCAACCTAAGCAGCGGGGTTGTCGTCGTCGCCGTCGACGTCCTCGTCGTCCACCTCCTCAGCACCAGCCTCGTCGTCGCTCTCCTCAACCTCGACCCTCTTGAAGCGTTGAGTGTACTTCTCCACGTCGTCCCACACCGAGGCGTCCAGCTTCTCGGCGAGCTCCTTCTCCAGAGGCTCCATCACAGACGCGAAATCGAAGCCGGGGTGGAGGTGTGCAAGGTTGGCGAAGACTTGGCCGATCGCGACGCCAAGGAGCTCGCGGCTCTCGGTGTCGACCAAGTCGTCGAGGTTCGTCACGACCTCTTCAAACTTGGTGAGGAGCTGCTCGAAGAAGCCAAGGTAGACGGCGACGTCCTGGTTCCCCTCGACAGAGAGCCTGGGGGCTTCGGTCCCCAGGCGGCTCGCGACAGCGCGCACGCCTCACCAAGGAAGCAAACATGCGCTCCCGCTGGCGCGACAAGACCTGCGCAGTCAGAGCGCTCCGCCGAGCTTCCTCGACGAGTTCCACAACAGGCCCCACCTGCTGCTGCATCTCGTTCATGTCCTGCGTCAAGGAGGCAAGGTCCTGCTCCGCGTGCTTCCGAGCCTCCACAGCGTCATGAAGGCGGGAGTCGAATCGCTGCTTCTGAGCCTCAAGCTCCCTGATGCGGGCCTCGAGCTCGTTGCGTCTCTTCGTGAAGCGCGCCTCCTGCTTCTTGGCCTTGTCCGCGAAGTCCTTCCTGCAATTGTCGCGGAAGAGCTGCTCCTTGGTCGCGGACTCCGCCGCCAGCTGCTCCTCCTTCTTGCGGAGGTTCTCGTTGGTCAGCGCGAGGCGCTTCTGGTAGAACGCCTCGTCTTGAGTGACTTTGCTCTCGCGAGACTCCAGGTGCTCCCGCTGCGCGGACTGATCCTTCTCGATCTGTTCGACCTGTTCCTCGCGCTTGCGCAGCTCGGTCTCGCGGGCATCAAGTTCTGCCCCGCGCTGCACCATCTGGTTCTCACGGACACGCAGGTCCTCGCGGAGCTTCTCCAGGCCTTGCCGCACGGTCTCCGACTCGGCAATGATTCCCGCCTCGCGGTCTAGGAGCTCCTTGTGCTTGGTGGAGACCGCCGCCTCGCGCGCCGCCAGCTCCTGATGCTTGGCCTCCGTCTCCGCCTCGAGCCTCGCGCTTAGCGCTCAGGACCGCAAGGGTCTCCTCGACCTCGCGGACCACGCTGAGGCGGATCTCTTCAGCAGAGCGCAGCGCCGCCTCGCGTTGCGCCTGGGCTGCCTCGTCCTTCCGGCGGCAGCGCTCCACGGTCTCCTGGAGGCAAGCCCAGCCCCGCGCAAGCTCGGCGACCTCCTCCGCCCTGGTGCGGTCTTCCTCAGCGAGCTGGGCCTCGAGCCCATCGAGCACCTCCCTCGCCGAGCGAAGGACGGCCTCTCGGCGGCTGCACAGGGCGCCGACCCAGCAAGGCTAGGGCCCACGATTCTCCAGAGGGCCTGGAAGCGCCAGCGCCTGCTGAGGACTCCGGGGCATCGCGCCTTGGGCTCTGGGTGACCTCGAGGCGCGCCTGGGGGCTCTGCTGGAGCCTCCCTCTTCTTCCGTGCAAGGGGCCTTCTGGGGGCTCTGGCGAGAGCCCCCCTCGCCTTCTGCGCTGGGAGCCTTCTGGGGGCTCGAGGCGCCCCCACCGTCAGCTCCGCCATTTCCCTGCCCCTGGGGAGCACTCTCCTCCTCCTCAGGAGCAGGGTTGGCCTTCTCTACTGAGGCCGTCCCCGCGGCAGCCTCAGCGCCCACCGTAGGCCCTCCAAGGCCCGAGCTCGGTGGAGGCGACGGCACCGTGGTGTCCTCCATGTCGACGTCAGCGTGCGTCTCTGCAGACGCAGCTGTTCCCGCCGTGCCCTCCTTCGCCGGCGGCGTGGTCCTTGCCGCGTCCACCTCCGGCGTCTTCTCTTGCTGCGCGGGAGAGGCATCAGGCCGCGAAGGCGGCGGCGTCGTCACTTCAGCCTCCTCCTCCCTCTCCTCGTGGCGCTCCTCCGCCCCGGAGGTGGCGTCGCAGCCTCGGGAGAGGAAGCGGTGGCCTCGTGGTGCACCTCTTCAGTTGTGGGCGTCACGGACGCCGCGGCAGAGCCAGAGATCTCTCCAAGTCTCCGGAGCCTCCGCCTCTTTGGCTCCTCGGTGCGTCTGGAGAGAAAAGACTCAGAAACCCCTCGAGAGGATACACCAAGAACAACATCAAACAGGAAAGGAGTACAAAAACTTACGCCGCGGTGTCGACCCACTTCCTCTTCTTCCGCTTCGCGGGCGGAGCACTGGGCCCCGCGCTCGTCCGTGCCTCTGTCTCCTCCTGGGCCCCGGCGTTCCTGTCGTGGATCGCCTTGGAGCGAGGCTCGCAGTGGCCCGACGAAGCATCGTCATCGTCGCTATCCTCCTCCCCCTCAACACGCCGCGAGGGGGCAACCAAACTCGTCGCCGCTGCCTGAGGAGACTCGTGGACCTCAGCTTCAGGCGCCGCACTCTTCGAGGCGCTCGAATTCCCCGCCGAGGAAGCAGCGTCTCCCGAGGCGCCGGTCGCGCCCGCATCGGACTCTGCGGGCGTCTCCGTCGTTCCTCGTCCCCTCAACTGGCGCCCCCTGCGCCGCAGACTCCGGGTCCTCGCGAGGCCCAACGTGCCCCTTAGGCACCAGGCCCCACTGATCGAACTTCGGCATCGCCTGCACATGCGAGACGCGGCGCCCGAGATCGATCCGATGAAGCGGCACAGTCTGGTCAGTGGGCACGGGGATGTCCGGAGACGTGAAGAGAGTCTCCATGAGGGCGTGCAATTCCTCCTTCGTGTAGAGGGTAGCGCTCAGGCGCATCTTGTCCCCTGGTTGGAGTACAGCCACATCGCGTCCGCGTGCCTCTGGAGCGGAGCGATGCGGCGCCTCACGAAGTCCTTGGCCACCATCTGCCCGGTGAGGCCGGCCTCGCGGAGGTCCCTCAAGCGCCTCACCACAGGGCCAAGCGTCGCGCCCTTGAGCCCTTTGGAGGCCCAGCTCGCCCTCTTCGTCGGAGGCGCTTCAGGCAGCTCGAAGAAGGCGCTCTGGCTCCCGAACTGCATGAGGAACCAGCGCTTGCGGAAGTCCTCCACCTTCTTCGTCACGCTGGTCACGATGTCCTCGCCGTTCCGCGCGATGGGGATGTAGACGCCCTTCATGCCATCGGTGATGCGGAAGGACACGCACCCTGACCGCTCCTTGTTCGCCGTGAACCGGAGCGCGTAGAAGCTGCGGAAGAGGTCCACCGAAGGCGGAATGCCGATGTACGCCTCGCAGAGGTAGGCGAAGATGGCGAGGACGAGGATGGAGTTGGGGTGAGATGGAGAACCTGGATCTGGTAGCGCTCCAGGACCGCCAGGAAGAAATCGGAGAAGGGGGAACGAGCCGGCGAAGAGAGAGTGCATGAAGATGGGGTAGAAGCTGCCGTGGGAGTTGCCCGCGCGCTTGAGCACGGTGGCGCCGTGCTCGTTGGTCTTCGAAGCCGCCATGTGGCGCACCTTGTCCAGCTGCGCCTCCGTCTCGAAGCGGGAGCCGCTCAGAGCCGGCTCGAAGTCGCCGTCCCGCTGCGCTCAGCGGACCGCCGCCCTGCGCCACTGCCTTGCCCTTCGAAGCAGCGGTGGCTTTCTTGGGCGCCATTGCAGCAAGGTCGCGAAGGAGGAGATTGGGGATTGAGCGCTGGGAGGAAGGAGATGAAAGGGGAACGAATGAAGTGATGGCCGCCTGCGCCGAGCTCTTCGCCTTATATCGGCTCATCGAGCCGTTACAGGGACGTGGCGGGACCCACCACCACGCCCGTTACTTCAGAGGAGATCGTGGGATCGTGCCGGCCGTGCGCTCCACGTGTCTCGGGCTTCGCAGGCTTCTTTGGGCCCACGACGATTCGCCTCCGCCTGAGGAGCTCCAACGTGCCCATCGCGGGCCCGGGGGCTACTGTCGGCCCAGTGAAAACCAGGGTGTCATGGGCCGGCCTGCCACAGCCCTCGAACGCTCCGCAGGAATTTCTGCTAAGGACCAGGCTTTCAGCCTGGCGAGCCTCGCGAGGCATTTTCCCTCGCGAGGGCTTATTTGCTCGACCGAGCATTTCTGCTAAGGACCAAACGATCGGCCTGGAGGCCTCGAGAGGGACCTCTGCCTCGGAAGGCCTCTCCTAGAAGATCTTCAGGCCCTGGCGCGTCTCCGCGCCACCCTCGGGAGGTTTTCCCTCGCGAGAGTCAACGGCTACAGAACCTCGGCGAGGGTTCAGGCCTCGCGGGGTTCCTTCAAGTGGAAGCAAGCTCCTGCGCCGCTGCAGAGCGCACATGGGCTCTGCGCCCGCCGCAGAGTGACGCGCGCGCCTGCGCGTGATGACGAAGACGCCGCAGTTGCCATTCTCGTGTATAAAGTGGTCAAAGGAGCTGCGGCAAGCAAAGCGGACTCCAAGACTTGCCAAATTGGTGATAAAGCGGCCGGCCGCCGCTACGCTCCAACTGCGACGTCACGTGGGGCCGCCCCAAAGCTCTGCAGCGCCAGCCCACCGTCCTGGTTGGACGGTGGCTTTTTCTGCCAAGACGACGTGCTCCCTGCCATGGACCGTGTCCATGGACGCCCCCGACGCTGTGCGCTGTGCTCCAATTCGGCGGCATTGTGGTATCCCTTCCCGCCGGAGTTTTCGGGGAAGAGGACCAAGCCCAGTATATAAGGAGCCAGTGTACGACCTAGGAGGGGGATCCCGCATTCGACAACTCATTCCACAACCAAGGAGCTACGTCTGAGAAGAAGAGAGCTCATTCCACCATAGTCCACCATAGCCATAGCAGTGCCCTCGGCAAGCACACTTGTACTGTGAACCTCTCCAAGCAGTGCAATACATCTTAGCAGGACGTAGGGCTTTTACACCTCACGGTGGGCCTGAACCTGGGTAGCGGCTCGTGTTACCTCTCTGTCGTGATGTTCCTCACCGAGCTCGACGAGCACCGTCGCCGAGGTTGTTGAGGATTTGTTTGACGTTGTGTTCAGCCCCTTACTCGTTTCCTGGCTCTTGAGACACCCCTAGTTCCTGGGACTAGTCTCCGACAGCGTTGTTGTTTGCGTCGGAGAGCGAGAGCGCGCGCCGCGCTCTAATCTGCGCGACGCGCGCTGCTCTGTCTCGCGCCGTGCTCTGGAATCTGGTCATAGTTCTCAATTGGCATGTTGATGAAGCACTCGTCCTTGGGGTGAACCTGAAAATGATGGAACCGTTATCCCGAGACACATCAAGTATGGATTAGGACGAACTGAATAAGCTAAATTGCGGAAGCATACAGTGACATGCTTGAGGAATGCCGCATCGTCATGTAGAAAGTGGTGGATCCTCACGCCATTCCACTCCTTCAGATTGTGCCAAATTGCGGAGATGTGTCCACCTGTACCTCCACTTCCTATGATGATTGTACAACTGAGGTCACCATGGCGCGCCGAAAAGGAGAACATCTTTGCAAATCTTGTCCAAACTCTTGTCTCTGATGCCCCTGTCATATCGAGCCAATCCTTGACGAGCTCGGCCATCCTAGTGAGGATGAAGCAGGACAAAGCAGCTGGCCACTGCATTGGTGACCCGTCTTAGCCCTTTGTAGTTCTAGGAATCCATCAGGCGCTTTTGCCTTTGCCGTGCGATGAACACATCAGGCACCGGAATGTATCGCAACGGCTTCGCGGGCAAAGGCAGCACAGACATAGCGGAAAGATCATGGTCCTAAAGATCGTAGCACACAGATGAAACATGGACTACAAGATCTAAGGACGGACTACAAGATCAAAGAGCTAAGCATGGACTACAAGATCAAAGAAGTAAGCAGGGATGACAAGAAATAAGCATGTACTACAAGAACTAAGCATGGACTACAGATCAAAGAACTAGCACATACTACTCAGATCTACCAAATACTTGCACATACTTGCACATACTACTCCGATCTACCAGATACCTTCACATATACACACACTAGCAGATCTAGGGTACCAACAGAGGAGGAGACTTACACTGAAGCTACGTACACCGGGGAAGAAACGGAGGCGGAGGAGCTGGAGGAGGATATCTCGGAGTCGAGGACGAAGACGGTTTGCCGCCGATGACCAGCTCCGGCCATCGGAGTAGTAACCGCCGCTCCTCTCTAGAATACCTGCAAAGGGGAGAGCTCGAAGGGGGGAAATGGTGGCAGGAGTGAGCGTGCGTCCAGGGCGAGGGGAGGGGGTGAAATAGGCGAGCGAAATTAAAAGGGCGGTGACCGAAATTTGTCCCGCTGTTTTTCGCCTGCACCCGCGAGCTCGCGCCATCTCCGAGGTTGGACGAGCTCGGCTCCGCGTTCCCCTTCCCTGCATGAGGAACATGGTACTCGAGGGTGGTTTAGTGGAAACGGACGATTCGGCCGTTCCTATCGGGCCTGGCCCGAGGCTGCTTTAAGATTCGTGCGGCGCACGAACGCGAGCCGGGCCAGGGAACCAAATGGCCGAAATTTGCATCGCCGGGACCTGGTTGGGAACTCGGTGGGCTACCAAACACGCTCTTACATGTGAAGCAAACTAGCGCACCGGGAACCGTCTGTAAATATATAAAACCAGCGTCATTTTCCTATTTTTAACAACATTGAGAATTATATCTGATTTTTTGACTAGTCAACTTTACTTGGTTACCACAGTTGACATCCAACAAGATCATCACTATATATCACATGTTTAGCACAGTAAAACTAACATTCATGTCAAATGTTTTGCTAGTCAAGATTACAATTACAATATTGTATAAGATCGCAAGTTAAGATCATCAACACATGGGTACCCTTGTGTGACCAGAGTACTCATCTCCTTTCATGTCTTTCTTCATCATGGATGGGAGATCTCGTGCCATCCAGATCACCAGGCACATACTCTTTGTGTGGCCCGAATGCTCACCTGCTTGCTTCCTTCCTTCGTCATGGAAGGGAACCCTCCTCCACAAGATGACAAGATCGTCGACACTTCCATACCCCTCGTGTGACCTTGTTCTTGTCTTGTTTGAAACCGACCACATTCTGCTTCACCTCGAACTGAATCAATTTTTTCTGACATCTAGGTTTGAGGATGCCTTTTCTTCTAAGATTTCATACCAGAAATTTGCATTTACAAGAGATTTGCTCATCTAAAATTTCTATTTCTGAGGATATAAATCATCAATCTATAAACTAACAAACTACAAGCTATCATTTACCTAACATGCGTAAGAAATTCATCCAAACAGTAAATAACTTATAACCTAATATGTAATTAGATCACTAAATTTACTACAGTTTAGGGTGGACCTGGAGGAGCAAGAAACATGCACGTAGGGTTTGGGTGTGGGGGGGGGGGGGCAGCGAGGCATGCCTCCTCTGGTTGGGCAGTGTGGAGGTATCTTGAATGCCGCGCCATGTTTGTCGGCCGCATCTTCATCATATCCTCCAGTAGCGGCGAACGTGGAGCGGCTGAGTGTCAGGGAGGAGCAGGGGGTGTTGGCATTGGGGAGGCACTGTCGAAGCCACATTATGAATGGAGAGGCTGGGCGAGAGTGACTGGGATGGAACCCTATGAGTTTGAGGCGGAGAATTCTAAATTTAATACATTTGACGATTTTAGTCAGTCAATAATTTGAATGTTTGGCTATCTCTATATTAGTGTTTACCAAACTCGATAACCTAAGATACTACTAACTTCATAAAAGTAATTTTTTCTATGATCCAAATATTTTTGTTTGAAATCATTATTTTCACATAAACTTGATGATTGAAGTTTTATCTTGATAAGTGCACGGATGTCCAAAACAACCTAGAATTGAGATCGGAGGGAGTAGTACATATCAATATGGTCCTCTGCTTAGCTAGCTGCTTGCATATTGATGTCGAGCAACGGACCAGTTCTAAAGGAGAAGAGTTTACCCGTACGATCACTGACAAGATAATTAAATGGTGAAGGGGTGATGTGAGGGAATGGCTCTATTCATGGGACAAGTTTTTCAGGCAGGAGAGATTAACCTAGTTTAGCCATCCTGCCGCCGAAGCTAAGCCAAGTAGAGGAGGCATGGCGTACGAGAGGACGGCCAGTAAAACCAATTGTCTGGCCGGTCCAAATAATTGGTCCTTATGCATTGAGTGCAAGCGAGCAAGAGTTGATGGATCTAGCACTAGCAAGGGAGAGCTGCAGCCTGTGCGTATTGCAGCCTAGCAACTTGTTGCGCGCAGTGCGTAGTTAATGGGAGAGCAAATGCACTGTGCCTCCGTGATGGCGCGGTCGGTCGGGTCGGGTATACGGCGCTAGGTTTGACACCGGCGTGAAAGAGTGGCCTTTCCTTTGAGAGAGGATTTTTTGGCTACTTTTAAAAATAATCGAAAAATGGTATTTTAAAGTTTCACATTTAAAAAAAAATCTTGGATACATATACATGTTATCTACATATATGCATAGTTTTGCTCAATAATACATCATATCATAGACTTCACAGAATCATGTATCTGAAAAGGGTGAAAAAGAACTCATTTTACTTGCTAGATTTGTCTTTTTGTGTAGATCACGTGAAAGTATATTTCTCTGAAATTTAATCGTACATGTTGTGTAGATCACGTGAAAGTATATTTCTCAGAAAATTGATCGTACATAGAGACATATGTCCTTGTATGTTTTTTCAGAATTTTTTGAGTTTAAAAAGAAAGTCATTCCAAGTTGGCTAAAACATTCCAAGCAGCCTTTAAGAACTGGTCACTTGTCGAGATACAGGCATTCGAGTATCGCTTACTCACACACCTAGAGCTGGTCACCTGTCGAGATACAAGGTATTACCAAGCTGGCTGATACGATGCAAGTCACAAGCTTGACATAACGTTACACACCTAGAGCTGTTTTTGTTTTGTTTGAGAAACACAATACATCCGCAATGGACACACGTACACTCGGACATGTAAAAATTGTATGCTTACGTTTTTATTCTTCGGGTGTTGTTTGAACTTTGAATGGATGCAGAAGCAGAGAACCTGTCTGTGGTAGGATAGTTAGGAGGGTGGTTGTACCCCCAACCCATCAGAGTTTAAATCACAGATTTGATTTGATGTTTCTTATTTAGGCGAAATATTCTTCAGTGGGAGGCGACGTTCCCGTCGACAGCGAGTCGCCTGTGGTGACTTCGTCAATCTCAAGACCCGGCCGCCGGCTCAGTCTTTCGAAGGTGCTCATAGGAATAGGGTGTGCGTGCGTTGCGTTCATAGGGTTAGTCTGTGCATATGTTTGTGAGCGTCTGCGTTGTACTGTGTTCGCAAAAAAAGATGCAGGAAACAGTATGGTCATCGGTATTTATTTCAAAGTTGAGCTAGATATTGTGCCCACTTTTACACTCGTTCCAAACGAATGCATTATTCGGTAGAACTGAGCTGCTAAGGCCCTCTAAGCAAGTAAGCTTTTATGGGCTAGTTCTTTTCATCTTATTTTACGGCTTCCAGTTGCAATAAGGTTAGAGCATCTCCAGCGGCACCCCAATAAACCCCCCAAAGGCCCAATGGAGGTTCGGAAGTAAAAATCGCCTACAGCGGCACCCTCAAGTGTCTGACCCGAGCCATTTTGTGTCTGGCTCCCCGAGAGGGCCTCCAAAATTTGGGGCCCTCTCGTGGGTGTCGGACACTAGCCGGACGCCCTCCGACAGGGGTGGCCTGCCCGTCATAGACACAGGGCCGGCGTGACCTGATTCATTTGACCCCCACACCTCGTCCTTCTGTTTCCTCTCGCTGGCGTATCGCACCAGCGCCGCCACCCTTGTCGTAACCAACTCAATTCGCACCGCATGATTCAGCCGTGATGACCACGCATGCCTGGTTTCCGCCGCTCCCGCTGGTATCCTCCCTCGATTTGGCCGGTCCGCCTCTTCCTCCTGCCGCCCCGCACGTAAGGTATTCGACAATTCGCTAATAGTGGCTCTTTTGATTGATTGTTGGTTTATGTTCTAGTTTCATTGCTTCATTTTGTCCAATAGGGTATGGATAGCGACGACGAGTTCATGTTTTTCCAATGATGGGGGAGGTTTGTCGCCCTTGAGGCCGAGGACGACGATAATGAGATGGTCATGGACGCTCTTCTAGATATGCAAGCGGCCGAGATTGACACCGTGCCAAAGCGTGGAGGATCAGTGAAAGGACGGATGGATAAGAAGAATCATTATAGAGCAACTGGCCGCATGCTCTTGTTCAGTGACTACTTTGCGAGCACCGGCGAACTTCCCTCATGAATTTCGCCGGCGCTTTCGGATGAATAGGGATGTGTTCAAGAGAATTTTGCATGGCGTTCGGGAATATGATGACTACTTCGAATGAAGAGAGATTGCACCGGTCTTTTTGGATTTTCATCCCTTCAGAAAATGCACGACTGCCATACGGTGTCTTGCATATGGATTTCCCGCTGATTCATTGGATGATAACTCTGTATGTCTGAGTCCACCGCCGTTGAAGCCACCTACAAGTTTTCAGGGCAGTGGTGAAAGTGTTTGGAGAGTAATATATGACAGCCCCAATGCAGAAGACACAACTCGTCTCTTGGCACGAGGCCAAGAAAGAGGATTTCGGGGATGCTTGGAAGCATCGATTGCATGCATTGGAATTGGAAAAAAACTGGACATTCACTTTGCAGGGGATCGCCTACTTTCTTTGTAATCTATCTCTAATGCTTCGCTTGCTGCGAGAAAACAATGGTAACGGCTTTCGAGTAACAAAGAGCTAGTCAGGACATCATGGATCGTGCAGTGTCATACTTGAGGTTGTGGCAGATTATGATCTTGGATTTGGCACGCATTTTTCGGCATGGCCGGTGCTCATAATGACCTCATTGTGCTTCAACGCTCTCCGATGTTTCACAGACTTTGTCAAGGCCAAGCTCCAAAGTGAAGTATGTGATCAATGACCATGAGTATGACAAGGGCTACTACCTTGTGAAAGGATCGTATGGCCACCTAGAGGGGGGGGGGGGGTAAATAGGTGCTACGTCAATTTTTAATTCTTTTTCGATTAAGGCTTGACACAAAGGTAAATTCTCTAGATATGCAACTACGGTGAATTTAGCTACATGACAAGTTAACACTACACATGAAAATAAACAAGAGATAAAGGAGTAACCGAACGGGAAGCACGCGGAGACAAGGATGTATTCCTGAATTCCTTTTTTGGGCAGTACGTCTCGTTGGAGGGGTGTGAGTTTCAAACTCAAGACGCCACAAATGGCCTCACCCTATTCTCGATGAACCTTGCCCAAAAGCTCGGTTCACCTTCCACTATTGGAATCCTGCAAGGCAGAATCCGGAGCCCTTACAACACACTTGAGGCACAACCACAAAAGGATTGGGAGCTCCCAAGCACCACGAATCTGCAACACAAAAGTAGCAAGTAAGTGAGTACAATAATGGGGCTAGGTTTTCCCAATGGAAACCCTAGCAAATGGTCCCTCAAGTTAATGAGGGGGAAATGAAGAACTGCTTGGTGAAGTTGTAGATCCGGGCCATCTCCTTCAATCCTCCAAAGATCACGAGTTTGGGTGGAGGGATTGGGATTATTTGAGGTTTTGAGCTTGCAGGAATGGAGGTCAACTGATTTTGGGCGAGCTAGCTTGAGGTGGAAGAAGGAGGGGGTATTTATACCCCTGCTGAAATTCTGCCCGTTGGAGAGTCGAGGGGACCGGATTCCGGTCCGAGTTTGGACCGATATATCCGATGTATCGGATAATCCTATACTCCAGGAAATATCGGTGGCAAATTTCCGGCCCCAACAGAACCTTTTGCTTTAAGTCCTTAGCAGATTTTCCATTCGCTTCTTCTGAACCGGATATTTCGGTCCGGGCTGGGACCGGATTAATCTGGTATATCGGATAGTCGTTATCCTCCAGGAAACTCCGGTAGCAAAGTTCCGGCTCTAACAGAAGCTTTTGCGATAAGTCCTTAGCCGTTTTCATATTGCTTCTTCCAAACGGATATTCCGGTAGAGATGAAATATCCGATTATCAAATATCCGGCTCTCTTTTTCTCATTCTTTTAGGTGTTGATGCTTGTAAGTTTGTGTACAACTAAAACCTGCAACACTTAACACTTGATTAAACTATCACTAGTGTTGTTAACTAAACACAAAATACGAGGGATCACAAAATGCCCTTTCAATCTCCCCCTTTTTGGTGTTAGATGACAACACTAGGATTTGCAATGAAATTTCATAACTAGATCATGTTCTAAAAAATTTGAAAGAGCTCCCCCTAAATGTGTGCATATAGTTGGTTTGCCTTGGAATGT